>CM076571.1:384480649-385074116 GCA_034641835.2 Pinus albicaulis
CATACAAAATTATAAATTTACTGAAGCATGCAACACTTTTGGACTGAAGCATGCAACACAACGATATATATGTAAAACATGAGTTCATGTCGAATTCTCTGGATGAGTACACTAGAGGAATCTTTTTTAGGTGAAACCAGATGCGGCACACTTGGGGATTTTTTGTTCATAAGCTTACTGTCACGTTACCAAGGATGCAAGAAAAAATCTAGAACCAACAACAAAGTTGGGAATATTTGTGGGGTTCACTGATACACCTCACAACTAACGGGTGTACCTTCCATCTCACAGGATGACAGCGGTTTGTAGAGATGTGAAGTTTGATGAAGAGAAGGCCATGAGATGTTCCCTTGAGAGGGAGATTTAGTTGCATGCAGATGAGGATATTTTATCTCCAAAGGAAGAACCTCGGGATGTTTTGGAGTAGCCAAAAATAGAGGAGAAGAGAGTGGAAGAACCCACTCATGAAGAGACATCTAGAGATGGAAGGAAGCACACCAAATAGGTTGACATATTGATTATGCTAGAGACAATTTCAGAGCACCCACATCACAGCGCAGGCAGAGGACGTCACCATGGCGATACACTAGCTACATGGTTCTTATAAATGAGAGTGTAGTGATCGAGCCATCCTCATTTGAGGAAGCAGTGCAGAAACCAGTATGGGTTGATTCCATAGTAGAGGAGTGTGACTCCATTATCCGGAACAGTGCTTGGGAAATTTTACCAAGGCCAGAAGACAAGTCAGTTGTAGGATCTAGGTGGATCTACAAGGTGAAGCAAGAAAAATATGGGAGTGTCGAGAAACACAAGGCCAGATTTTTGGCCAAGGAATTCTCTCAGATGGAGGGAATTGAGTATGAGGAGGAATTTTCTCTAGTAGCAAGGTACTCTTCAATCAGATATATTTTATCACTTTCAGTGCAGATGGGATGGAAGATACATCAGATGGATGTGAATACAACCACCCTTAATGGAGTGATTAAGGAAGAGGTGTACATGGAGAAGCTAGAAATATTTGAGGCCTTCAATAGAGAGTTTCATGTGTACATATTCAATCGAGCATTGTATGTATTGAAACAAGCACCCTATGCTTAGTACACCGGGATCGACAACTATTTCACTAGAAGTGAAGCAGATGCAAACCTTTACCATACTATGGTTGAAGGTAAATTATTGATTATAGTATTATATGTCAATGATTTAATTCAAATAAGTTATGAGAAGACGATAAAATATTTCAAAGAGGATTTGGAAAGAGAGTTTGAGATGAAAGCCATGGGTCTCATGCATTATTTCCTTGGTTTGGAAATTTGGCAAGGAGATGGGGAATTGTTTGTCTCTCATGGAGATTATGCCAATGAGATACTGAATAAGTTTCACATGGAGAGAAAAAACCCCATGGAGACTCCTCCAGAAAGGAATTGGAGGAAGGAATATGCTACTTCAAGCGAAGTGGTATAGGCTACCATTTATAGTAATCTTATGGGTTCACTTATGTATTTGGTGAACACACGACCATACATGTGTTTTGTAGTTAACTAGCTTAGTCAAGTAACCAAACTCTATTCGAAGGTATCCAAACATGTATTGAGATACCTCAAAGGCACCATTCAAATTGGTCTTTGGTACAGAAAGACAGAGGGAGTGAAGCTTCAAGGCTTCACAAATGCAGATTGGGTATGGATTACATCCGAAAGGAAGAGCATATCAGGGGGAATATTTAGTATTGGGTTAGAAATAGGTTGTTGGTACAACAAGAAGCATAGATTCGTTGCACTCAGTTTAGTAGAAGCAGAGTAAATGGTTGATAGTCAAGCAGCTTGTGAGGCTATCTGGATGAGGAAGATCCTTGTTGGATTATTTGGTCAGCTGATGGATCCTATAGTGATTTACTGTGAAAATCATAGTTGTATCAAACTCTCTCATTATCCAATTTTTCATGGTCATTCCAATCATATCGACATTTGGTAGCACCATCTATGATATTGTGTGCATAGGCGGATCATGATGCTAAATTACATTCCTACAGATAAACATGATGCAAATATCTTGACTAAGGAATTGTCAAGAGGAAAATTCGAGCTCCATAGAGGAAGGATTGGGGTATTCGATAATCCCTTTTGTGCTGAGAGGGAGTGTTGAAAATGGCACCAATAAATATTCTAATTTAATTTTCCCTTGAATTAAATCAGAAGCAAATTTCAATTCCACATCACATGACAACTTATATGAGTTAACTAAGTTATGAATAACTTGTATGAGTTAACTAAGTTATTAGAACACCAGACAACTTTTTCACAATCTCTTAATTTTTATGCTTGTCTATGGATTTTTGTCTACATTGCACGAGTTAAAGGTAAGTGGCCCGGAAATTGTTCTTCCTTGTTACATTTTATCTATGAGGTACAAGATTAAAAATTAGTTACAAACTATGAAGTATGTAGATATGCTACCACCCGTCAAGGACTCATCACTTGTGTTTTATGGTTCTAGAGATGAGTGGACACCATGGAGGATGTTGTTGATACCATCCATCTCTTAGGGAATCTCTTCCAAATAGGGGACATTTTGGAGATGTCCTTCTTAGACACGAAACACTCTCGGATGTCTCTTCTTATGCATGAATGTCTAAACATTCCTTTTCCATTAGATATTTTATGGTGTCAACATTTATTTTCAATTTCATTTTAAGCCAACTAAATAAAAACTAAATCATTCACCAATTCAAAGCCTAACCTATGTCCAAAAATGTTGACAACTTCAATAGCTTTAGATGGTTCGTTTTGTAGTTATATGCTTGGAGATTGTTATTTTTCTATCAGGTTAGAGATTCAATGGGTAGCAATGAATTTTTGTTGTGGGAACCCAAAATATTGAACAAAATTGGGTTTTCAGATTCAATATTCAAACCAATAAGTTATTCTTTTACCTCCAGGTTCAACTGAAAATATTATTTTCATTTTGAAATCATTGTCATTTCTGGTAGCAAGATTTTTTCTTTCCTTAACATTCTTCTCTGCGATCACAATTTTGTAGGGTATAATTTTGAAGTGGAGGGAGATGACCAAGTTGTTGAATCTGAAATGAGACCACCATAGCTATAGGAAACCACAAAGTAAAAAAAAATCAATTGTAGAAAACCTTTGCCACAGTTTACGAGAAGTCTCAAAGAACAAAAGAAATAGTGGTGGTTATGAGGAATTAAAATACAATATTTAAGAAAATCCTTTTAAGGGTATATGCACTATAATATATTATCATAATGTTGGCATAATTAGTTATTAAATGAAGGCATGCGTCTGCACATTTGAAGAAAGAATTTAAATGACCATTCTTCACATGGGTGATACAGGCTTAACTGCGAACCCAAATTTGGAGAATTAGAATATGAATCTTAAGAAACCTAGACTTCAACAATCCCTTCAAATGAATTAAAACAATGTTAATTTTAACAACTTATTAGATTGTTGAGAATGTAGGTTGGTCATTTTGTTTAGAGGGAGGTTCTTACATGCATTAACAGTTAGAGAGAAATGTATAATGTGCAACTTAGGGAGGGGAGATAGGTGTTGTAATTTCTAAATTTATGATGGCTAATGGGATGAAAAAAATGTGAGGCAAGTGCATGAAGTGGGAATTATCAGGTCTAGATAGAGGGGATTGTACATCATAATATAATTTGGTTACAAATCAAAAGCATTAATTCCGACGACAAACTTTTCCAACATAGTCATCCTTATCTTTCAGCAGTTGTTCTATTTTGGTTCGTTTACTATGTTCACCCCATTCTCAATATATAAGAGATGGAGGGGTTATTGATATGGAGCTATATATTATGCATACTTGTACATGACTCCATCAAAATGGTGAAGGAGAAGTGGAGGTGACTTTCCTTGAGTTCACATTATTTTATCCTTGAACATGTTGCAAGTAAAGGGCTTGATAAGGAATTTTCATCCCTTGAAGTGCTCAAAACTTGCATCTCTTATATTCAGACTTTGTAGACACAATTTTGGAAATAAAGGTTATAATCATTTGGCCCTCATTTCTTATCTATTTGTGATTTTGATTTTTTTTTTCATTTTTTAGAGTTGAATTTCCTTGAGAACGACTCTTTCCCATTAATTTTTTTTTCCTTTTATTGAACTGCACATCTATAGGATTCGAGCCACCCATAAAGCACTTAAAAAAGTACAATTTAATCCACTGACTTTGAGAAGAAAAAAAAACCTACAGATTTGCAAATTTATAAGTGAAATTTGTATTGAAACATAGCTACTTTGAGTTTATTAATTTCTTAACTGAAATCGGGTCTGATAATAAAATTACAGTTCACAGATTTGAAAGCACTAGCCATAAAGTGAAAATGGATTATATAAGGTGAGAGTGGTACCATTCCTAGTTGACATCTAAACCCTTTAGTTTTTTTAGTATTAACACTTTTGAAACCCAACATGTTTGGTGTAGTGCATGACTGATTTTGAAGTGCAATCTACCAAGACAAAAATTAGAGATGATATTATCAGTCAGGGAATTGATTGAAGTGAGACCTACCGAGGTAAAGTATAAGATGATATTATTAGTCAAAAATTATCTAAGAAATTCTGTAATAATTTACCTGATTAAAAAATGAAAAAAGTCACTTCATGTCTCTTAAGGCTGCAAACCCCATAAATTTGTCCTTAGGGGAATATAAATTACATAAAATAGGAATACAAGACCACAAACATTGGAAGCATAGTCACTAGAGAATAACAAACTGTAAAACAGTAAGCACTGTAACGATGAGCATGAGACACAAACACCAAACTACAACTTGCAAGAACTCTATATATAGATTCCCAGAATATATGAATTATAGACTCCTTGAATAAGTTTTGTTCGAGAAATTATGATAGCGAGTGTGCTGAAGGCTATTACCAACAGGACATGGACATGTGTTATTGTGTACCATACTTTGGTAAGATAGATTTTTTTCAGTATGAAAAATACCTTGGTTTTCAATTATAAGTTATGTTTAACAAACTGAAACTAAATAGTTAGTTTCCGAGAAAAAATAGAAGTCCTATTTGTATTAAGGTGACAATTGTATATAGGAAGTACTACTGATTTGAAGATTCTGTTAAAAATAATCCATTACAGTAAATATATCTTGCAATTACAGACATTCCATATACACCAATTCATGTATTCTCTAAAATATACAAAGTTGACACCACATCAAAATTTCCTTCTCATTTCTCACTGGATATAAGCATTCTACTCCATACATTCAAAACAATACAAATTATCCAATCCACTAGGCTCTGATAGCCTGTGATTCACCTATAGTGTATGAAAAAAACAAACACAAAGCTTCATTGGAGAAGCATAATAAGTTGCCTGACATATTACTACAGTGGACATACCGGCGGAGTCGAAGAGCGCGGACATGACAGCAAACAACGCGGCCAGGAGGAACAGAGCACCAGCGTGGCCAGGAGGAATAGAGCACCAGCAACAGGGACAACATAAATCACACCAACAATGAAAACGGTAAACGTACAAACTTCGCGGGCGATTTATTTATAGAAAATAGTTCGGCCGAACTATTTTAAAAGTAAAAGTTCGGTCGAACTTCTGTTGCTGGTTTTCCAATCTCCGGAAAAAATTCTGTTTGCCCGCACCGTCACTGTGCTGTCAATGTAAACGGAATCACGAGTTCGGCCAAACTTGCCGAAAAAAAATTTCGGCCCCCGATTCTCACAAAAGTGTAACCCAGCTTCACGTTTCTGCCCCATGTTAATACTGTTCAATTAGCCAAGAAACCTCGTTTTCATGGTTCCACTAGTTCAAAAAATTTGATTTGCGCTACGAAAGCACTTATAGTTTCGTAGCACATATAGGAAAAAATACACTGCAAGCGTTACGAAAGCACAGTTTCTAAACTATCTTGTCATCTGAGCTAGAAAAGGTCAGAAACCATTGGGAAATGGTAAGTTAGTGGTACGATGAAATTCAATGTAGTTACCCATGAAGCAGTCATCATTGTCAAGATAGGCTATGAATGAGGCATCATTCAGTTACGATATGACATTTTAAATTCAAAGTCTTGCCTAATTGGTCATTCTCGTTTCCTTTGCCTCCATTCGAGATGTCTGAGCTCTGAAGTGTTAAAGCCAAAACTGTGGCAGTTTTATACAAAGGTTTTCTTCATCCCTATCAAGCGAGGTTGTTATAAATTAATCAAGTGAGGTCGTTGTTTCACATATTCAAGCGAGGCTGATAGGATTTCTAAGAAGCATGGCAGAGGAAAAAAAAGTTCACAGAAGGGGACACTGCTTAAGGCATGAGCCTGAAGATATAAAAGCAATAATTGAAGACACAAAAGTGATGGTGTTTAGAAGAGTAGGTTGTCTTCAGTTTTGTTAAAATTTGCAGGGTTGCCACATAGAGGTATCCAAAGAATTTGCCTTGGACTTCAATGGAGAAACTAGCAAGGTTGGGATGCTAAGTGATTACACCGTAGATTATTGTCGTTGTTGTTAGAGATACCAAGAGGTCAAGAAACTTGGTTCAAAGGTTTCAAATTTAATATGAAGCAATGTAAAGAGCTCATGAAACCTAAGTATGTAGATATGGACCTCAATAATACTATCCCTAGAAGCTGCATCAAAGACACTTATGCAAAGATGTTGCTCAACATTCAGAAGTATTTTCCATGTGAAGGAAGATATCATAAGGTTTACACATATCATTTCAAGTTTCTTCTGCATTGGAATGGTAAGATTTCACTTGATTTCCCTTTTTATCTGCATAGGAGTGTTACAAAAATGGTTGATAAAGTACAAGACAAATGTGAAGGTAGTGAAACATCCTTGTTTCATCATGGTTTAGTGAAGTTATTTATTTTAGACGAAATTCAGAAGATAGGTAGGGATTGGTCATATTTTTTGTTTATAAATGGTTTTGAGTTGGAAAACCTAACTCCTGCTAGAAACCCTAAAATTAAATGAGTTCCATCATCACCAGCAGCAAAGACTAGTAAACCTATAGTTGAAAAACCAAAGGAATTTTCAAAACTAAAGCCAAGGAAACAGCTTGAGAAAAGGGTAGAGCAGACACAAATGCTTGACACACCAACTCCATCACCTGCAAAATAGAGGTCAAAGATTTTCAAAGAGGAAAAACAGAAAGAAGATGTCAGCAAGAAGGAAATCAAAAGAGTAACAAGAAGCCAAGTAGTGGCATTAAAAGGAAAGACAATTGCTATATCTACAGAGGACAACCTAGTAATAAAGGGAAATTTAGATGACATCCTTAATGCTACTGACGTAGAGGAGACACCCATTGTTCAAGCCAGGGAAAATTTTAGGGGCTAATATTCACAGGTGGGATAATTTTCCATGCTTTTTCAAAAAAAAGATTCGTTAATTTCCATTTTTTTTCTAAAATGAATCGACCAAATTTTATAGTATACATTTATTTTACCTTAAAAATCACCAAAATATTATATTGGCTAATATAAAACCATTGGAAATATAAATATTTCTACAAAAATATCGCCAAATTTTTTACAATTTGCATATTAGGGACTAGTAAGATTCACCAAGGTTTCTAAACTTTAACATAAACTTCCATCCTTAAAATTTTCCCTGGTTCAAGCTGAGTTCATTGGAGAAGATGAGCATAAACATAAAAAGGCTAAGTCTGCAAAGAAGCTTGAGTTTGAGGGGGGAAATGCAACTTTCATCTTTCAAGCAAGAAAGCCTATAACTAGGCATGCTAAGAAACTCAAAGAAGGTAACAAGGAAGTTCAAGAATCTATTTAGATAGTTAAATCCCTTGAAGAATTTGTTGATATATCATCACCTACAGTAAAGCATACAACCAACATAACAAACAAGGGAAAATAAGAAGTGACAAAGAATATAGAGCTTCAACATCTTGAGGAAAAATTGAGGTTGGAAAACCAGGAAATTTTTGTGATAAGAAAGAGGGCTAGAAAGCACAGTGTTGAGAAAGAACACTTTAAAAGGGTGAAGGAACTGTGGGAAGGAAAAACTAATTCCATCTATGAAACTCCAAGTAGTGCAGAACAATTTTTCAAGTGGACAGTTTAGCCATAAAGGAAGCCAAGTTTGTCAGAATCATAAATACTCACTTGACAGCTACTAACAGAGTACTAAAAAAGAAATTAGAGGACTTAGAACAACAATTGAATTTCATTCATGATGAGTTAAAAAGAAGAGGTATTAAATAACAGTCATAGAAGAGCATATAGCTAAATCAAATAAAAATGAGAAAGGGACTTCGTGAAGGCTGGAATGACTATATTTTTCACTTGATATGTTTTTTAAATGATGAAATCAGATTGATGTTGATTTTTTGGCACATTTACAATTTTCACTTTCGAAATTTTTTGACAAAACTGCCCACTCAGCAGTTTTGTAGTGCAGATAGTGTAAAAAGGGAGAAAAGCACTACGAAACTACTATAGCAGCTTTTCTTTCCCTTTTTCATCAAATTTTAAGGGGTAAAATAATGAATCAAGAACTGAAATTTCTAGGGAGGATGTATTTAAAGGAAATTACGATAATTCTGGAGGAAAGAAGTCAAAAACTTAAAGAAAAAGGGTTAAAGGGCAGCTCTATGAAAGGCACTACGAAACTACTTTGTTTTCATGGCGTAGTGTATTACAGCTCATTTGAACAATTTAAAGATGGTTTTGGACAGTTGGATCTTAAGGAGGATTTTTGGCATGTGTTAATTCAATTTCCAACAGCTAAGGACCTTGAAATAATGATTTCATGATGGTCAGAATGTTCTAAGAGTGCAAAGGACCCTATGCCTCTAAAACAGGGGATTGTTTCCTATTTTGGTGGAGGACAGAAATATGGTCATGAAGAGTTGAAGCCTATAATCTAGATTCAATCATGTGTTGATAAACTTGGAAAATGATGTAATTTAATTTAGATAAGGTTGTTATGAATAGAGATAAGGAGTTTGAATCCTATTTGTAATAGGACTGTTTAGTAGATTAGCTATCTTTTTGTAATAAATACCATCTCATATGGTTATGCAAGGTGTCAAGAGTCAGGAATTTGATGTATCTAGCACAATATAAGATTATCTAATGGTGTAAATTGTCTATAAAGCTCCAAGAAGTCGAATGTGCCAAGGGTTGGACATTTCTGGAAAAACTGGTGCTTATTGTAAAAGGACTATTTTCAGCTAATACATAGAGCTTCTACTTGACCAACTTGAGATTCAAAAGGGGATTTTAGTGTTCTCCTGTTCTATCACTGTTTCTTATATATCTTATTTGTAGTGGTGTTCATCTATATTACTCAGAACTCATCTTTAGATGCTCTCACTTCCTTTATAAGTGAACTGACTGTGTTTTTACATGTTCATGTGTGTGTGACCTATGACTAAATACTCTGATATGCCTCAACTTCCATGTCAATTAGATTCACTGATTTACTAAAAAAAATTTACTTCATAAGCCCAATGTATACATGTTGATATTATTTTAAATCTACAGTGTTGGAAAATGTTATCTAAGCAGACCACTTTTTTAAAGCTTTATATTTATTGATATATACAGTAACAATACAACTTTTCTTCACGTGAGAATCTTAGTGTATTTAAATGAGTTTTATGCCCTATCTTTGAAATTTTTTTCTTCCATAGTAATAATGATTATTACTCAGAATTAATGGTGGTTCATGCTCTGATTTCCTTTAAGTATTGAGTTATGGTGAGTTTATTTAAATTTTTCCTTTTCAATACCTTGATGTCTCATTACTCAGAATTCATGTATTACATGCTCTAACTTCCTTTGAACTTCAAGTTATTTGGATTTTCCAGAATGTGTTACTTTTTCATTGAAACATATACAAGCCTCAGCTTTCACAAGGAGAGCTATTGTTATCTTTATCCCTGTCACTGACTCCATAGCCCAATGGTAGCAAGCATTCATCTTTTCAACCTGCAAACATACAAAACCAAGACACAAACAATAGAGTTAGACATCTATCTATATATTTATTCAATATCATTAACACTTGAGAGAGCCCTCTCAGATTGAGGTGGCTAAGACTGAGTCACAAGATTGGTTTGAAATAGTTACACTAAAGTTGTCTAATCAGCATCCAATAAGGTATGATTTTGGTGATAACATTTTGGCACCATTGACGGGGACCAAAGGTGTACATTTTCCCTGGGAAAAATGACAAAGTTTCAATTCTAAGGTCTGAGAGTAGTAGACACTTAAGCACATATTGGCTATATTTCTTCTCTGGAAACTCCACACATCAAATAATCAATTGGAAGTTGAATCCACTTCTTGAAGATTAGTAGCTTGATGATGTTTCAAGATGAGTTCCATTGCAAGAATAAATGCCAGGTATGCCCTTATCAATCGGTCTCATATCCCTGGCTTTCCAAATCATATACGAAAGGTTGAATGGTTAAATGATCTTCCAATATTTAAATATGAAAAGAAAGACAATGCTTCTCTTCATTTGGTTAGATTCCATATGCATATACACAGTCTTAAGGTTCAGTTCCCTGAGGATTGTCTGATGAAGATGTTTCTGGCCACTTTAGGAGGAAAAGCATGGTCTTGGTATGAAAGCTTCCCAAATAGTTCATTATATTCTCGTGCTGATTTCCATGTTGCATTTTATGAGATGTATGAAGAGTATCATCCCTCCTTATTACTGGTCAAAAACTGCTGTAAACATTATGTGAGTTTTATTGAATATTTGGAGAATTGTTATGAAGATGATGGGTTCATGGATGAGGAAATTTTAGAGGCCCTTCATAAAAACCCATTTCATCACCAAGAAGAAAGGATAACCTCTCCCTTGGATGAAAATGAAACCCAACAGGAGCTTATTTATGAAAATCATGTTACATCCTCCGAGTTTGAGGAAAATTTGTAGCAGACTTGTCAATCCTTTGATCATCAGGAGTATGAGAATCATTTCAAACAACAAGAGGAAATATTGGAAGATAATTGCTACAATCCTCAAGTAAAGGAAAAGGTTTATTATTCATGTCATTTCTTGCATCAACATACATCAAATAATGATAATAATAATGAAGAAGTGGGTGAAATTTTTTCTTTATCCTTGTCTTCTAATCTGAAGTCATTTGAGTGCAAGTCAGAAGATAAGATTCAATTTGTGGATGAAGTTTCTAAGAATATTGGGAAAGCCATTGAAGTTTTTGAAGGTCAAATTCAATCTTATTATCTTCATGATCAATATCAGTCTTCTCAAAATCTTTCCATGCTAGAACACAAAGAGAGGGTGTTGCTTCCTTTCACTTTTGAGATTGAGGAAGAATACACTGTTTTTTAAAATCAGTTTGAACAACAGTTTGATAGCACACAATTGAAATCTTGTGTGGCTGAGAAAAGCATATATAAGTTTTCCAAAGTTGTAGAATTTCATGAGAAGCATCAAATAGATCATGTCTTCTATGATCCTACAACTGACTTCATGGAAGAGTTCTACAGTCTAGATTTACAATTATGTTTTCATTATGAGGATCAGATACATTTTATGTTGCCTTGGTCATTTCAGTATCATATTTACTTTCGGTTCAAACACAGTCAAGAGGTTCAAGCGTCAGATCAGATCAATGACTGGCTTCAGTGGAAGTTTCATGTTTGTTTAGTTAAAAATGGAGATTGCACTTGATAGGGTACGTAGGAGTGTGTGAATAAGCTCAAAGTTGAATGAGCATCTTTTCAGTAGGTATAGATTTTGTTCTTATGCAGTGATCATAAATCTTGAGCCTGAGGTGAAGGCTATAAGAGTTTTAAGAAGACTTGGTAAAATTTCAAAGTTTCTATTCCAAGAATATGGATAGTAGCAGTGGAACTACTGGTTCTTAGTGTACCACAGGGGCACACTATCCCAAGTGAAGCCACTGTTATCACCAAAAAAAATAAATTTAAAAGCATCATTGTGTTAATTTTGTTTTTGGTCATGGTTCGAAATTGGGTTTAGAAGTCAATTTAGGATTTGATCAAGGGTAGGTTTAAGATTTTTATATTTTAAAGCCCATCCTTAGCTTATGATAAAGTCTTCTTTGAAGTCCCTTCATGTCAAATATCCATCATTTTCATTTGTGGGTCATTTCCTATAAGTTTCATGTCAATATTGTTCAATTAGCCAAGAAACCTCGTTTCATAGTGCCACTAGTTCAAAAAAGTTGATTTGCGTTATGAAAGCGCTAATAGTTTTGTAGCGCAAACAGGAAAAAATACACAACAAGCGCTACGAAAGCGTGGTTTCTAAACTGCCTTGTCATCTAAGCTGGAAAAGGACAGAAACCATTGGGAAATGGTAAGTTAGTGTTATGATGAGTCACTTAATGATGAAATTCAATGTACTTTCCCACGATGCAGTCATCATTGTCATGATAGGGTATGAATGAGGCATCATTCAGTTATGAGATGACATTTGAAATTCAAAATATTGCTTAATTCGTCATTCTCATTTCCTTTGCCTCCATTCGAGATGTCTGAGCTCTAAAGTGTTAAATCCAAACCTTTGGCTATTTTATACAAAGTTTTTCTTCATCCCTATCAAGTGAGGCTGTTATAAATTATTAAAGAAAGGCTATTGTTTCACATAGGCAAGTGAGGCTGATTCAATTTATCAAGAGAGGCTGACAGGATTTCTGAGAAGCATGGAAAAGGAAAAGAAATTTCACAGATGGGGACACTATCTAAGGCATGAGCCTACAGATATGAAAGAAATAATTTAAGACCCAACAGTGATGGAGGCATTCAGAATTGTAGGTTGTCTTCGGTTTTGTGAAACATTGCAGGGTTTCCACACACAGGTATCCAAAGAATTTTCCTTGAAATTCAATGGAACAACTACCAAGGTTTGGATGCTAAGTGTGTCAATTACACTAGAGATTGTTGCTGCTATTAGAGAGATACCAAGAGGTCAAGAAACTTGGTTCAAAGGTTTCAAAGGTTTCGAATTTGATATGGAGCAATGTAAAGAGTTCATGAAACTTGAGTATGCAGATATGGACCTTAATAATGCTATCCCTAGAAGCTACATCAAAGACACTTATGAAAAGTTGTTGCTCAACACTCAGAGGTATTTTACATGTGAAGGAAGATGTCATAAGGTTTACACATATCATTTCAAGTTTCTTCTGCATTTCACTAGTAACATTTCACTCGATTTTCCTTTTTAACTGCATAGGAGTATTGCAAAAATGGCTGATAAAGTACAAGCCAAATCTCAAGGTAGTGAAACATACTTGTTTCATCATGGTCTAATGAAGTTCTTGATTTTAGATGAACTTCAGAAGGTAGGTAGGGATTGGTCATGTTTTTTTTTTATAAATGGTTTTGATTTGGAAACCCTAACTCCTGCTAGAAACCCTAAAACTAAAGGAGTTCCATCATCACTAGCAGGACTAGTCAACCTATAGTTGCAAAACCAAAGGAATTTGAAAAACTAAAGGAGTTCCATCATCACTAGCAGGAGAGACACAAATTCTTGATACACCAACTCCATCACCTACAAAACAGAGGTCAAATATTGTCAAAGAGGAAAAACAGAAACAAGCTATTAGCAAGCAGGAAATCAAAAGAGTAACAAGAAGCCAAGCAGTGGCATTAAAAGTAAATACAATTGCTAGAGCTACAGAGTACAGGCTAGTAATAAAGGGAATTTTTTATGACATCCTTCATGATATTGACATAGAGGAGACACCCATTTCTCAAGCTGAGTTCATTGGAGAAGATGAGCATAAATAGAAAAAGGCTAATTCTGCAAAGATGCTTGATTTTGAGGGGGAAAATGCAGCTTTCATCTTTCAATGAAGAAAGCCTATAGCTAGGCATGCTAAGAAACACAAGGAAGGCTGCAAAGAAGTTCAAGAACCTATTGAGACAACTAAAGCCCCTAAATAAGTTGTTGATCTATCATCACCTACAGTAAAGCATACAACCAACAAAATGAAGAAGGGAAAAGAAGAAGTGACAAAGAAAAGAGAGCTTCAAGATCTTGAGGAAAAATTGAGGTTGGAAAACTAAGGAATTTCTGTGATGAGAAAGAGGGCTAGAAAGCACAGTGTTGAGAAATAAAAGTTTAAAAGGGTGAAGGAACTGTGGGAAGCACAAACTGGTTCCATTTCTGAAACTCCAAGTAGTGAAAAACAATTTTTCAAATGGACAATTCCAGCCATAAAGGAAGTCAAGTTTGGCAGAATCATAAATACTCACTTGGGAGCTAGAAACGGAGTACTAAAAAATCAAGTAGAGGACTTAGAGTAGCAATTTAATTTTATTAATGATGAGTTTAAAAACATAGGTATTAAAATAACAATCATAGAAGAGCATATAGCTAAGTCAAATGAAAATGAGGAAGGGATGTCGTGAAGGCTGGAATGACTGTGTTTTTCACTGGATATGTTTTTTAAATGATGAAATCAAATTGATGTTGATTTTTTGGCACATTTACATTTTTCACTTTGGAATTTTTTTGACAAAACTACCCACTTAGCAGTTTCGTAGTGCAGACAGTGTAAAAAGGGAGAAAAGCGCTACGAAACTGCTGTAGTAGCTTTTCTTGCCCTTTTTCATCAAATTTTGAGGGCTAAAATAATGAATCAAGAAATAAAATTTCTAGGGAGGATGTATTTAAAGTAAATTAAGATAATTCTGGAGGAAAGAAGTAAAAAACTTTAAGAAAAAAGTGTTAAAGGGTAGCGCTACGAAAGGTGCTACGAAACTGCTTTTTTTTCCTAGCGTAATTTATTACAACTCATTTGAACAATTTGAAGATGGTTTTGGATAGCTAGAGCTTAATGAGGAGTTTTGGCATGTGTTAATTCAATTTCCAATAGCTAAGGACCTCAAAATAATGAGTTCATGATGTTCAGAATGTTCTAAGAGTGTAAAGGACCCTATGCCTAAAAAATAGGGGATTGTTTCCTATTTTGGTGGAGGACAGAAATATGGTCATGAAGAGTTGAAGCCTATAATACAAATTTGATAATGTGTTGATACACTTGGAAAATGATGTAATTTAATTTAGATAAGGTTGTTATGAATAGAGATAAGGAGTTTGAATCCTATTTGTAATAGGAATGTTTAGTAGATTAGTTGTCTTTTTGTAATAAATACCATGCCATATGGTTATGCAAGGTGTCAAGAGTCAAGAATTCGATGTATCTAGCACAATATAATATTATCTGATGTTGTGAATTGTCTATAAAGGACCAAGAAGTCAAATGTGCCAGGGGTTGGACATTTTTGGCAAAACTGGTGCTTATTGTAAAAATACTATTTTCAGCTAATACAAAGAGCTTCTACTTGACCAACCTGAGATTTATAAGGGGTTTTTAGTGTTTTCCTATTCTATCATTGTTTCTTATATATCTTATTTGCAGTGGTGTTCATCTATATTACTCAGAAATCATCTTTAGATGCTCTGACTTCCTTTATAAGTGAACTGACTGTGTTTTTACAAGTTCATGTGTGTGTGACCTATGACTAAAGACTCTGATATGCCTCAATTTCCATGTCAATTAGATTCACTGATTTAATGAATTGTTTTGAATCCATAAGGCCAATGTATACATGCTGATATTTTTTTCAATCTACAGGGTTGGAAAATGTTATCTGAGCATACCACTTTTGTAAAGCTTTGGATTTACTAATATATACAGTAACATTACAACTTTTCTTCACCTGAGAATCTTATTTTATTTCAATGAGTTTTATGCCCTATCTTTGAAATTTTTTTCTTCCATAGTCTTAATGCTTATTACTCAGAATTCATGGTGGTTCATGCTCTGACTTCCTTTAAGTATTGAGTTATGGTGAATTTCTTTCAATTTTTCCTTTTCAATACCTTGATGTCTCATTACTCAAAATTCATGTATTACATGCTTTGACTTCCTTTGAACTTAAAGTTATTTGGATTTTCCAGAATGTGTTACTCTTTCATTGAAATATATACAAGCCTCAACTTCCACAAGGAGAACTATTGTTATCTTTATCCCTATCACTGACTTCATAGCCTAATGGTAGCAAGCCTTCATCTTTTCAACCAACAAACATACAAAACCAAGACACAAAAAATAGAGTTATCCATCTATATATATCTTTATTCAATATCATTAACCCTTAAGAGAGGCCTCTTATATTGAGGAGGCTAAGCCTCAGCCACAAGATTGGTTTGAAATAGTTACACTAAAGTTGTCTGATCATAAGCCAATCAGGTATGATTTTGGTGATAACAGGTTGGAAAAACACTCTGGAATCCTAACTGACAAATGTGGGTTGAGTTACTAGTCCTAGAATCCGTGGTTGGAACAATGCTCTAGAAGCCCTAGGTGGGTTGAGTTACTAGTCCTGGAAGCCCTGGTTAGACAAAAAATATGGAATCCCTATAATATTTGGGGTTGAGTTACTATTCCTAGAAGTCCTGGTTGGAACAAACACTTTGGAGGCCTAGAGAGCTTGGAGAGAGAGCAATCCATGATGGTTAGTGATGTCTGACCGTGAGGTGGAATAATTGGTTTTGGGTTGAGAAGGTGTGGTCTATAGAGCCTTGGTTTGGTGTTGATTGATGTGGTTGATAAAGTCCCATATCCATGCTTGGAATATGGAACGAGGGTGACTGGCTAAAGTGAGATTTGTCTCAACCATGTCTATGGTTGGGTGTAATGTGGAAATCCCATTTTGGGTTGGTTTTTACATTTAGTAATGAAAGGTTCATTGCCTTGGTATTTTATGTGTATATGCACTAGTGTATATACGGATTCTATTTCTAATGTATCCATGGTACTTCTATTGGTATTACGTTTGCTATAAGCATGTATTGTGATAGTGATGAAGTATGGCTCTCTCCATGTTTTTACTTGTAAATTAATGCACAACATATCATAGTAACAATATATTTTTTCTTAAATGGGTCTTTTTAGCGTTGGAATCAACACTTGGACTGCATCAAGCACCTCACCAGAAACATCTTAATCTCTATGGCTATTCTTATATTTTGGATTTGATTTTTTGGAAAGTGGTTGGATCTCAAGCACGCTGAATGGAACTTGAAACAGATAAAATATTCTGACACATATAGGGGCACTGGTATATGATGTGGTAGCAAGGTTGAGTTTGTAGTCAAATATTCAAAAGAATAGAAGAAAGACAGTGGGTCTATAGGGTAGAAGTCCAATGTGTAGATGAAAGGATAACAAAGGATTCCAGACCTAAAATTAATTAATGAAATAAATATTTCACAAGAATTACAAGAATCTCATCATACATCTAAAATATTTCTGTCACAGGGAATGCTTATGAACGGACTTACCATAGACATCTTATCAAGAAATATTGTAGAACAAGACTGATAAAAATTGATAATCATGTATTGCTATATCCTAAGGCTAACAAAAACATAAGACAATATATATATATATATATATATATATATATATATATATATATATATATATATATTGTCTTATGTTTTTGTTAGCCTTAGGATATAGCAATACATGATTATCAAGATCTATAGCAATATATATCTGTCCAGAAATGAAGATCTAAGATATGGAAACACATAAGGAAAATACACACCATATTGTTTGTGAATCCTCAAGAGTGTAATTGGAATATATTATGTGTTCAACAATATAATGTTCAGGAATGACATGAGAATCAGAAACATGGCACTTAGCCACTGTGCCATCAACCCTCCCCCCTCTTTTTTTTTTATTACATAAAACTCAACTCTTAAATAGAGCTGAACAAAACAAACTGCTACTAAATTTTAGGAATGAAATTAAATAAAACAAACTAAAAATAGTAAAAAAATCAAACTATTGCATAAATTTAGAATAGATGAATGATTCGAGGCTTCAAAATTTGAAGCATGGAACTTTTTTACTACCACATAAGCTTCTTTCTGCCACCTGCCCTAACTATCTTGAACTGCTGTAAGAAATGTGGAACTGTTTGACACCTACATGCTCAAAAATAGGGGGATAAAACCTGCCACTTGGAATAATCATTTCATCAGCTTGATAAAACTCTTTCCTTTAAAGAATGCTCAGGCACTTACTACTTCAACTCCAATTTTTCTTCTTTTGATTTATGGGAAAATAACTACCTGTTGAAAAGGTATCACATTTTCATGTACTTCCTGTACATTAAAATTTTCCATATTTTTTATTTTCTTTCTCTGTCAACTGACTTCACTTTCTCTTTTATGAAAACTCCCTTGAACTTGACATTGGTTCTCCTAAGTAGCTAAAAACCGTGACAAGCTGGTAAGACATTGAGCTTTTATATTTATAAATAATTTATGCCCTTCAACAAATAAAATAATTTGTCCTTTTTGACAAGTTTCTTGCATAACAAATTAACAAGGAAAAGATAGAGTATAATAATAATATATAAACTATAGTTATCTAATTATTTAACATTCATTTATATCCTTCCATGGCCATCTGATGAGCATGACAGATGAAATCAAACTTCACATGTATTGGAACATTTTTTAATCATCCAAATAGTAATATGACCCTACATTTTTTTGTTCCCTGACCTTTTCTTGATCACCGAACATGAGCCTAGCTTCATTAAACTATCATAATCCAACAGATTAGATGTCAAAACTATTCATTGTTACATTCTTCAAATGAACTAGCTTCATATTCCATAAGCAGTTAAGCCTCGCCAATATTGAAAATGCATATGATCGAATATATTTTCCTCTGAAACCCTGAACACCAAACTAAATCGATAGAGTCATCAAGATCTTCAGGTCCATGCTTCACCATAAAAAGGGACATGAAAATGATAACTGATTTTACAAAATTCACATTACGCTAATCCTCTACTCTATCTTCCTCTGGCCTCGTAAGGAGATTCAGTGTTTTATCGAGCATTTTCCCCCGAAGTATAATACTAGTGTTTGCCAACAGTGTTGGAGATTCACATAAGAGCCTAGTAGATGTAACTGAGAACAACTTCGTCTCAATAACTCTTGTGATTCACTTTAGTGCATCAAAGTATGAAAGGATGCTGCTGCTATCCAAACATTGGCTTGGGCAGCTGAAATGCACAAACCCTCATGCAATGGAAACCCCTTCCCAATATATATGCAATCAGATCCACAAGTCTCAGCCATGATTATCTGGGCATAAAAGATGCAACGACTTCAATTGAATTTGACACATGGAGGGTGAATCACTGGATAACACTTAGCCGAGAAGAGAAGACGATAACTACTGCACATCATATACTTATTTATTTGATTATCATCCCTTATGGCCAAACCGACCTGTCTCCATATCAAGATATGATTAAAACTCATCAGACAACATGTAGAGCTGAAATTAATATCACTAACTGCAACTTTGATGCTTGGTTATTCAAAATCATCCTACTGGGCATAAAACTAATCAGTGAATTCAAAACCTGGAAGCACTCGCCATTTTCTTTGAAAAACTGCACATTCCTTGCTTGACACCAACGCATTCCCGTGCCTTCTATATTTTCTATTAAGAGGCTAAATGCCACATTTTAAGAGAAGGAAATGAATTTTTTGTTTTAAATAGGTGTCAAGTTTTAATATTCAATGATGATGAGCCCGAGGCTATACACGTTGTGACATTTTCTTAGGACTTGGCGCTGAGCATGGGCCCCCCTCTTGTGACTTGGACTTTGACTAGAGGTTTGACTTGGCTTGTGGTTAGACTCATGGTTTTTTGGTGGTTGTATCTAAGGGCTAGAGGTAGACAAAGGCCCATTTTTTTTATAAATAAAAATATAATAATAATTTTATAAAAATTTAAAATTAATATTATTTTTTAGTTGCTCTTTTAATAAAACTTAAATAGGCCAGAGTAGTATAGATACTCTAGATTTTAGGCATAAGATAGTATTGGGGTAATTTAGCATTAGAATGAAAATGGCCACATTAGGATGAATTTGAACATTTGGAATTTTGGAAAATAAGGAAAGGATCGAGGATATTGAAGAGAAATGGAAAAAATAGTGAAAAGGATGTGAAAGAATTGAATGATAAGGAGCTAGAGACCAAGAAAAATGATGGAGAGGGAAACTTTCAAAAGAGTAAAAATCCAGTGCTAACAGTGGCTCCAATTGGAGATGATATGCCCCATGCGGTCTATCAAGAATCGTAGTTCCAATGCCTTGTCTCTCCACCCAGTGATCCTGCTTATTAACTCAAAAAGACCAACATGCCTAACCATTGGGTAATGGAGTGAAAATCATAATTTCAATTCTAAAAATTATTTATCCAAACTAAAACTAAATTTAGATTGACAAATCAACTCTAACATTCTGTAAAAATGCTCAAAACAATGATGTTATTCATTCTTCTACTTCTAATCTGATTTGAATTGAAATCTTCATGCAATATGGAACTTGTTGTACAACCACTCAAATAGCTGAAAAAACCTCATATGGATTCTAAATCTAAAGAGTAAAACTGAAGTAATCCATGTCATAACATAGTGCAGGTCATGCAAAATAATCACAAGGCAGGATACTCATAAAGCATTGAATGTCTACACTATAAGAAGACTCTAAATCATTAGCTACTAAATGAGGAAAAACATTAAATGTTATCTCTACAATGATGCCCCTTTTAGAATTCCAAAAGGTGTAGCTGTTTATCAAAAACTTCCACTGAAAATCTGATCTCTGCATCCTCGTGAAGTTGCCACTAGATCCAGAACAATGGAGTCGCCAGGTGAAAAACTGCAGTCCTCTTCAAATTATCAATTCATGTTCACCTTCAAGAATCAATATTCAAAAATTAAAACAAGAGACTCGGGAGAATACTTCAATTGAATATCTTCGTCTCCCACTAGATGCACCAAAAGATGTCAGCATTGGAATTAGCACTTGGACTATATCAAGGGCCTAAACAGACACATCTTAAGCTCAAGGGATATTCTTATAGTTTGGATTTGATTTTTTGGAAAGTGGTTGGATCTCAATCACTCTGAATGGAACTTGAAACAAATAAAATATTCTAACACATATAAGGGAACTGGTATATGGTGTTGTAGCAAGGTTGAGTTTGTAGTCAAATAATCAGAAGAATAGAAGAAAGATAGTAGGTCTATAGGATAGAAGTCCACTATGTATATGAAAGGATAACAAAGGATTCTAGACCTGAAATGCATTAATGAATTAAATATTTCACAAGAATTACAAGAATATCTTCATACATCTAAAATATTGTTGTCATAGGGAATGCTTATGAACAGACTTACCATACACATCTTATCAAGAAAGCTTGTAGAGCAATACTGATGAAAATTCATAATCATGTACTGTTATATCATAATGCTAACAAAAACATGAGACAATATATATATATATATATATATATATATATATATATATATATATATATATATATATATATATATATATATATATATATATATCTCTTAGAATCCAGAAATGAATATCTAAGATATGGAAAAACATAAGGAAAATACAGACACCATATTGTTTGTGAATCATCAAGACTGTAACTGGAATATATTATATGTTCAACAATACATTGTTTAGGAATGGCATGAGAATCAACAACATGGCACTCGGACACTGTGCCACGAACCCCCCCCCCCCTCTTTTTTTTATTACATGAAACTCAACTCTTAAATAGAGTTGCACAAAACAAATTGTTGCTAAACTTTAGGAACGAAATTAAATAAAAAAAACTAAAAATAGTAAAAAAATCAAACTATTGAATAAATTTATAATTGCTGAATGATTTGAGGATTCGAAATCTAGAGCATGAAACTATTTGAATGCCACATAATCTTCTTTCTACCACCTACCGTAACTGTCTTCAACTACTACAAGAAATGTGGAACTGTTTGTCACCTACGTGTAAAAAATCAGGGGGATAAAGCCTGCCACTTAGAATAAGCATTTTATCAGCTTGATCAAACTCTTGCCTTTAAAGAATGCTCGAGCACTTGGTGCTTCAACTCCAATTCTGCTTCTTTTTATTTTTGGGAAAATAGTTGCCTCTTGAAAAGGTAGCGCATTTTCTTATATTTCCTATACATTAAAATTTTCCACATTTTTTATTTTATTTCTCTATCAACTGACTTTAATTTCTCTTGTATGACAGCTCCCTTGATCTTGACATTGGTTCTGATAAGTAGCTAAGAACTGTGACAAGTTGGTAAGACATGAAGCTTTTATATTTATAAATAATTGATGCCCTTCAACACATAAAATACTCTGTCCTTTTTGACAAGTTTCCTACATAAAAAATTAACAAGGAAAAGTGAGAGTATCATAATAACAGAAAAACTACAATTATCTTATTATTAAGCATCCATTTATATCCTTCCATGACCATCCGATGAGCATGATAGATGAAATAAAACTTCACATGTTTTGGAACATTTTTTAATCATCCAAATAGTAATATGTCCCTACATTTTTCTGTTCCCTATCCTTTGCTTGATCACCGAACATGACCCTATATTCTTTAAACTCTCAGAATCTAACAGAGAAGATGCCAAAACTCTTCTCTATTACATTATTCAAATGAACCAGCTTCATATTCCATAAGAAACTAAGACTTGCCAATATTTACAACGCATATGCTCAAATATATTTTCCTCTGAAACCCTGAACACCAAACTGAATGCATAGAGTTAGAAAGAGCTTCAGGTCAATGCTTCACCAGAAAAAGGGACATGACAATGATAATTGATTTGAAAATTTTCACATTGCGCTAATCCTCTAATCTATCTTCCTTTGGCCTCGCAAGGAGATTCATCATTATGTCAAGCATTTTTCCCAGGATTATAGTACTAGTGTCTCCCAAAAGTGTTGGAGATTCACATAAGAGCCTAATAGACGTAACTAAGCACAAATTCATCTCAAGAAGTCCTATGATTTATTTCAGTGCGTTGAAGTATGAACGGATGCTTCTACAATCCAAACCTTGAAATGCATAAAACCTCATGCAATGGAAACCCATTTCCAATATTTACGCAATCAGATCCACAAGTCTCATCCATGATTATTTGGGCATAAATGATGCAATGAATTCAATTGAATTTGACACCTGGAGGGTGACTCACTGGATAGAACTTAGTCAAGAAGAGAAGAATATAAATACTGCACATCATATAATTATTTATTTGATTTTCATCCCTTATGGAAAAACCGACCTGTCTCCATATCTCGATATTATTATAACTCATCATGCAACCTATAGAGCTGAAATTAATCTCACTAACTCCAGTGTTGATGCTTGGTTCATCAAAATCATCCCATTGGGCATAAAAGTGATCAATGAATTCAACACCTTGAAACACCTGTTGTTTTCCTCGGACACTTGCGCATTCCTTGCTTGACACCTGCGCATTCTCGTGCCTTATAGGTTTTCTATTGAGAGGCTAAATCCCACTTTTTCCTGGAAGGAAATGATTTTATTGTTTTAAATAGGTGTAAAGTTTTAATATTCAATGATGATGAGCCTGAGGCTATACACGTTGTGACATTTTCTTGGGACTTGGTGCTGAGCGTGCCCCCCCCCCCCCTCCCATGACATGGATTTGGACTTGAGGTTTGACTTGTCTTGTGGTTATACTCATGGTTCTGTGGTGGTTTTAGCTAAGGGCTTGAGGTAGACAAAGGTCCATTTTTTTGATAAATAAAAATATTATAATAATTTTATAAAAATATAAAATTAATATTATTTTTTACTTACTCTTTTAATAAAACTTAAATAGGCCACAGAAGTATAGATATGCTACATTTTAGGCATAGGATACTATTGGGGTAATTTAGCATTAGAATGCAAATATCTACATTAGGATGAAATTTAACACTTGGCATTTTGGAAAATAAGGAAAGGATCAAGGATATTGAAGAGAAATGGTGAAAATGGTGAAAATATGTGAAATAATTGAATCACAAGGATATAGAGGGCAAGGAAAATGACGGAGAGGGAAACTTTCAAAAGAGTAAAAAACCAGTTCTAACATGTCTAAAATAGGTGAAAATAAAGGATGGGATAAGGAAAGTGTAGGAAAATTGTGGTTTAAAACAAGAAAAAGAAAGCACTATAATATTAGTTTCAAATAATGAGTAGGATAATTAATATACAAAGGCTTTGTAAGGAGTTTGGTACAAATGCTATGAGTTAACTTGGTGATAGGTAAAATAAAGAGAGAGATACATTATGGTTAATTATATGAAATTCTCAATAATAAATCAAGTAGGTTATTGGAGATACATTTGAATCAATAAAGTCTTATGAAGACCTAATGGTCAAATTTTCACATTCATTATTATCTATGTAATATCCCTCGCTTAAGCCACCATAAAAACTCTTGTAAAATGAGGGTTGTTAAATAATTAAATAATATTTATTCTTATATTGATATTACATGAAGAATATTCTTGTAATTATTAATTACAAGAATATTGGAAGAATTATTTCTTAATTATTTTATTTAGAAGAATTTATATTCTTATATAGAAATAGATTATATTTCCAAGTTGGTAAATTTTATGAGTTTTAGAAATAATGAGTAATATTTTTGGAAAAACTATGGATAAGTGATATTTTCCTCATAAGGAAAAAGGAAATCTATCTTTAAAAGAAAAGCATGAGAGATTTATGGAGTGCTTTTCTGATTTAGGAAAAATTATATTTATAGGTGCTTTATGGAATGCTTTTATGATTTAGAAAAGCTATTCCATTTTATTAATTCTATTTATTATAAGCCTATGAGAAAAATAGGAGGAGGAAGGAGAGAATACATGGAGAATGGAGCCAAGGAAGAGGAAGAAGGAATTCCAAGCATGCATCAAAAGATAAGTAACTATGTTTTTTGAAAATTCTTTTGTTTGCATATGGGGCATGATGATATAATAATTGAATTTAATTGCAAGGAAAAGTTCATATGATGAAGAATCAGGATTATTTCTTGATAAAAACTCTATATAATTTTGTGGATAGAGGAATAATGTTGGAAATGTTGTCATTGATGGCAAAGGAGGCAGCAAAGATAGATACAGGCAATGGAGGCAGCAGAGAAGCAAACGAAGGAAGAAAAGGAGACAAGCATAGGCAGAGCAAGAGAATATAGAGGCAGAACCATTATCAGAGGCAGAGGAAGAGCCGTTATCACAACAGTAAAGGTAGAGGCAGAACCGTTATCACAACAGTTAGAGGCAGAGGGAGAGCGACAGAAGCAGCAGAGGCAGAGACACGGCCGTTATTCCGAGAATCGCTAACTCAGCTAGAGGATATATATAAAATTCCAAGAATTGCCCAAGCCGGCGGATATATATATATATATGTACCTTAATTCCGAGAATTACCCAGCCCGGCATTATATATATATATATATATATATATATATATATATATATATATATATATATATATATATATATATATATATATATATATATAAATTAAAATTTTTTTTTATGGAAGATACACTAAAGATTGGAGCAGTAAAGTATATATATATATATATATATATATATATATATATATATATATATATGTATGTATGTATAGCCATATGTAGCGCGAGATTCAAAGAACCAAAGTATTATATGGTGGGATCCCTTACCAAATCGCATCGGAGAAAAACAAGGCAGCGGAATGCATAAACCAAAGAATTGCGATTGCGATTGAGAGCCCGGATCTAATGGGCATATAAAAAGTGGCTTGATAAGTTTGAAATCCGGCTTAATCGCATCAACTCAAAGCCTATATAAGCGCATAAAACAAAGTATTATATGGTGGGACCCCTTACCAAATCTCATCAGAGAAAAACAAAGCAGCGCAACATGCATGCAGGAACTTGCGATTGCGATTAAGGTCCGGACCTGATGGGTCTATAAATCAGGTTTCATATATGGTTGAGTTCCGGGTTAAAGACTCAATCGCATCAGAGTATTTGAGTCGGGATTGCGATCAATCACAATTGGAGCAGGAGTGATCAATCGTAATCGGAGCAGGAGTAGTCAATCGCATCAGACAGATAATACAACAATCGCATTGGGAGTATTCAAGTTGCGATTGCGATCAATCGCAATCAGAGGACAATGCAAGCTCAGATGGTGGGCCCGAAAGGGCATTTTATGTATTAAACAGTTTTTTTTTCTATTACGCCGAGAGTGTGTTAAGTTGTATTAAAAGGGTAGATTATATGATTAAGACATCTTATAATTAAGCCAAGAGCTGAAGTTGTGTTTGCGGTTGTATTAAATTATGTCGCGTGGGCTGTGGACCCACGGGCCTCGGCCCAAGGTGGAGGGCGATTGTGAACATAAAACAATTGTGGTGTATGTATGTTCCACTTGCAGAATGTTCCACATCAACAAGACACTTGCTAAGTACAAAAGCGTTAGAAAATGCCCGATTTACAATTAGTTGGTATAAAAAGCTCAGTTACATGTATGCAGCAGTTACACCACAACAGAGGATAGAAAAGCAAACAGAGCTGAAAAGAGATAAAGCACAATCACAAAAAAGACTTACACAGTCAAAGAAAAGCCAAAAGACTAAATGAGTTGAGTTGGAATTCTCATTGTAATTTGAATGTAAATGTTTTTAATTGATTTTTTATTGTTTGTGATGCAATGGCACGTCTCCTGAGGAAAAAAAAGCTCCCACTGTAATATTGAAATTAATGCATGTTGGTATATTTTCTGAATGAGCAAGTGAAAGAAATGAAAAGGCAGAAAGCGAAGAGGTATGGCTGTCCATTCCAAATTCATTGAGGAATGCTAAAAATCACATGAAAATCCTTATAAATAATATCATCTTGATATGCAAAAAGATGTTAGAGAGAGTAAATCTAGAGAAGGCAGAATATAGAAGTGTGAGGTAGAGAAGATTAAGAAAAGAAGAGTAGAAAGAGAAGCTACAGAACAAAGCTGATATCTGAGGTGAATCAGCAAACATTCAGTTTGATAAATTGAGGAAGTTGGAGCTTCCCTATCAAGTTGCAGCCTGATAGTTTTCAGTTGTAGCTAACTGAGCTTGGAGCCTCCTGTAGGTTGGTGCTTGCAGAAAATTGAAGGGAGTTGGTGCTTCTGTGCAAGTTGTAGCTTGCAGAATTGAGGTTGGAGCCTCCGGTAGGTTGGTGCCTGCAGAAAACAGTGGTGAGAGGGAGTTGGAGCTTGCCTTTGCATCACAACAATAATAAGATGTGGTTTTCTCCCTTTATGGGTTTCCACTTACATCTACTGTCTCTATGTGTGTTTCTTATGTGTTTATATGATTCTTTGAATCTGCTTAATTGTTTTCTGCTCTCAACATAAGTATGGTGTCACATTAATTTAATATTAGCTGCAACATTTTAAGACTTCTCACATAGTAAGCTGTAAATAAGTTTGGTGAAAATTTTAAAAGGCTTATGTATGTATTAAACTGATTCACCCCCCCCCCCCTCTCAGTTTAATTAAATATTCAACAATTGGTATCGGAGCAGGTTCCTTTGTACCAGTCTAACAACTGAAAGGAGATCCTAGGTTCCCAAGATGGCGAGTAAAGAAGGATGCTCAACCAATAAAGCCCCTTTCTTCACTAGTGAAAATTATACTTTCTGGAAAATCAGAATGAGGACATACATAATGTCTCTAGGAATAGAAGTCTGGGCTGCTGTGGAATTAGGATATGCCCCAAAGGAAACTGACACAGAGAAAGAAACAAAACAAGATTTTGTGGCTACCGCAAAAGCCATGAATGTCATCCTGAATGGATTGTGTGAAGCAGAGTGTATCAAAGTAATGCACAAAGACACTGCCAAAGAAATGTGGGATACTCTGGAGAACATCCATGAGGGGGACAAGAAAGTTAAGACTGTTAAACTTCAAGTTTATAGAGCCCAGTTTGAAAACTTAAAAATGAATGATGATGAAGACATTGCCAGTTTCTTCCTAAAAGTTGCAGAAATTGTTAACAATATGAAAGCTCTTGGAGAAACCATGTCAGAAAGTATAATTGTGCAAAATATTCTAAGATCTCTTCCATCCAGGTTTAATCCCAAGGTGTCTGCAATAGAAGAAACAACTAATTGGGAGACCTTAACCATGAACCAGCTACTTGGAAATCTAACAGCATATGAGATGAGGCTCTCACAAAAGAAGCCAAGTACAAGGGAGGCAGCCTTTAAAACAGAAAAGAAGAAAGAAGAATAGGGAGACATATGCTCTTGCTCGGATGAAGAAGAGGAAAAATTTGTCAAGAAATTGGATAGAGGCTCAGGTAAATACAAAGGTAAACTTCCTTTCAAATGCTTTAACTGTGGAAGAGTTGGACACTATGCTACTAAGTGTCCTCACAAGAAAGTAAGGAATCAGGCTCAAGAGTCAGAGAAAAATAAATCAAAGAACTGGCAGAAAGGAAAGAAGTTCAACAAAAAATCCTTCTATGCTCAACAAGATAGCAGTACATATGAAGATTTAGATGAACCCTCAAGCAAAGAAGGAACCTCTGAATTCTTATTGATGGCCATAGAATAACTTGAAGGACTCCTGCTAGAAGATGAAGAAGAAGAAGGGGAAGTCGACGTTGAGGGGGAGCTAAGAAGTGCTCTGGAGGAGATTGATAGACTCAAACTGAAGTGCAGAAAGCAAAAGGACATTCTTCTCAATTATGTAAGAGAAGAACAAAACTTAGAAGTCCTCATGCAGCTGAAGGTAGATCTTGAAGAAGCCAAGAAGATAGAAGACATGTTACTTTAGCAAATCAAGGATAAAACCCGAGAACAAGAGAAGCTGGAAGAAGAAGTAGTATGTCTTAAGAAGAAACTATAAAATGGTCAAAGGAAAGTGGTTATCAACTCTTCTCAAACAACAAGCTCTAGTAAGTTGAATGAAATTCTGGTTGCTCAAAGATCCCCTATGATAAAAACTGGAATAGGCTATGAAGGAGAATCAAGTAAAGGCAAAGAAAAGGTTAACAGAGAGATTATTTTTGTAAAAGAAAATAAGAATGATGAAGCAGCTCAAACAATTCCTACAAAAGAAGAAACCTTTAATAAGGAAGACAGAGATCAGAAGAAACCACTAGCAGCAACGAATATAATAAATACTAAGACCCCTGAGTATGTAAAATTTGGAAACCAACAAAGGAGATTCTTCCCTCCAATGAAGAATGCTACCTGTTATGTCTGCCACAAGCTGAGACAGATTGCTGCATATTGTCATGCAAGGAGGAGTAATTCGAACCAGCAAAAGATGGAAACATTGAAGAGACTGCCCCAAACAAACAAATGGAAGAGACAACCTTACATCAGGTATGCAAATAGTTTCTATGGTTACTGTTTTTATTGTAAGGAATTTGGCCATAAAATCATTGAGTGTAGAAAGTATGGACAAAGATTGATGTTTAACACCTCAAGAAGGTTTATGAATCAAAGAAATTTTGTTCATACTCATAATTCTACAAAAATTATGATCAAATGTTGTGTATGCAATCAAGTTGGACATATACCTTCCAAATGTCCTCTAAGAAGATGTAGTTCACCACCACACAAAAGATACCAAACAAAAGGGGGCCTCCAGTGGATAAAGAAAGCGAATAAATGTGACTTAGCTCTAACTACTCAAGACCTAAGAAGTTAGTGGTACTTGGATAGTGGCTGCTCAAAACACATGACTAGAGACAGAAGCAAGTTTATAACTCTTGATGAAAAGAAATCTGGCAATGTTACTTTTGGCAATGATAAATCAGGTAAGATCAAGGGAAAAGGCTCAGTCAGCATAGACAATGGCAGAGGAAAGGCCCAAGATGTACTATTTGTAGATGGGCTGAAAGAAAATTTACTAAGTGTCAGTCAGATGTGTGACAAAGGATGTTAAGTTCTTTTTAGAGCACAAGATTGTGAAGTCAGATCAAGCACCACAGGTAAGACTCTGCTCAAAGGAGTTCGAACAGAGAGTAATGTTTACATTGTGAAAGAGGAATATGAAGCATGTCATCTTAGAAAAATAGAAGAGTCATGGTTATGGAATAAAAGATTGGGACATCTCATCTTTGATCACATCATCAGACTAAGCAAGAAGAAAGTTGTCAGAGACATGCTAGAAATAAAGAGGCCTTCTAATACCATATGCGAGCCATGTTAATTAGGAAAACAGACCCACACATCCTTTAAGGCTAAAGATGAATTATCAACAAGAAGACCACTACAACTTGTGCACATGGACCTGTGTGGACCTGCAAGAACAAAAACACCAAGTGGCGAATCATACTTTATGCTGATAATAGATGATTTCTCCAGAATGACATGGGTTTCTTTTCTCAAGAATAAATCAGAATCTCTGGAAAAATTTAAGATCTTCAAAGCATTAGCATAAAATGAAACAGCATGCAAGCTGAAATGCATCAGATCAGATAGAGGAGGTGAATTCACAGATTATGACTTTGCTGACCTATGTAATGAACATGGGATAAAGCAACAATTTACTATTGCAGGAACACCTCAGCAAAATGCAGTAGCAGAGAGACAAAACAGGTCTGTACAGCAAATAGCCAGAGCCATGATGCATGAAATGAATATTGCTCAAACCTTCGGGTAGAAGCAGTACACATAGCGGTACATATCCTTAATAAAGCTCACTTAAGGCCAAGCAATGACAAGACTCCCTATGAACTATTGCATGGGAAACCAGCATCAATCAAAAATTTTAGAATCTTTGGAGGCAAGTGTTACATAAAGAATAATGATGAAAATCTTGGCAAATTTGATGCAAGAGCAGATGAAGGGATATTTCTAGGATATGCTTCCAAAAGTAAAGGGTACAGGTGCTACAACAAGACTCTTTGGAAATTAGTTGAAAGTATTGATGTGAGATTTGATGAAGAAATTCCAAACAATACAAGAGATACAAACTTTTGTAGTCCATCAGAAAACCATGAAGAAGAAGACCAGAATAATGATGAAACAAGCAAGACAACAGAAGATGCGGGGCTAAGCTCGACATCCCCCTCAAGATACACTCAAAAGAATCATCCCGAAGATCATATCATAGGAGAAAAGAAAGCAGGGGTCCAGACAAGAAGGCAGCTAACAGAACAAACTAAAAAAGTTATACATAGCCATGTTGTCACAAATAGAGCCAAAGAAATTTGAAGAAGCCAGCAAGGACAAGTCTTGGGTAAAAGCAATGAATGAATAATTGGACCAAATTGAGAAGAACAATACCTGGGAACTTGTTCCTAGACCAATTGAGAAAAATATCATTGGTTCAAAATGGGTATTCAAAAACAAAATGAATGATCAAGGACAAGTAATCAGGAATAAAGCTAGACTGGTCTACAAAGGATATTCACAAGTCGAAGGACTTGATTACGATGAAAATTTTTCCCCTGTAGCCAGAATGGAAGCCATCAGAATGTTTCTGGCCTTTGCTTGCTACCAAAACTTCAAGGTATATCAAATGGAAATAAAATCTGCGTTTATGAATAGAGACTTAGAAGAAGAAGTCTACATGGAACAACCAGAAGGCTTCTCATTAACAGACAAATAAGACTATGTATGTAGACTGAAAAAGGCTCTTTATGGACTGAAACAGGCTCCTCATGCTTGGTACTCAAGACTGGATAAATATTTTCAAAAATAAGGCTTTAAGAGAGGTGGAGTAGACAACAATCTGTACATAAAAGCCCATGAAAATAAACTCCTAATTTTTGTAGTATATGTTGATGGCATTATGTTTGGAAGCAACAGAGATGAACTAGCAAAAGGGTTTGCTGATGAGATGAAAACAGATTTTGAGATGTCTACGATTCGAGAGCTCAATTTCTACTTAGGACTTCAAATTCAGCAAAAGAACACATGTACATTCATCTCACAGGAAGAATACTTAAAATAAATGTTGAAAAAATTCAAAATGGAGGACTGTAAACCTGTGTCAACTCCCATGATCACAGGATGCAAACTGTGTGCTGATGACGGGTCTGCAGATATAGATCAAAAACTCTACAGATCCATGATAGGAAGCCTGCTATACTTGACAACATCAAGACCAAACATCATGCTAGCAGTAGGAATAGTGGCTAGATATCAAGCAGCACCTAAACAAAACCATCTTCTGGCAGTCAAAATGATATTTAGATATCTACAAGGAACAACACAGTATGGACTTTGGTATCCTAAAGGCAAAAACTTCACTTTGACAACATACACATATGTAGATTGGGCCAGCTGTGTGGATGACAGAAAAAACACAAGAGGAGGTGATTTCTATCTAGGAGAAAGTCTGGTGGCATGGTTAAGCAAGAAACAAACATCTATCTCTCTGTCTATAGCAGAAGCAAAATATATAGCAGCAGCAGCATGTTGTACACAGGTCATGTGGATGAAGCAAACTCTTCAAGACATGAAGGTAAGCATTGATGAACCTATCTCAATTAAATGTGATAATACAAGTGCTATAATTATATCTAAAAATCCTGTGCTTCACTAAAAAAATAAACATATCCCAATCAAGTATCGTTTTCTTCGAGAACAAGTGGCTCAGAAGATAGTAAAACTGGAGTATGTGACAACAAAAGAACAGAGAGTAGACATATTTACCAAACCGCTTGCCAGAGAACCATTTGAATATTTGAGAGACAGATTAGGGGTAGTATATGTAGATGCTATTCTCTAATATGAAGAGAAAGCACAGCTTCAGGGGGAGAACAAAAACGAAAATATCATTCTCAAGGGGAGATCAACCAGCAAGGGAAGCATGAAAACAGGTCCTCAGGATCAAAGGGATTATGGAAATAATACATTCAACATAAAAGAATCAATAAAAAGGCAAAAGGGCCAATGGTGTAGCAGAAGAGTGGTGAACCTGACGTGAACAGAACACGGAATAATAGTGAACCCAATGTGTATCAAATCCAAAGTTTGGAGCAGCAGCGTACAAAGTCAGGAAATTTAACCTGGAAATGCATGAAATGTTGAAAAAGGATAAAAACACAGCATTAGAGAATAGAAGCTTCACTAAAAATTTGAACCCCTTGCCATTGATGTCAAAGGGGGAGGAAGAGCAAGCAACAGGAGAAAGGATCCTATCAGGCAAAGAGAGGAAGTGTATTGCCATCAATGCCAAAGGGGGATACTGTTGGAAATGTTGTCATTGATGGAAAAGGAGGCAGCAAAGACAGAGACATGTAATGGAGGTAGCAGAGAAGCAAATGAAGGAAGCAAAGGAGACAGGCAGAGGCAGAGGAAGCGAATATAGAGGCAGAAATGTTATCAGAGGCAGAGGCAGAGCCGTTATCACAGCAGTAAAGGCAGAGGCAGAGCCATTATCACAGTAGTTAGAGGTAGAGGCAGAGCGACAGAAGCAATAGAGGCAGAGACACAGCCATTATTTCGAGAATCGCTACCTCAGCTGGAGGATATATATAAAATTTCGAGAATAGCCCAAGCCGGTGGATATATATATATATATATGTACCTTAATTCTGAGAATTACATAGCCAGGCATTATATATATATATATATATATATATATATATATATATAAATTCCGAGAATCGCCTACCCCACAGGAAGATACACTAAAGATTGGAGCAGCAAAGTATATATATATATATATATATATATATATATATATATATATATATAAACCTCATTCTGGGAATCGTATACTCCAGCAGCAAAATATATATTGTGCTTTATATACAAAGGACTAAAGCACACACACACACACACACACACATATATATATTTATGTATAGCCATATGTAGTGCGAGATTCAAAGAACCAAAGTATTATATGGTGGGACCCCTTACCAAATCGCATCGGAGAAAAACAAGGCAGCGGAACGCATAAACCAAAGAAATGCAATTGCGATTGAGAGCCCGGATCCGATGGGCATATAAACAATGGCTTGATAAGTTTGAAATCCGGCTTAATCGCATCAACTAAAAGCCTATATAAGTGCACAAAACAAAGTATTATATGGTGGGACCCCTTACCAAATCGCATTGGAGAAAAACAAAGCAACAGAATGTGCATGCAGGAACTTGTGATTGCAATTAAGGTCCGGACCCGATGGGTCTATAAATCAGGTTTCATATATGGTTGAGTTCCGACTTAAAGACTCAATCACATCGGAGTATTTGAGTCGGGATTGCGATCAATCACAATCGGAGCAGGAGCGATCAATCGCAATCGGAGCAGGAGTAGTCAATCGCATCGGACAGATAATACAAAAATCACATCGGGAGTATTCGAGTTGCGATTGTGATCAATCAAAATCGGAGGACAATGCAAGCTCAGATGGTGGGCCCGAAAGGGAATTTTATATACTAAACAGTTTTTTTTTCTATTACACCAAGAGTGTGTTAAGTTGTATTAAAAGGGCAGATTATATGATTAAGACATCTTATAATTAAGCCAAGAGCTGAATTTGTGTTTGCGGTTGTACTAAATTATGCCGCGTGGGCTGTGGACCCACGGGCCGCGGCCCAAGGTGGAGGGCGATTGTGAACATAAAACAATTATGGTGTATGTATGGTCCGCTTGTGGAACGTTCCACATCAACAAGAACTTGCTAAGTACAAAAGCGTTAGAAAATGCCCGATTTATATTCAGCTGGTATAAAAAGCTCAGTTACATGTATGCAGCAGTTACACCACAACAGAGGACAGAAAATAAAACAGAACTGAAAAGAGATAAAGCACAGTCACAGAAAAGACAAACACAGTCAAAGAAAAGCCAAAAGACTAAATGAGTTGAGCTGGAATTCTCATTGTAATTTGAATGTAAATGTTTTTAATTGATTTTTTATTGTTTGTGATGCATTGGCAAGTCTCCTGAGGAAAACAAAGCTCCCACTGTAATATTGAAATTAATGCATGTTGGTATATTTTCTGAATGAGAAAGTGAAAGAACTGAAAAGGAAGAAAAGAGGTATGGCTTTCCATTCCAAATTCATTGAGGAATGCTAACAGTCACAAGAAAATCCTTATAAATAATATCATCTTGATTTGAAAAAAGAGGTTAGAGAGAGTAAATCTAGAGAAGGCAAAATATAGAAGTGTGAGGCAGAGAAGATTAAGAAAAGAAGAGCAGAAAAAGAAGCTACAGAACAGAGCTGATATCTGAGGTAAGTCAGCAAACATTCAGTTTGATAAATTGAGGAAGTTGGAGCTTCCCTATCAAGTTGCAGCCTGATAGCCGTCAGTTGTAGCTGACTGAGGTTGGAGCCTCCTGTAGGTTGGTGCCTGCAGAAAATTGAAGGGAGTTGGTGCTTCCGTGCAAGTTGTAGCTTTCAGAATTGAGGTTGGAGCCTCCGGTAGGTTGGTGCTTGCAGAAAACAGTGGTGAGAGGGAGTTGCAGCTTGCCTTTGCATCACAACAATAATAAGATGTGGTTTTCTCCCTTTATGGGTTTCCACTTACATCTGCTGTCTCTATGTGTGTTTCTTATGTGTTGATATGATTCTTTCAATCTGCTTAATTGTTTGTTGCTCTCAACATAAGTATGGTGTCACATTAATTTAATATTAGCTGCAACATTTTAAGACTGCTCACATAGTAAGCTGTAAATAATTTTGGTGAAAACTTTAAAAGGCTTATGTATGTATCAAACTGATTCACCCCCACCCCCCCCTCCCCCCCCTCTCAGTTTAATTAAAGATTCAACAAGATAAGTGTTTTATTCATTGAATTCTTAGAATAATTCCTGTGTTGTGAATTTCATAAAAAAATTTCATGGCTAAATAATTTTGTGAATTGCATGAGTTATTGGAAAATAGGGTCTAAATATGACTTTGTATCTCCCAAACAAAAATAGGTATGAAAAAAGTGAAATAGGTTTTTGTCAAAGAGGGTGTTATTCCCAAAATCCTCTTTCATATTTTAAAAATTAGTTTCCCATGTCTCGTAAAATGTGTCCATAATTGATGATAAAAACAAAGGATTATTTAATATTTAGTTCTCGAAAAATGAGCTCCAAAGATGTGCTTGAAACTTCCAAACTGTACCCTCTGTGTAAAACCTGAGAGAGTTTATTTTAAATGAGCCTATTAGAAACAGAAACCTCTTTTGGTTTTCTAAAACTCATTTCCATTTGGTTGGGAAACATGTCCAAAGTTGATGGCAAAAAAAGGAAATTATTTGATATTTAAAAATGTAATAATGGGGTACAAAGATTCATTTGAATCTTCAAAACCGTGACACCTGTGAAAAACATGAGAGAGGTTATTTTTAATAACATTGTTCCAAATAAAAACCTGTTCGGGTTTTCGGAAATTCATTTCTATATGTTCATAATACGCATCCAAAATGGATGACTAAAACATGAAAAACAAAGTAAAAAGAGTGCTTCCATTTCATTTTTCAATGAGATAAGAATAATTGTTTATGTATATAAAGACATAATAATTATGCTGATGATTATTTACAATGAATTAATTTATATAATTACCATGTATGTTCTCATGATGCATATGCATTAAAAGTTAAATATAAATATTAGACCCTTGAATAGAGTATGTGCTTAGGTGCACATGAATAATTATCTAGTATATTTGATCTACTAGAAATTATTATGTCATTTTACATGCATGAGGAGCTTTATTAATGTAAAACGATATAAATAACTTATGTGAGGGGTAGCTCATATAAAACCTTTGTGTAAAAGGAAATTGATTGTGTGATTTGAGAAGGATTTGGTATTAATGTTATTTCTTGAGGAAATATTACAAATCTCTCTAATATGTGAAAAGATGAGCAAATATTTTGTATTTCATGCATAATGGCTATTGAGTTATCTGTATTTTGGAAAAAGAATGATTAAGGTGTTAAACTCCTTGGAAAACAAATATATATATATATATATATATATATATATATATATATATATATATATATATATATATATATATATATATATATATATATATATATATATAGAGTGTATGCAAGGGAGAAATTATTGTGTTAGAACCCTTCAAAAGGAATAGACGAGAAAAATATATCCTTGTATGCATTATTGGATTAGATTCTTGGAGAGTAAAAAGAGTAATCACATGCTTTTTTATTTAAGATTATTTAGAGAAACATATATTCTTGCATACATGGAAAAAGTATATTTTTGGGTTAGATATTTTGAATGAGCAGGAAATGTCCCTTGCATGCATGAAAGATTAAGTGGTATGTGTTTGACCCCTTGGAAAAGAAATGTGGCTATTTTTCCATGAAATATTTATTTTGTTTATTTTGGACAGAAATATATGTTTTACATGTAAGAATAAAAAAGCTATGTATTGCATGCACAAAATTATAAGTAGTATGTTAACTTTGTTTGAAATAAACCTGACATTGTTATACGTATAGCCAATGTGAATAGCTCTTATGTGGAAAAGAGGTCTTTGGAAAAGAGCATGCATTCATATGCATAAGTATGGAATCTATTTTGTTAATCCTTTGGAAAAGAAAACATAAGAGTAGGCAAAAATGAAATTGCTTGTTGGGATGGTTATCTTGAAAGCTTGTTATGCATTTTCATACACAATATTATTATATAGTATGTTATCTTTCCTTTTAAATAATATGAAAGTGCATGCCAGATTTTCGTTAGTGATTGTTAGAAATATGATGCTTGATAGTGATTTGTTTATTACTAATGCATGTGAAATTATGTTAAAGAAGGCATTTAGTGTCAACTTGGTTATTTTTTATACATGCATACAAATATTTGTTGAAGTGTCACAAATAAAGATTGATTATTGGTTTATTAATATTTTATCTAATCATGATATCAAGTGTGATGATGATAGTAATGGTAGGAAAGATGGATGACTCGAGAAAATGATTTTTCAAGTTTAACATTGTGGAAGACAAAGAGTTGTTAGTCCATACAGGTTTAGTAGTTCCAACTACACGATGATCCATTGAAGGAAAAAGTCTGACTACAAAGATATAGATTGAGGATTCATGGGTAAATGGTATCATGATTATTGTAATAGCTTATAGCTAGTTATGTTTCATTTAAGATTATTTTTCTATGTAATTTTTATGAAAATGGTCAAGGGATGGACTCCCGTATAGCCATTGAGTGAGGGGTGAGAACCATCACGGGCATTTAATAATAAATTAAACGTTTGCTGGTTTTCACCCTATGGGGTTTCCAAGATATATTGGTGTCTAATGATGTGATTGTTCATTATGTTATTTTCATGATGTTAATTTATTTCCTGATGTGATTTTTATATTCTAAATTATGGGATTTACTAATTGAGTTAAAATGATCATGGGATCGATGCATAGTTATAACAATAAATTTAAGATAGTATTCTACAACAAGGACAATTAATGGTGGTGTAACTCACTATCATTTTTACTAAATATTTCTCTAAGTGATGATGATGGTTATTCAAATGGTTAATGCAAAAAAATAGAAAGTAATTTATAAGGTTACACATTCATAAATGTTGAAAACATTTCCTAACTCCATGCATTTTCCTGTGAGGTTATCGGGGTATGTTAAAAATGGTATCAGAGCAAAAGGTTGCAAAAATGGCACCTTTTGGGAATCATTATGCCAAAAGGAAGTAGAGGTATGATGCTAGTGGGCATCATCTCAGGTATGATTTTAATTAAACTTGTAGCAGACTACAATTAACATGAGATGCATGATGCCTGATTAATGACTGCCTGAAAGAATAGAAAGTTATAATGCTTCTTTAAAAGTTGTGCTCGTGACATTTGAATATAGGTTCAGATAAAATACAATAAAACCTCTATTGTACCTATGAACCATCTTGAGCACTCACTAGTTATAGTTCAAATTAATTACCAACCTTTGCATGCATAATATTAGAAAAATGATTATGGTGCATAAGAAAAACAAAAGTGGAAAAACATGGCTCATGTTACTATGCACTGCTTATAAAGAATGAATGCATGTATGGTTGGTGTGATAACTAAATAATTTAGAAGTTGGGGTTGACCCTGAAGAGGACAATGGAATGTTGTAAAAACAAAACAAAACAAAATTGAACAAACCTCTTTAGTTGTTAAAAACAAGCAATGAGTGAAGTGGAACTCACATCGTGAACTTAAAGTCAATGAAAAACTCATAGTAGCATAATTGTGGGTTATCTTTCTTTATTTAGAGTTGTAGGGGAAATTTTCCATTCCATGTGTTTGACAAAAAGTGGTAATTGAGATCCACAATTTTCTTGTTTTAAATAATTGCATCCATTGAAGTTTTGGATGTGATTCATATTAACATTATGGGGTATTCATACCTTGATATCATGTAACCCCCATTTTTACTCCAAGAAAAAGTTAAGTTTAGACATGGAACCATAATTTGTTCGACTTTTCTGATTAGACGCTCCTGTAGGGATTGTTGGTTGTGTTGTTGGAAGAAATTTTTCCAGTGATGAGATTATTATGATTCATGCTATTCTATAAATTCTAGTTTTACTATCTCTTTAATAGTTTAAACATATTTATGGAAATTTATTTCATGTTTGCTAACCAGTTCCTCAATGGCGGTAGATTGTATGCTTACCAACTATTTGGTAGAATGTGTCATTGACCATAGATTGCATGCTTGCAAATTGTTGTTAAAATTCCTCAATGGATGTAGATTACATGCTTGCAAACTGTTTGTTGGAATGTCGAATTGTTTCTATATTGAATGCTTGCACACTATTTGATAAAGTCTATTGTAGTTGTAGATTGCATGATTGCAAATTATTTTCCCAAAATTCCTCAATGGTTTTCACTTACATGGCTGCAAGCTAACGGTAAGGAAATAAAAAAAATCACATTTTGTGTCGTAGTGTTCAATGGGACTGTTATTTCTCTATAATATTGATGGTTGCTAAGGTGAGACCTTAAATAAAGTATAATTGTATGGTTTGAAAGATATGTTAATGTCTTGTTTCTAAGTTAAATGATTATTATTATGTGGAAATTTGGAATGTATACCACCTATATTACATGTGATGAATTGTTGTCAATGTACTTTGACAAATTGTGGGACCCATGCTAAGGGTCAAGTATAGATATGTGATCTATATAAGTATTCATTTGCTTTAATGATAATATGTAAATGGAAAATTATGTAAATTACAATGGATTTGTAGACATTGATTATTTTTAGACATTGAATTATTATTGGATTTAATGGCTATGGAAGCCATGATGAGACTAATGTGATGATGTAATATTTTAGTTTATTATTGAGTTAATGAATACATTGTTTGGGGTATTCAGGAAATAACTCTAGAGTTTTATAAGACTTCTTTCTAGCTTATGAAAAGCTACTGGTGGTTAAGTTCAACTTGGACCTTCCCTAAAATTCTCCTAAAAATCCCTAGGAGAAAATAATGAAGAGGAAAATATTAACATAATGGAAGAGAAAGATTATGTTAATGAATTAGTTGGAGATAAATAATAAGTGGGGTAAAATAAAGCATAGGAGAGAAAGGCATGCTTTACAGAAAAACAAGAATATATTTTTCAAAAAAATATAAAACAAAAAGGCCTAGGCAAAAAGGTTGGCAGACCTTAAAGCAGGACGCTGCTAAAAATCTGCTGGGAAGAAATCACCAAGGAATCAATGAGGTTGTTGATTCTAGTGGCAAGTAGATCTTAACTCATTGGGGAACTATTGTAGATAGCTCATGGTTGGTTGAAATATGCTCGGTTCCTCAATAATTCCCATAAATTAAGTACGGTTAGTTGAAATCATGTCTATGTTATGTTACTGATTTAAAAATTTTCTAAAGATGTTGGATGTTACAATAGACTGTAAATTTCATGTCTCAAAGTCATTACATGTGTTATATTTATGCATGCATGATATATTAAATTATCTTAGCAACAATTTCGATGAAACAGGTTGTGTTTTTATGAGAAAATGAACATGTCATAAATGACTTATCTATATGCATGCATAGAGGAAATAAATTGAAATATATAGGCAACTAAAATAACTCATGTTAGCTAAAATAATGAGTTATTGAACTTTAAATTCCTGACACACTAGACGAAAATGGCTGGAGATTAATGCCATGAGTTTGAATTTGATTGAAATTACTATGGGAGAGAAAGACAGTAATTTTCAAGGGAAATGGGTGGAGATAAATACCGTGAGCTTGAAATTGATTGAAATTATTGTGGGAGAGAAAGAAAATAATTACAAAACAACATTAATAGGATATAAAGGCTAGTGTAACTCCTAAATAAAATTCAACATGTACTTGATAGATTTTTTCTTATCATTTCGACGATTAAAGGGCTAAGTGCTCCTTGATTTTTTGTGGAAATATTATGATTTAATTATTATTTTACATTTCCTAAATAATTTGTAATGAAAATTAAAGGTTAATGTTCCAACAAGAGAAGAACATTGAGGGTGATGTTCTCTTTAAGGGGGTGAGTTTGTAATATCCCTAGCTTAAGACACCATAAAAACTCTCGTAAACTGAGGGTTGTTAAATAATTAAATATTATTTATTCTTATATTGATATTACATGAAGAATATTCTTGTAATTCTTAATTAGAAGAATATTGGAAGAATTATTTCTTAATTATTTTATTTAGAAGAATTTATATTTTTCTATAGAAATAAATTATATTTCTAATTTGGTATCTTTTATGAGTTTTAGAAATAATGAGTAATATTTTTGGAAAAACTATGGATAAGTGATTTTTTTCTCATAAGGAAAAAGGAAATCTACCTTTAAAATAAAAGCATGAGAGATTTATGGAGTGCTTTTCTGATTTAGGAAAAATTAGATTTATGGGTGCTTTATGGAATGCTTTTATGATTTAGAAAAGCTATTCCATTTTATTAAATCTATTTATTATAAGCCTATGAGAAAAATAGGAGGAGGAAGGAGAGAATACATGGAGAATGGATCCAAGGAAGAGGAAAAAGTAATTCCAAGCATACATCAAAAGATAAGTAACTATGTTCTTTGAAAATTCTTTTGTTTGCATATGGGGCATGATGATATAATAATTGAATTTACTTGCAAGGAAAAGTTCATATGATGAAGAATCAAGATTATTTCTTGAGAAAAACTCTATATAATTTTGTAGATAGAGGAATAAGTGTTTTATTCATTTAATTCTTAGAATAATTCATGTGCTGTGAATTTCATAAAAGTTTTTCATGGCTAAATAATTTTGTGAATTGCATGAGTTATTGGAAAATAGGGTCTAAATATGACTTTGTATCTCCCAAACTAAAATAGATATGAAAAATGTGAAATATGTTTTTATAAAATAGGATGTTATGACCAAAACCCTCTTTCATATTTTCAAAATTATTTTCCCATGTCTCTAAAATCATGTCCATATTTGATGATAGAAACAGGGGATTATTTAATATTTAGTTCTCGAAAAATGATCTCCAAATATTTGTTTGAATCTTCCAAACCGTAACACCTTTGTAAAACATGAGAGAGGTTATTTTAAATGAACCTGTTAGAAACAAAAACCTCTTTGGGTGTTCTAAAAATCATTTCCATTGGGTTGGAAACCTTGTCCAAATTTGATGACAAAAATAGGAAATTATTTGATATTTAAATTTGGAATAATGGGCTGCAAAGATTCATTTGAATATTCAAAACCGTGACACCTGTGAAAACAATGAGAGATGTTATTTTTAATAACGTTGTTCCAAATAAAAACATGTTTGGGTTTTCTGAAATTCATTTCGATATGTTCGTAATACGCATCCAAAGTGAATGACTAAAATAGGAAAAACAAAGTAAAACAGAGTGCTTCCATTTCATTTTTCAATGAGATAAGAATAATTGTTTATGTACATAAAGACATAATAATTATGCTGATGATTATTTAAAATGAATTAATTTATGTAATTATCAAGTATGTTCTCATGATGCATATGCATTAAAAGTTAAATAGAAATATTTGACTCTTGAAAAGAATATGTGCTTAGGTGCACATGAATAATTATCTAGTATATTTGATCTACTAGAAATTATTATGTCATTTTACATGCCTGAGGAGCTTTAGTCATTTAAAACAATATAAATAACTTATGTGAGGGGTAGCTCATATAAAACCTTTCCTTAAAAGGAAATTGATTGTGTTATTTGAGAAGGATTTGGTATTAATGTTATTTCTTGAGGAAATATTACAAATCTCTCTAATATGTGAAATGATAAGAAAATATTTTGTATTTCATGCATAATGGCTATTGACTTATCTATATTTTGGAAAAATAATGATTAAGGTGTTAAATTTCTTGGAAAATAAATATATATAACTGTATTCAAGGAAGCAATTATTGTGTTAGAACTCTTCAAAAATAATAGACGAGAAAAACATATCCTTGTATGCATTATTGGATTAGATTCTTGGAGAGAAAAAAGAGTAATCACATGCTTTATTATGTAAGATTATTTAGAGGAACATATATGCTTGAATACATTGAAAAAGTATAATTTTGGGTTAGATATTTTGGATGAGAGGGAAATGTCCCTTTGTATGCATGAAAGAATAAGTGGTATGTGTTTGACCCCTTGGAAAAGAAATGTGGTCATTTTTCCATGAAATATTTATTTAATTTATTTTGGAAATAAATATATGTTTTACATGCAAGAATAAAAAAAGCTATGTATTGCATGCACAAAATTATAAGTAGTATGTTAGCTTTGTTTGAAATAAACCTGACATTGTTATACGTATAGCCAATGTGAATATCTCTTATGTGGAAAAGATGTCTTTGGAAAAGAGCATGCATTCATATGTGTAAGTATGGAATCTATTGTGTTAATCCCTTTGGAAAAGAAAACATAAGAGTAGGCAAAAATGAAATTTCTTGTTGGGATAGTTATCTTGAAATATTTTTATGCATTTTCATACACAATATTATTATATAGTATGTTATCTTTCCTTTTAAATAATATGAAAGTGCATGCGAGATTTTGTTAGAGATTGTTAGAAAGATGATGCTTGATAGTGATTTATTTGTTACTAATGCATGTGAAATGATGTTAAAGAAGGCATTTAATGTCAACTTGGTTATGTTTTATACATGGATACAAATATTTGTTGAAGTGCCACAAATAGAGAATTATTATTGGTTTATTAATATTTTATCTAATCATGATATCAAGTGTGATGACGACAGCAATGGAGGGAAAGATGGATGACTCGAGAAAATGATTTTTTAAGTTTAGCATTTTGGAAGATAAAGAGTTGTTAGTCCATGCAGGTTTAGTAGTTCCAACCACACAATTACCCATTGAAGGAAATGATCTGACTACAAAGACAAAGATTAGGGATTTGTGGGTAAATGGTATCATGATTATTGTAATAGCTTATAGCTAGTTATGTTTAATTTAAGATTAGTTTTCTATGTAATTTTTATTACAATGGTCAAGGGAAGGACTCCCTTATAACCATTGAGTGAGGAGTGACAACCCTCACGAGCATTTAATAATAAAATTAAACGTTTGTTGGTTTTCACCTTATGGGGTTTCTAGGGTATATCGGTGTCTAATGATGTGATTGTTCATTGTGTTATTTTCATGGTGTTAACTTATTTTTTGATGTGATGTCTACATTATCAATTATGGGATTTACTAATTGAGTTAAAAAGATCATGGGATCGATTCATAGTTATAGCAGGAAATTTAAGTTAATATGCTACAACAAGGACAATTAATGGTTGTGTAACTCACTATCATTTTTACTAAATATTTCTCTAAGTGATGATGATGGTTATTCAAATGGTTAATGCGAAATATAGAAAGTAATTTATAAGGTTTCACATTCATAAATGTTGAAATTTTTTTCTAACTCCATGCATTTTCCTGCGAGGTTATCAAGGTATGTTACAATCTAGTAATAAAGGTCGATCCTACTTTACAAATCTTATATGATAAGGATAGAGTGGGAAATGGTGGGAATTTCATAATGAATTAAAAAGTTATGGGAGATGAGATTCATTGGATAACAATGTTAGGTATGACCATATTGAGTTTTTTTTTTACTTGAAATTTGTTATCAAATAACATATCTATAGGATGGTAATGATTCTCTTTAGTTATTAAGAGAAGAGAAGGAACTATTATAATAATTCATCAAGGAGGACAAATTTTTGGCTGAGGGGAAGATGTAGGAAATTAAGTTGAATGAGAAGAATAAAGGGTATGCTCATATTTCCACAATTTATTTGATCTAGATTTTCATTGTAATAAATTGTAATTTACAGTTGGTTTTATGTCTTATGATAATGAGACCAGAATTTAAGGAATTAATGTGAATAACCATAGTGTATATACTGTAAAGGTGCATATGAGGTGGAGGGTACAAATGATTGTGATGATTGTTTAGTGAAGGATAGGTTTAGGGATATGTTTAAGGTTAAATGAAGGAATGAAGTGAGGGAATTTATATAAATTGTATTCCATAACAAGCGAATGGAGATAACCTTGTTCTTGTAATCTTCTCTCAAAAAAATTATAATTCATTCTAGAAAAGGAAATGAATGATGATAATTGTAGTTGAGGAAATGTACCACTTTTGGGGTCATGGGACTAGAATTGCATTTGAAGATTGATCAAAAGCTTAATATAATGTTCCATGTTTTGGCCTAGTTATTTGTGAATATGTAACCACCTGCGTATGAAATTGGATAGATAATTTAGAATGTAAAAATATTATATAGGAGAATCATGTAAGGAATCCTAAGAAGAACTTTTTGTTAGAGCTAGTAGAGCTCACTTCATTTAGCTTAATGTATATTTTGGTGAAAAATAAATACTACCATAAATATTAAGTAAAACCTTATATATGGTTTTTGATGATGAGAAAACATTGAGCTTGTTTCATGTGATGTAATACTGAAAGTATTTATTAATACTACATATCCATGTTATGCATATTACTCCCTCTTGCAGACAAGAGCCATCTCCCTAGTACTCAGCGAGTATCTATAAAAAAACATCTATTTTGAAACATTTTTCTCTAGATTAAATACATTTCAAAATTATTATAAGAAAGTAGAGAGGACATGCCCCTACCTTGAAATCCAAACGTTCTATGTAGTATTTTTTCCACTCTCTCCAAAGTGGCTTCTTCAATAAGTAGAACCTGTAATCAAAGACAAGACAAAAGAATCAAATCATTTGCAACATATAATAATCAAGAAAAGGTAACCCAAATTAGTCATCAAGGAGTCTAATTATTGATTTTATTTCAATAAGCATAAGAACAACTCAATGAGAAAAATATATCCATATGTATTATCTTGAATAAAAAGAGTAATCTTACAACCTGATGCCTAAATTTCATACAAATTTCATACAAATTTCTCCCAAATTTCTCCCGGGGTCCTGAACAATAATTTCTCCTTCAGTTTGATAAGCCTTCCTCTATGAACAGCAACATGGAGTTATGGACATAAGGGTGTGATCATTCTCATGCCAACGACAACTCGTTAGTGTAGAAAGTATGCACTCTTGGGAATTCTCTTCTACAATTACCTTTACAATTTACTCAGCATCTACCCTTCAACATGAAACTTGAACTCAATTTATAGAGAAATGGACGTAGTTTCAATTCCATGAAGAGGGGGATGGATTCCTCTCATCAAATAATTTGAGCTCCATGGACCAAGGGATAATCTCCATGAGTGGAGGGAAAAAGCTCGAACTGATCGCGACTCTAGAAGCTTCCATTTGGGAGAATATTTGACCAACTAGGATTCTAGAATTTAATTTTTATTTTGTTTTTATTTTCACGGGGGTGCATAGGTAATAGTAGCAAAACGTGTGGGTGTTTCCATAGTTTATAGAACAAATAGCAGCACATGTGTAGGAACAGGCTATAAAAAGTGCGGAAGTAGACTTTTAAGGGTTTTACAGAGCTTTTCTCCCATTCCAAGACTTGATTCAGGAAAATTAAGGTTTTTGAATTCCAAGGGAACATGATATAGGTTGTGATATAACTATATGGACAGTCAAATGTTATGTTGACAAAATAACGTGTAACAATCCATGAATCCAAAAATTCATCATGCATTTTGCCAAGATATTTATAGAATTAGATATGTATGTTGCACTATAAAATCAGAGTATTATGTTGGTGATATATTTAATTAGTGATTAAAATAGATATTACTTGGAAAACGTTACTTAAAGGGATATATAAAATCATTTGAGGATTATTCTTTTAGTGGAAGAATTTCTTAGAGGTAAACACTATAACCATAATAAGTTCTTTCTAAGAGCAGAATGATTGAATGAATGAATCCCTAGTTCATGCACCAAAGAATAAATATGTTGAAGGAAAACCTACACAAAAGTATATAAGAAAAATATGGAATTTGAGGTGGGAGGGAGGATCATAAAAAACTAAAATATTTGTTTCATATGATTTTTTTAGGTGGATATTAAACCAAGAAAATAAAAAACCCTAGAAATAAGATTCCTTATGAAGAAATTCCTTTAGGATTGGTTACAAAAGAGATTTTGGTGAGAGGATGCACTTTGAAATAATAGATACCACTAGGAGAGCATTAAGGGTGGTATCATGGCCTTCAAATGAACCCAAAATTTTATGAATTTTCAATGGGAAGTAATACAATGAACCATTTTCTAGCAGGAGAAAAGGGTTGGAAAATAGGATCAAATACATTATTATGGAGCTTACCATCCAATCTTGTAAAACAAATCGATATCTCAAAGAAACTAAAACAAGGAAGAGATTATAATAAATTTTTTGTCTTTATCCGTTGCAAAATATCCTTATATTTTGTAAAGCATTTAAATATATTATTGCTTGACATAGTCAATACCTAAAGGATGCATGCATGTGGCTCAAAGGCTAAAAGAGAATAACATTGTATGCACATGGTGTATCAATTAAGTAAAAAATAAACTAAAATTTAACATTTAGGGACGTTGCATGAGTTTACAAGTAATATGGACAATGGAGCTCCATGAATTTGAAGATGCGAGAAACACTATTTTAAGGATTCCGATACATCTTTTTAACTAAGTTCTTACATGTTTTTTTAATTTTTTTAGTACAAGGTATTGAATTCCTATATTCATATACAATACGTAAACCACTCAATCATACTGTGCAAAACCAAAGTTTAAATATTTAATATTTATCGTTAAAAATAAAATGTGAATGATTCCTTGTAAAGTGAGGTAACATCAAGTATAGATATGAATAAATGTTGCATCAATCTAAAATTTCTTATATATCTTGAGTCAAATAATATATATATATATATATATATATATATATATATATATATATATATATATATATATATATATATTTATATTTATATTTATATTTATTTATTTATGTTTCCTAACATGTTTCTACAGATTCCATATAAGAAAAATGGTAGACATTATTAAGAGATAAAGTGAAACATATTCTATTATGGACTTTTGTAGTCCAAGCTAAAAACAATTTGCCTTCAATATAGGGAAATATTTTTTCACGTCTTCATTTTAAAGATATTCTGGTATTACTCTACCTCACTCATAGTGACTTTCATGAATTGCATAATAGAATTGCACAAAATTATGAAAGTAATTACTCTAGGAATATTGGGACATATCAAATTCATGATTGGAAAAAGACTAAAAATTGTCAATAATAATATGAGATCCTTAAAAATTGAGAATATGACTTTTTTTCAAAATTCATAAAACTTATTAAAATGACTTATGATAGTACCATAAGCGCCATTAAATTTGGTAAAAAATAGGTATCACCCCACTTTATAATTGAGACCTCACTTAATAATTAGGACAACCTTGAGAAATTATTGAGTATAATTAGAGGACCATGAAGTCCATAAGATGTTTGTAATTACTTCATATTTTTGGAAAAATTATTATAAGAAAATGCCAAAAATGAAGTAGATTTTCTTGAAATACCTTAGATGATGCTCTCTAACATTATAAAATATGGTTTATTGTGGGGTGATTTTGAAACTCTATTCAAAATTTAAAAATGAATGCCTAATGGATTTGAATTAATAAGGTCATTTGGTCAAAGCAATCTTGACCATATTCTAAGATCAATTTTCAATGTTTAGGAAAACAACAAAGAACCCTAAATTAAGTGTGGGCCATTAAATGGGAAAGGTCAAACCAACATCCTCAAGGCATTTTATAGCTCTAGAGGAATTCAGAAGAAAGGGTACATAGAAAACCAAAATATTCTTATAAGAAAATGTGCTACATGGAAAGCATGGGTAGCAAATGAGATGTAGAGATTACATAAATGAATGCCTTACAAGTAATAGATTTCTTTGATGAAGAAAAAGAAAAAATTGAGGTTTTTGTAACCACCCCATTGTAATGACTTGGTCTTTGGATATGGGAATATTTAGATTTAAAGTAATGAATCACATTTAATAACATAGTTTTAAATTATTAATCCAATGGCCAAAGCACTTTTTTGTAATCCAATTATCGGAGTTTTGTAAATCGGTTTTGATAAATATTATAGACGAAGAAAATTTAAGCTTGGAGCTTTAATTTTTTCATTATCTACATTAATTCTTAATTGTAATCTAGATATTGCAGTTTTGTAAATGGGTTTCGCTAACTATTATAGAGGAAGAAAATGTAAGCTTCCAACTTTAATTTTGTCATTGTCTACATTAATTATATATATATATATATATATATATATATATATATATATATATATATATATATATATATATATATATATATATATATATATATATGACCCAAATTTTTACTTTTTCATATATTTACATCGTAAGGCGTTCCTCTTTGAAAACAACTCCTCCAACTATCATGGTGTACCTATCTGCACCATTACATCAAATGTTAGACGATTGAAATGTTTTAGTTCATTCATCCACCACCACCATTTAATCTAACTACCTAACTAACTCTCTAACCTCTACAAAACTCTCTTCCCCCTAGATATGATATACAACCTCTAATACCATAATAGAAATATAAAGCCATGGATTCATCCTTGAGTTGTTGCAGTATTTGTTGCATGTCTCTATTTTATATTATGAATTGGTATATTTTTCTCTGCCTTTTGAGGTTGGTATATTATCTTCCTCCTTTCACACTTTGAAATGTTTAGGAGAAGGGTTTTTATGATCATACCTATTACTAATGCTCTTCTTTTGTTTGTGTGATCAAAGGTGTTCTATTGGGAAAGGGCGGGTGAAAGGCAGGCATCTCAGATGCGTTTGAAATATTTAAAAGGCATACTTAGGCAAGACGAGGGATTCTTTGACACCCAAGGCACCACCACATCGGAAGTGGTCACTAGTGTTATTAATGATAATATCATTATACAATACGTTTTTGAGGTTGGGTGGTTTGACAAGGATGAGAATTATAGCAGGATCTGTTTGTTGGTTTGACAAAGACGAGGTTGGGTGGTTTGACAAGGATCGCTGAAATTCGATGGAAGTGACATCAGGGGGTTCTATTTGAAGAGTCCGAGGAATCACATATCTCTGGTTAGTCAAGAGCCCACAGTGTTTGAAGGAAGCATTTGAGACAACATTCTCTATGGAAAATAGAATGCAAGTGAGGTGGATATGCTCAAAGCTACAAAGGCTACAAATGATCATGACTTCATGAGGTAAATATTGCAATTGTTCAATTTAAACAAAATGTTTATGCAGTAAATTACGAGATACTAAATCAATTTCAATTGAAAATAATTATGTATGAAATAAATTAATATTTATTGAACTAGATCAGTGAAATTAACTTGGATTTATGCAGCTCTTTGGAGGAGGGATATGAAAAAAACTGTAGAGACACAACAATTCAATTTATCAGGAGGGAAAAAGAAGCTGATTGCGATAGAAATGGCCATAATAAAGAATTAGAGCATATTAATACTAGACAAGGAAAGAATAGCATTTGAAAACCAGTTAGAGAAGATCATTCAAGAGGCACTAGACAAAATAATGGTTGGGAGAACGAGCATAGTGATAGCTCATCGACTGAAAAGAATTTAAAATGCAGATTTGATTGTTGTGATTGAATATGGGAAAGTAATTGAGGAGGGGAGTCATTTGTATATGTTGGGAAAAGGAGAAGGCAATCCCTATTTCTCTCTCTTAAACATGTAGTGACACCATCACTAGATCCTAATTTCCCTAATGCACAGAAGTATTCTTTGTGATCCATGATGTAAATATTTCTTTGTGCCTTCCACTAAATATAAAATTTGGTTTGCAAAAAATCTAAAAGTAATTTTCACAAGCTTGGAATTTCAAGGTAGCTCTGTTTTGATGAGGATTTTTTTTTTTAAAGAGCCTTGATAAGATGAGGTAAAATATTATGGGCATATTTCCAGTTCAATATTATTTTATATATTTTTGAAATATATAAATTATATACATTTTATAGTTAATTTATAGTTCAAAAAAAGAGAGTGCTTCATTTATTAGTTTTTTTTACCAACATAACGCACAATTGATTTACCATTTTGATCACTATTATTTTATTAGTTTAACATTGAATTAAATTATAATATTTAATGTTGGAAAATAAATGTTTATTTTTAAATATTCTAATGTTTGATTGGATTATAATTTGAATACCTTTTTGTCGCCTTTGCACAATAAGATGACATTAATTGAATACTTACCATAAATTATGGATGTAGTTACAATATTTATGCTATTAATTTTAGATATTTGTGAAATGAGTTTTGTTTATTAATCTTCATATTAAAACTACTTAAAATTAAAATCCATGAAAATAATCATGTTCAGGTATTTACAATATAACCCTAACAATTGGCTTCAGAGATAAGTTATGAATAAATGAGCGGCATATTGTAGAGGAAAACGTGGAGGATAATATAGCACATGACTGGGCTCGGTGGAATTAAAATTGATGGAGTGGATTGGAGTGTGTAAGGATGAGAAATATGAGAAATATTAGACTAAGTGAGTGACCATGTGGAACTATGGAGAGTAGTTGAATTAATACAAGAGGTTTTGCGAGGCTCAAAATGGTTTTCCATTGTTGTTTGTGAAACATAAATGTTAAATTGTTTCCTTTTAACTTACAATACTAATGTAGATAGTTTCCACAAGATTCCATTCTTGCAAGATGGTGGATGTATTAATTCGTTTCCATTATTACAAGATGGTGTATGTCTTAAGTGGCATTAAATGTCAGGTTCGACTTATTTCTTAGGCTCATTGTTACATGTAATGTATTTTTGTATCATTGGTGAGTCAGATATAATGTATTCTTCTTGCAAGATGGTGGATGTCTTAAGTCAACTTATTTCTCAGGCTCATTGTTACATGTAATGTAATTTTGTATAAGTGAAAAGTCACATAAAATGTATTATTATTGAAAAATGGTGGATGTATTAAGATGTATTATTTCTCAGGCTCGACTTATTTCTCAGGTTCATTGTTACATGTAATGTAATTTTGTACCAGTGACAAGTCACATAGAATGTATTCTTCTTGCAAGATAGTGGATGCCTTAAGTCGTATTATTTCTCATGATCATTGTTACATGTAATGTACGTTTTTCTAAGTGACATGTCACACAGAATGTATTCTCCAATTTGTCCAAACTTGGAGGATTCGAATTGTCTAGGTAATGATGCTACACTTCTAGATGTTTGTTAGCATATGTTGCTCTAGTCAATGAAACATATCAATATGGAGATAAAGCTTTGCATTGGGCTTTGAAACAAGAGACTCCTCTCAATGGATGCAGTGTAAATTGTTCGGTTATGGAAAAAAATTGTAAAATCTCAAAACAATAGAGGCCCAACTCTTGTTCACACAATTTCAGGTCATGGCCACTTTGAGGCACTCCTATTAATAATAAAGAAGCATGGGGAAGTATAAACATACTCACAAGAACAAGAGAGACCCATCTATATTATGCTATGAAGAATAACTATCTTGCATGTGTTTATCTCATGCTCAGACATGGAGGCAATAGAGATGTAGAAGGTTTGAGAAATCAAAAGCCTATTTAGCTTGCATATTCATCTAATATTAGTGCGTTGTTTAGTCTATATGATAAATACTTCATTGATGAAGCATGCGATAACATTATAACTTCTCAATGTTGCATTTTGTCTTTCATTAAGCAATATTTAACATGGTTAAAGTATTCACATTCCCATAAATCATGTGGAACTAATTCAATGATTTGAGGCATTTTTTCTACTTCCAAACAAGTATATTCTTTGCAACCTGTTTCTCATCCTAGAAATCCTCCAATGGCTAAATATTTCTCACAAATTTTTGTAGAGGCTCTAGAGAAGTTCCAGGTAGAGTATTCCTCACAATTCCATTCTTCAAGTGGACAATAATATGAGAAGACCACAATTTGGACTTAGAAAATGGTCCAGAAAAATTACCACAAGCATAAAAATAGTTCAAATTCACCTTCGAAGTATTCGACGTATTGGATATTTTTGGCCAAAAAGTAGAAACAACTCATAGCAGTGTAATAAGTTACGACATTTTTGATGGGGTAAAGAATTTTAAAATCAAGTTGTGGATGCATTACGAGAAAAATGGAACCTTCCCAAATGGGTTGAAGTGCAAAATTTCCCATGGACACAATGAGCTTAGGCCTTTATCAAATTCATCAAGTCTTCTACCAGGTGGAAGAGTTTGAACTCAGCCTTCAACTCCATCTTCTCTAGGATGTTATTCCGGTGAGGAATTTGATGATGTAAAGGCCTTTGTTTGAATTTTTCCACCTTGTCTCAATGGTAGAGAGCTTCAAGAGTTTATGGAAGGATAATTTGGGAAATTTATTGATTCTACTATGATTTCTGAGAATGATGAAGATAAGGGGTTTTGGTTTTTTTGTATTTGAAAAGAAACAAGATAAAATTGAAGTTGTGAGGATGCACTACATTCCATTCCAGGAAAAAAAGTGGAACTTAAAAATGTAATGATTCATACTGCATTGGCTGTGGGATATGAGGTGGGAAGACATAATTAATTGTCTTTGGGGTTATAATAACCAACTTCTACTCAGCCTTCTTGTCCTCCTCTATTTTACAGGTTTCATATGCTTTATGGTGGATTACATTCACCAAGTTCAGATACAGTAGGTTACCATTAGAGTTTGACATAACCATATTCATCTATTGAGCTACCCTAGTAATTGGTTGAGGATGGTATTTAATTAATAAAACCATTTTCCTACCAACCTGTAGGTTATCTACTCAAAAATAAAAATTTGACTCCAAAAAATGAACAAATAAAGAATTTTCAAAATAGTTCACACATTTTCCTTGCTATTCATGAAAACTGTATTTTGGAAAATTGTTTAAGCTCCATTAAGATGATTCCCTGAAGGGGGAAGGAGCTCAAAAGATACTCAAAGGAGTTTGGGTGCTTGCGAGAGACTCTGGAGTTGGCTTAGATAAATTAGGAATCATCAACATCATAAATTTCAGAATCAAGCTCAGAATTAGAAATAAGAAATTTAATTTCCCTCGGAATCAGAAAATTCATCATCCGTTGGAATCAAAATAACAAATTTCTTATCGTCCAACTCCGAAATCATAAATTGAATCATCATATGACAATTCATAAATATCGAGAATCAACAAGCCTTCAAATTACAGAATCTCACCCATGAGAAGCGAGTGCCTGAATTAGAAGAAGCAAAGTAAACCCTAGAATCCGAAAAATAAAAAACGATTGCATAAGCTTGAGTTGAAGCCCTTATTTTCCTAGAAAATTAAACACTAATTGAAGGTATATGATTCCCTTTATATTTATTCACTTCATTATTTTTATCTATCCTCTTCACTAACTCCCCGTAATATGTCGTCAACATTGTTTACTCCCTTTTCAAATGGTAATAAATGCACAAGTCTCTCAAGCAGTCAACCATTTACTTAATTTAGCAGTGGTGCATCTGATGTATTTTTTAGCATTATGCATCAAGCCAGTGCTGATGATGGTAATGATTTGTCATAGATGCTTGAATTTCTACGGATGAACAATGTGTCAGAGCCAACACAGCCAAAATATTTTTCATGTAAAACAATGGATTCTAAGTTCTAATTGTTATGTTAGTATAGCTATACTCGGGATTTATTTTCACAATTTTTAGGAAGGAGATACCTTAGATGGTCACCAAAATCAGGATTCTCCATTTTGGTATGGTGAAAATTGTTATGGTTATGCTCCACAAAAAAAAGAATATGAATCTCAAATTTCATGTGGTTCAAGATACTCACATGAAATTGCTACTTATCATTTAATACAATTGAAAATGTTTCGGCTGTTGAATTGAGGGTTTTGGGTTATAAGAGCTTACTAGATGATTCATTATAAAGTTTGATTTTATTCTTGTAAACATTTTTGAGAAGAGCCTGCTGGATTATTCATAATAAAGTTTGAATTGCTTCTTGGAAATGGTTTTGAGATTATTGCACTTTTAGTTTCTTTTGCATATATCATTTTTGTACTTGTGAGTGCATTTAAGAACCAATGTGTTATGAGAATGCTACACGGTTGTCTACTAGAGGCTATAAGAAAATTTTATTCAGAAGGGAAGATTTATAATCTATAGTAGATTCGTTTGCCAAAGGTTCTTTGATGATGCACCATATTGGTTGTACACTTATTCTTTAGTTTCCTTTTTCAATGACATGCATTGAATTTTTGTTTACTCACTCCATACAATTTCTATCAAGGAGAGGGAAAAGTATGCAATCAAAACTTTTGTTTACTCGCTCCATAAAATTTCTATCAAGGAGTAGGTAAAGTATCCAATCAAGTTTTTAAGAAAATTAGATTAACGAACAACAGTCCATGGCTAGGATATATTCAAATTCGAGCTTCAAAGCCAACATGCTATATGGTTTCTAAGCCAAATGCCATAGGAGCGTTGTTTACATGGTTAAACAAAGGAAAAATGTCTATGGTTAATTTTAGTTCAGTTGGGCTATGTGGTTGAAAGGTGAAATATGTGGCTTCAACAAAGAAGAGTGTTGGTCACCTAGATTATGGATAAAATATATGGCTACATTTTGGAAGAAAAGTGAAATATTATTATTTTATTTGTAAATTAGAGTCCACTTTATCATGTTATAATTTTTTTTTATGATATTCCTTAGAAAAATTGGTCCAATCAAGTTTTGTGTGCCAATATTATCAATGGCATATCTTTTTTTAGTGGAATAAAAGTTTTGAAGTTTTTTTGAATGTTGTTGGTGAGTGGATTTAGAGGTAGAAAAACAAGAAACCACATACAAATAGGAATGTACATGTCTTGCAGAGACTTATACCATCAGTTATATTCTTTATATCCTAGGATCCAATGAATATCTTCCACGACTGCCTGCCATCAAATTTATTGCAACATGTCACATGCTTCTCATTACATATTTTGGTTTGCTTTCTGTTCACTTACTTGAATTTATTATTCACTTAAAGAACACATTCAATTCACTTCATTTATTTAAATGTTTCAATTGGCTCAAGGAATCTGATCATAACCATCATAAAGTTTATTGAGGATTTAACCTCGTTATTTAGTGCATACAAGCATCTTAACAGAAAGTTTATACACAAATTTATCTATTAGACATCAACATACAATAAATTTACGGATACCCATGAGACTGGAAAAGCATAAATTCAAAGGAAGAAACTATTAAAAGGTTGTAAGAAAAGAGCTTTACCACCCATGGATATTTATACACTTCATAATTCATACCTTATCTTTAGAAGAATTCAAAAGTACTCTGCATATTTAATAAGTTTGTATGAATTTTTTCCCCTAATATTATTCTCTCTTCTCGAAGAGCCCTCTGATTTGATTTTTTTCTGTTTGTTCTCTATTTTTTGGAAACTTCCAGGTGATGGTGTAGTTTTTAGGACATGGTTATGGGATAAGAATAATTTTTGTAAGAGTGTAACAATTCAATTTCTATGTACTCTTAATTAGCAAGGAATGAAAGATGGAAATTGATGAGTATCTGTTATTAGATACCAAAGTTTGCTAGCACCTTCAGTTTATGCATCGTGGCCTTCTAGTTAGTCCTTTGTAAATATGTCCAAGAGCACATTTATATTCATAATTGAAGTAAGAAAAATAAACAATATGAACTCTCATCTAGACCATCAAAACAAGGCTTGCTGCACTATGCACTAGAGAGATTACAAGCGGAAAAACAAATTCTTACATCTTATTAATACTAGTACTGAGTTGATAATGAATTATATTAATACTTTCTTCATCATATTCTACTCATATTCACATCACAATCACATCAAGTAAAATTGAGGCACCAAATTGCATCATCTACTTTGGTTAAAATGGTCTACTTTTACTCAATAATAGTTCTTGGATAGGTATTTATGTGCATTTGGAAATTGTAGTAAGCATAATTTTAGAGAGGGTACTTTAGGATTACAGGTTAACCACCCTCAGTCTTGTTTCAAATTCACATTCTACACATTGTATTACTTCACTCGGCCTTGAGGGTAGTTCACTGTTAATGTTTTTTTTTAAATTAATTTTTGTTGGGTAGTTTTGAGTTGGTCAAGTTATAGGTGGTTGGTGGTTTAATAGATTCTGTGAATAGTCAATGTCTCCAACCATGTACCTTGTTACAATGCTTTGTTTCAATTGTCAATAAAAATCGATGATATATACAAGAAGTTATAATACATATTAGAATTATGACCACCAAGAGATTTAAACCCTATATTATTGAGGGGGGAATGAAAAATACTAAAATATTCTGTTGTTGCTAGTGTGACTGAAACTCAAAATGTTTCTTTGCAATTTCATGAGATAATGTTCTCTGAGGAAACATTAGAGATATTGAACATCATCAACTACACTGCACTAGAGTTTCTCATCAAAGTTGCATATTTTACACCAAATTTTATGAATAATTGCAAGCTTATGTCTGGCTCATTTTCATCTAATATGTGATGATGTCTAAAATTTGTGAGTTTGCGATGCAAATTTAGATTTGGAAATATAACCATTATATTGTTCATGAATTAATATTATTTTATTTAGCCTATCTGATGTCATCTACTACCTGTTTTTTTTTCAAAATCTATCAGATATTTGCTATTGCAACTTGAAGGGTCATCTTTCAAGATTAAGAGACAATCTATGTTGGAAAGGTTATCAAATCTATCAATTTGGGAAAATGTAAGTAATTTACTATACCTTGAATGACATTTTTTTTACTAATTTTTATCTTTAATGATTTTTTATATGTCATAGTACTTCTTGAATTTATGCCTTACAACATTTTCTTTGCAACATTTGGTGAAATTGCTAGCTATTACACTGTAAGGCGTTCCCTTTGGTAATAATTCCCCTTGTTGCCAATGTACACTCTTCTATACCATCAGATTCAATGTTAGACGATTGAAAGTTCTTCCACCATTAGATCCATTGTTTTAACTGTCAACTAAATCTTGATTTGTGCAACTGTTCAACTTGTTTGTTAATATTTCTTATAACCGATGAATATATTGTAAGCAAGAAATTCTTCCCTTCCAACGGTTAAAGTTCTTCAACAAAATTGTATATCCGAGTTCATACGACGGTTACAGACAAAATTACCATGGACTCAAAAATACATGACCACCGAGTGCGTCCATCATGTGAAATATCCAGGTAGTGCAATTAAATTCAGAGACAGACGAGTGCCTCCTTCATGTGGATTACAAAAATGTTGTACCGGGGCGATTGAACTCGATGATTTCTTTGGGGGTTTAGATTTAGTAGTGTTTTTTGGTGTTATGGTTTGCTGGGTGGTTCCATATAGTGGAAGCCAATTATGAAAATGATGTTTTGAATTTAATCTGCATCCTTGTCTGTTTCTTTTTATTGTGTAATTTTTAGCATGGCTACATTACGATTATAGAAAACCAATCCGTGTCCCAAGAGGGCTCCTTCGGCAAGGTAATAAAAAAAAACCTTTTGCTAATTTGATCTTGTGTTTCTCTCTTTTTTCTTTGAAAAAAAGTGTACAAAAATTTGTTTTCTGAGCATAGAGATTGGTTTTTTTTTCTTTGAAATTTTTTGTTTGGCCATCATGTTGTATTTTAATAGTTAAATCACTTCAAGTTCTCTTCCATTCCTATTTTTAATATTTTTAATATGAGCATTTTAATCCGTGAGAGAAAATCATTTTCCTGAGACATCACTTGTTTGGTCGAATTTTTTGGTATATCATTTGAATTTTTCATCCTTTCCTGTTTTTTCATGAGCATTCTAATTGGTAAAATCTTTGGGAAGATTTTTTTTCTGAGAAATTAAATCTAGTCCTTGGTCGAATATTTTGTGTCCTAAACTACAATTTCCTCTACTATTTTTTCTAGATCTCACCCTTGCATGGTTAATGAGGTTGAAAAATTATGTGTTGTCCCCATGCCTCTCGGATTCAAAATAACACGTTTTTTTCAACGTGTCTCCTCAATTTAAATTAAAGGCGTTTAAAGGATTTCTAACATATTTTAGAATGCCTCCATCCATCTTCGTACCCTAAACCCTAAGAGTTTATAAGACTTCATTCTTTTAATGTACATGGATCGAATAATGAAAAACGATGTGATTTCTATGGTATTATGCTGTTTATCACCGAATTTTATCGTTTTAAAAAAGCTTTATACTCCATCATTCATGACTTGTTTTTTTTCTTCTTAGATTTTCAAAGAAGATTATTGGGTTGTTTTGGAAGGATATGGTTTGAAAGATGCTTCACTTTGCATATAAATAAGACCAATAGTCTTGTAAATATACGTGGTCATCATAAATAAAATCGAGTGTTTTTAACACAACAGAAATGCGGCATTGTGACCTCTACCACAGAAATACAATGAACTTCACATTAGTAATGTCGAACATATCATAAATAAGAATTTTTTAGCTGGTAATTCCATCTCCAACTATCTCTATCATTGGAGCTTATGGTGAAGCCCTAAAAAACTCGAAAGGAAAAAACGAAGGTCCAGTAATATTAAAATCTTGACAGATGCACTTTCCCATGTTGCAGATATAAGTGGGTTAGATCTAGGAGATGTTTAAAAAGGGTTATGAAATATGTTTTTACCCTTTTCCTCATTTTGGATTATATTAATTTTGTCTTACTTTTTATTATAATTATATTCTTCAATACTAGTGAGATGGAAGTCGATATTTATTTATTTTTGGTTTTCTTGTTATCCACCGGAAATTAAAAAAAAAAAAAAAATCACATACATATACAAACTTTTAAAGAGTAAAATTGGTTATAACTAGAGATATCACTGCAATTTATCTATTTTCAGAACAATTTCATTCAATTTCTTTTGCGAATTGATAGTGACGAGGGAACGTTGTTGGAAAAGTTGGTTGTATGCTTTCCAAACTTCAGAAAAAAACAAAGTTGGCGTGCACGAAAGCACGAAGTGTCTAATGTTTCTAGATATCTCACACAATTGTACTTACGAGATTTCGTATAATTTTTTGCAAATTATAAGTTTTCTAAAGCCTCCAAGACATTAACGAGGCCCTCTGGGGACATATTAATTCACTTTTTGAGCACGAATGGGGATGCATAAAACTATATTTCTAGAGTATTTGTTATGAAATATAGGAATGATATTGGGATGGAAATTTTATGAATAGGAGTAATGATAAAATGCAAGAATGATGGTAATTTTATAAATAAATATTTTTTGTTTTGAAATTATATTTTCAATTTTGTAAAATGTCATTAGTTGGCATTGATTACTATTATGTTTATATTTTTAAATTTTTTAGCTAAATTTTATAAGATAAATATATTTTATTAGTTATATTTTTTATAATTATTATAAATTTGAATATTTTTATAAAAAAATTGTTAAATATTTCATATTTTAATATTTTAAGAATTATAAAGTTTTGTTAAGAATTGTACACTTAAGTATGAATTTCTAAAAAATTTAGTCATGTAGGGGCATTAACATGTGACCAAAAACTCATAGTTGCCACATGACTTCAAGTGGGGAGGATAACAATAATAGTTGTTTTAAGTGATATTTTTCTTAATGAAATTAAGTATGAGAACTTATAGATAGACCTTTTATGTCCTTTTACACATTTTTTTATATATAATATTTATAACTTGTTTATTTAACTCCTAACACTACTAAGAGATGGTTCAAACCTTCATGGAGAAATCATGTAGCCTAAGAGCATTAGCTTGACCATAACATGGTTGCTACAACTAGTTATTTTATTAATATGTCATAAATTTCAATTTTGGTAAAAATAATAAAAAGGAGGAATAAAGTGTAAGGTTCATACTCATTGGTTATTCAAAGGGAGTCATGGGGTACATTTTCTGGCATTCATCTAACCATTTACATACCTATTGATTAGATGTTACCTTGGAGTAGGATAAATATGGTGCACAACAACATCAAGAATCTATTCCAAAATAAATAGTACAATGTATTGTTATCATATATGAGCATAGTTTTCAGCCTATATATGAACATAGGAGATAACCACAATTTTCAACCTATATATGAAGATAGGAGATAACCACTATCATAGGTGCCCAATGCAAAAAATTTGAAGGAGGTGAAAATATGTGTTATTATCTTTATTACTTTAAATTGGTAAGAACCAATGATTATATTATTTTTCAAGGGGGGGGCTCATTTTAAAATAAATAAAATGAACAAGACAATATTTGATGATATATTCTATATCAGAGAGAAAAGGTACAATTTTAATAAAATGGGACCAAGTGGGGTTCTAGCCTATATAAAAATAGAAATGTAATCACTCAATATATATGGCATAATAAAGGGCTTTTGGGTTAACATGGAGCTTATATAGGGCTTAACATACCCCTCCCATTGAAAGAAGTGGTATTTTCAACACTTTACTATCTATGGGTGTTTATGCATGAGAAACTCATCTTCCCATGTTCCTTCTTCCACTAGTAGGTTCTTTCACTGATGATGTAATTAATAACTGATCAATTTCATAGTTTATTAATCCTTTACATAATTATCGCGTGGAATATCCATGGTAATTTACAGATCAAAGGCCATGCACGAACAAGTTGGGGTAAAAAATGTTCTAGATAGTAAATTAGAGCATATAAAATAAATGACACAACTATGAAAAGGGTAAATTCCCTTACCTTTTGAGGTGGAGATGACATGGCAGAAAAATTATTATGTGTAGTTAATATGGTAGGAGGGACAGCTACTAGGTTGGATTTATTATGCAGAATTGACTCTTAGCTGACAAGGAATGTCAATGATGAGAAAAATAACTTCATATAGTTGGTGGTGTTACTTCTAGGAAAATAAATGCTCGAAATTTTTTCACTATATAAGTTTGAAAGGGATGTGATACAACACATTAAAGTTGGTTATCAATATCATACAATGTAGGAAAGAATACTTTTAGTGTGACAAGCAACACTAGGAAACCAAAAGTGATAGGAGGTGTAACATGTGTCACAAGGAATAAAGGCTATCCAATGATACCACACATCGTTATGGAGAGTGATAGAATCTAGTCACTCGAACATCAGGCTTCGAGTGACTCATAGTTAAGAAGCATACCAATGAAATTACACAATGAAATTCAAAATGATAGTTATGCCATATCGCAAGGAAGAGTGAATTTCCTGTGGTGTATTGCTAGGAAGAAGGGTTTCTTAGCAATGTATTACAATGAAGAGGGAATTTACTGTCATAAGTTTTTTTTCAAATGTAAGGAAAGGAATGAAATTACAACATAAGGCCCTTGTTGAAATTTAGTTTAAAGGATTTGGTTTTTTGTACATAAGTGATAGGAAATTCATCTCACTTTACGTCTATTTTTTATCACTCTTCAGCATCAAATGTAAGTATTTATTATGGAATTTGAGTGTTTTTCAAGTATTAATTTTTTTCTTTTATAATATTTTTTCATATATAATATTTATAACTTATTTAGTTAACTCCTAACCTTACAAAGAGGATTCTTCAAACCTTCATGGAGAAATCATGTAGCCTAAAAGCATATTCAAGCTTCAGCATAACATGGTTTCTACAACCAATTATTTTATTAACATGTCAGAAATTTCAATTTTGGTGAAAATAATAAAAATGAGGAATAATGTGTCAAGATTCTATTAATTTCACATCACAAATTTTCTACCTATGAAGGCTATATGCAACTTCTTGAGATGAGTGTAAGGAATATTGATACTAAATCAGTAAGTTTCAGATTCATTGGTTATTCAAAAGGAGTCATGGGGTACATGTTGCAACTTTCATCTAAGCATTTTCATACCTATGGATTAGATTTTTCCTTCAAGGAGGAGAAATATGGTGCACATCAACATCAATAATTTATTCCAAACTAAATAGCACAATGTATGGTTATCCTATATGAGAATAATTTTGAACTTATATATGATGATAGAAGGTAACCACTATCATAGGTACTCAATGCAAAAAGTTCAAAGGAGGTGAAAATATGTGTTATTATTCACATGCCTTTAAAATTCTAAGAAACCAATCATTATAGTCTTTTTCAAGGGGGGGGGGGTGTGGGGCTCCTTATACATTAAATAAAATGAACACGAAAATATTTGATGATCCTATATGAAAGAGAAAATTTACAATTACAATAAAATGGGACCAAGTGGGGTTCTATCCTATATAATAATATAACAATAGAAATGTAATCACTAAATATATAGGGCATAATAATGGGATTTTGGGTTAATATGGGGCTTATATAGGGCTTATCATGCCCCTACCATTGAAAGCAGTGTTCTTCTCAACACTTGACTATATATGGGTGTTTGTGCATGAACAACTCAACTTCCCTTATTGCTTCTTCCACTAGTAGGTTATTTCGTTGATGACGTACTTAGCAACTTCTCAATTTCATAAGTGATTAGCCCTTTATGAAATTATTGTGTGGAATATCCATGGTACTTTACGGATCAAAGCCCATTAATGAACAAGTTAGGGTTCAAAATATTCAAGATAATCAATTAGAGCGTATAAAATAAATAACAAAACTATGCAAAGGATAAATTCCCTTACTTTTTAAGGTGGATATGAAATGACACAACAATTAGTATGCGTAGTGGACATGGTAGGAGGTCCAAATACTAGGTTGGATTTATTATGGGGAATTAACTCCTAGTTGACAAGGAATGCCAAATGATGAAAAAAAAGACTTTATATAGCTAACAAAGTTGGTGGCACAACTTTTAGGGAAATAAATGCTCCAATTTTTTCCACTATAAAAGTTTGGAAGGGATATGATAGAAGACAATAAATTTGGTTATCAATGCGGTACAATATGGGGAAGAAGAATTTTGGTGTGACGAGGTAGTGTAGGAAATCAAAAGCGAGAGGAGGAGAAACATGTGGCACAAGGAAGAATGACTATCCAATGATACCACACATAGTTTTGTTAAATATTTTTCTATTTTTTTATATCGTTAATTTGTGATGAAGATTTTAATGTTCCTATTTTTGTTTTAGAAATTTCAATACTGCTTGAGGAAATTTAGACATAATCCTTTGTGTGCATTGATAATGTCAAATACTTGAGCATATATTTGATACCATCTTTACTTTTATCTTGATAGTTTAAAAGTCTAAATCTTTAATTCTTAGAGAATTTGAGATAATGTTATGTGTACATTAATAATATCAAATACTTAAACATAAATTTGATATCATTAAGCATAGATTTGAATAATATTTATCTTTCTCATAATTATTTAAAAGTCAGAACCTTAACTTTGATATCATTAAACATAGATTTCAATATATTTACCTCTATCATGATAGTTTAGAAGTCAAAACCTTTAATTATTGTAGAATGAAGATTCTTTCATATTTACCTCTATTATTGTAGAATGAATATTCTTTCATATTTACCTCTATCATGGTAGTTTGGAATTCAATAACTTTAATAACTTTAATTATTGCAGAATGAAGATTCTTCGAGATGATAGGTTTCTTAAATTTCTACTAAAGTAACGTAAGAGAATTTCACTAATATTTAACTCTATCATAATATTTTAAAAAAAATATCAAGTATTACTTTTACAAATATTATCTTTGAATTATTATTATTACCTTTATGCAAACTTGAGTGGAAAGAACTAAGTTTCCATGCCACACTTCTTCTACAATGGATTAATAATAATTAATGTTAGCCTCTCTCATAAAATAATTATAAATCCGAAATAAATAAACTAAATATTAAAAGTTAGGAATTTATGCCTAACTCTCTAGATTAGGTTGTTCCTCTAAGTTAGGAGTTAGTCTAGGTAGCTCCTAGATTGATGTGTGAATGGTTGAGAAATTGTCTCAACCAAAGTGTCCAAGATAGAATGCACTATCTTGAGACACAGTATCCTCATCTATTTAATTGTAATATTACATTATTTCAATAATGAGAAAATATGTGAGGAATCCGTTAGGCTGAAGTCTTTTTCGCGATGACTATGTTTGGGTATAAATCGCTGTGTTTTTATTTGTGTTAATGGTGTGTGATTATTCAACATGTGGTATCAGAGCCATGGTGGAGAAACTATAAATTTGTGCAGCAATGAAGAGTGAGTTGATCAAAACTGTGGATCGAGTTTATATATTTATCTGCATGTTTCCTAAAATAGAAGGAGCTGCATTTCTAAAGGGGTATTGAAGTAGAGCCATTTAATATATTGGTCAAAGGAGCCGCATTGTTAAAGGGGCATTAAAGTAATGCAAGTTCAACCAATCTGAGCTGTTTCTAATATTAATGCACAGCTAGCAAGGAAAAATCACAGAAGTCAAACCGATCCCAGCTGATGTCTCTGACATGGCATGTGATTGCATCTATGAACTAAAGGAGTTGATTCTAAATCTTTTGGCCTCAGGATATCTTATCATACAAAAAATCTGATGAGAGTGGCATAGACCTGAATAAGTGTGGCGCGGTAGGAACATGAAGGTGAAATTGGCAGGCTCGATCACTTCTCATCAATTGTGTTTTTATAACCACTAATTGGAGCAGTGAGACTAAGAGCAGTCACTGGTCGCACTTCCTCAGTAGTTGAACGTAGGTATTCACAATATTTTACATGTTTAAGATGGTTTATAATGCCCCATATACCAAAAAAAAAAAAAAGTGAGGAATGCTAGCCTCTCTCATAAAAAATTTTAAATCCAAAATAAATTAATAAATTAAATATTAAAAGTTAGTAATTTATGCCTAACTCTCTAGATTGGGTTGTTCCTCTAAGTTAGGAGTTAGTTTAGGTAACTCCTAGATTGGTGTGTGTATGGTTGAGAAATTTTCTCAACCAAAGTGTCCAAGATAGAACGCACTATAATGAGACACAGTCTCCTCATATATTTAATTGTAATATTACATTATTTGAATTATGAGAGAATATATGAGGGAGATGTGAGGTTGAAGCCTTTTCCACCATGACTGTGTTTGGGTATAAATTTGTGTGTTTTTATGTGTGTTAATGGTGTCTGATTTTTCAATAATTAATACATGTATGCCTTTAGCATGGCCTAACGCATTATAATTAAAAGATGAAATGATTTTTGTAGTTAGAATTGGGCAATTTAATTTGTGAGGAGATTGTCATTTATTGTTATTTAAAATTCAATTTTGAATTCTTAAATGCATTCAACACTTAGAAAAAAAAATGAAGCACTCGAACTCTAGAAATTAAACACCTTAAACTTATGATACTTAAAAATATATACCCAATTTTGAGTAAAATTATCTAGAATAAAGAAGTCGAAAAAAATGGCATTTCATCTATGTTAGTTAGACTGAGGGTATGTTTTCTGTGTTTTAGTATTTTAGGCCATTTCAAATTGTGTGCCTTAAATGTTTTCATTGTATCTTTATGAGATGTTATATATTTCTTTAACATGCCCCATGTTAATGTGGGTGTTATGGACATTGTTTAATTATTACATTTTTGGAGTCCTTCGATAGAGACCATCTAAACAATCGAAATTGTTAAATAATGATTTTTGGGTATTTAAAATTTGTTTTTTTTATTATATATATGGATTTGACACTTTATATATATATATATATATATATATATATATATATATATATATATATATATATATATATATATATATATATATATATATATTGTGGAGATTTTACAACTCAAACTTGTGATTATAACAAATCTCTATCAAATCAAGATCTAATTTTTTTTGGATAAAAATTTAAAAAAAAATTCCCAAAATTATTTAAAAAGTTATAAATAAACTACCTCATTGTTCCTTGAGGGCCTATAATTTCAAATTTTTGGTGCTTTATTTCATACACATACATGAATTTCATATATCAAATTCAATTTGATAGTGGAATCATTTTTAATCCCATTTATTTTACATTTGAAAACTTTAATTACTTATCAAATACGTTTCTCCTTGATGCCAAATAAGCTTGGTGCGGTTGATGGCCAGCCACTACGAAACTCTTGTTTAGACAAAATCTGGAAGGGTCATGTTCTCTATTACAATCTATTTAGTAGGCCTTGCATCTAGATCTCTCTATCCACCTTCTGCTCTGATGCCACTAGTTACAATCACATAGCAGAAAGATAATATTTGGTGTCTAAACCATAGTTGGTTGATCCCCTTGGGTAGGACGATTTAACACGATTTTTTTTAGTCTTTACAAATGTTACATTAAATATGAATATCATAGGAAAAACTATAGAGCCCCAAAAAAATATTGGTAGAATACTTTTACAAGTTCCATTAAATTTTAGTAAAAATATTTTTTTTAGTTAAAAAGTTTCAAAATTACCAAAATATTGCTTTACATTAGTTCCATATATATAATAAAATTGTTATGTATAACATAATATTGATTATTTGTCCAATTATTAAGTAGACTAGGACAAGATTATTAGTTGCTATGTCTATCTTATTTGGAATGTTTGGGAGTTGATTTTGAATTTGGACAATTGATTTCTACGATAGGGAAATGAAAATTTTGCTTTGTCATTATGCTAATGCTCACTAAGTCGAGCATAACTTTACTATAGTAGTAGCAATTTTAATATCTATGCTAGTGAGCTAGTCATTGCAATATCCATGGTTGTTAACAAATAATCCAGCTTAGCAAATCAATCCAACATTGAATTTGAAGACTTTATTGAATAATATTAAGATTTATTTCACTCAAAGCGTTTCCTTTGCAATATCTGATACACTTGCTAGTTATTAAATTAAAAAAAAATACCCAAAAAAATCAGATAATAATCATAGTTCTTGCACAACTAAAAATTTAAATAGAAAAACATATATCAAAATAGTATTGACAAATATATAAGAATAAATTTGTCAATAATGTTAGTATGAATCCTTTGTCGAAGTGTACGAAAAAGGACCACTTTAGCTACGCATAACTAATAGCCCCAACAACAAAAGTGGCTGCCAATATCTTCAGATTTGCAGTTAGTTGAACAAGAAAAGAGCTGCAAAAACCAGATCTATGCATGGAAAGACATTAAGCAGTAAAAACAAGGGTTTGCTCCATATACCAATAGACGAGACAAGAACGATTTTTAAAAGAATTTTTGTATTAATAGGGCACCTGGGAGGAAAACAAGAAGGCGTATCCAATTCTCCTCAGTGGGATGGGTTCTTGGAAGTCCTCAGCACTTCAGATCTAAGATTTCTCTCTCTTGTTGGTGTAGAAAACCCAATGTAAAGAATAGAGCTCAATGGGAGCTCACACAACAAATGATGGAAAAATGTGACCAAGTGTATAGATCCAGAGTGATCTAATAGGCAACAAAAGGTGAAGAATGGTAGGAAAACCCCTCCTATTTATAACAAAATATTGGGTCATTCTAGATCTTGGTGCATGATTAAAATAATGTTAACCAAATATAGATCCACCTTTTATGGAATATTTTATTATATTTGTTGGAGGGAAAAGGTATTTGACTTGGGTCAAATCCCTTGATTAGTCAAAAATAAATAAATAAATGATTTATTTATCTTTTTAAGGAAGCGGTTAGGAGATAATCAAATAAATAATGATTTATTTAATTATTTGTGGGTGATTTGGTCATATTTAACAAGGAATATTATCTAAATAAGATTAAATAATTATTCCTAGAAAATAATAAGATAAATAAAGGTTTATCTAATTAATTTCTTTGTTTTTGGGTTAAACATGACTAGGAATAATAATTAAATTATGACCTTTAATTAATTATTCCATGAGGAAAATTAAACAAAATGGGTTTGTTTAATATTTCCTTTTGGGGTTTCCTGTTTTGACCATAAACAACCTAATAAATGTGGTTTATTAAGTTATTTTACATAGTGAAAGCAATTTTACTTAGGGTAAAATTGGTCTTACATGGCGTACTTGGGTCCATCTAATGATAATAGGTTAGATGACCAAAAAATGGTGTAACAGATTTCCCCCCAGCGTGCGAGTGTCAGGAGAAAATCGTATGACCGAAGTACGTTGTAAGAACTCAATCACCAGACAACAAAAGGGAAGTCAGAGAGAGAAATGAAAGGTAGATAGTGTGTTGAAGAACTAGACCCGGAGGAGACGAGACTCGCAGGTGCAACAAGTCTCTTTTTATGAGAGGGTACCTGTGCTGAAGGCGGCGGGGGAGGCATACCTATGCCCGCCGAGACAAAGTACAAAAGAATAGTGTGTCCAGTAAACAAGGGACCAAACCATAAAGTACAGCTGGCATAATCATGAGCCAGATAAAAATATAATGAGGAATCCCATATACATGCTGTGCCTGGGATAACAGCCAGGACTTGTACAATAATATCTGAGTACATGAGATACAAATACAACCCAAATGCCCCCTGTAAATGGGGAAGGGCTCACAAAATCTGACTGATACATGCAAATCAAAGAGGCATTGCAAGTGGCTAAGGCCAACATCATCAAATATCTGGAGCTACATCGAAGGCTGCAAGGAGGAGTTCATCCGGGTATGTGGGGGGCTACCTGCAAGGCCACCCCCTCATGAGGGTTGAGACATCTCACACACACCCGGGAATCATCAAGAGCCGCTGGTGTATCACTGAACCATCAAGTATACGAATCTCGGTCATGCTGAAAGGAGCTGGAGTGGAGAAACAATCAAGGCAAAGGGAAATGAGAGATCCCTTTGCCTGATCCGAGGCACCGAACAAGAGTGAAAGCTGGAACCAAGGTACACCGCCCTCTAGACCTGGCTTTTGGAATGAATGAGCTGATGTCGACAGAAGGAGGTCCGCCATAGGTGAGGCAATGAGAGACCCTCAACTAAGGCACGAGAGAAAATAGTAGAGCGACGGACAGACTGACACTAATGATGATAGTGAAATGGAAAGGATTGAGTGGCGAATGGACGACTTCCCTTGTTAGAGCATAAAGGGCATGAATGACATGGCAGCGACTGACTGAAGGTCATAATGTGCGACACAAGAGAGAGACCAAGCAATGAAGGATGGAGGGCTATAGCGGGGTACAAAGGGACTCGAGATAGACTCCATGAATGCGATGATGACTTAACTTGGATGCTCTAAACAAGGGCGACTTGATGGTGCTGCCACATAGGAAAGGCCCAATGGGGGACCATGAAAACATGAGTACAAGATGGTAACTCATGACGAAAATCGACACGAACAAAGACAAGTAAGGAGGCAAAATGGTACCCCAAGTACAAGTGTCGTAAGTGAGGAAATTTGATTTTAAGGAGAGGTGAAGTGATCCTTCTTGGACAAAATGTGTCCTGGTGAAGTGTCAAACAAAAAAAATGAAAAAAGATGTTGGCTATCTAAAAGAAAATAAAACATGCATTTCAGAAGGGAAATGCTAAGGGTAATATTTCTTAAGATAGAGCGCATTGCGAGGATTAGGAAGGGGGTTGCCTTCGAAATCCTCTAAGAGGTATGCCCCCTTACCGAGATCCTTACTGATGATGTAAGGGCCTAACCATAATAATGCTGGGGTGAGGGTGATTATTTCCGGAGTTTCTCTCCCCCTCTAAGAACCACCCTCACCCGCTTAAGAGAAAGAGACACTGAACGCTTTAGCGTCGTATGGGATCGTAGCTCGAATCATCGATCCGTAATATCCAAATAGAGATATATCATTATATATGTAATTATGCTATCGAATTCATTATTCGATCGATTATAATATATGCATTATCTGCTAAAGCGTAATGACATAGCCCCGCTCCTCGGGGCCGGCCCATCTCTGATAAGGAATGAAACGAAATAATGAGAATTCTACGACAAATTTGGTTCGATGGCCGTTCCCCACTAACCACAAGGATATAGGGACTCCACATTCAATCTTCGGTGCCATTGCTGGAGTAATGGGCACATGCTTCTCAGTACCAATTCGTATGGAATTAGCACAACCCGGCGATCAAATTCTCGGTGGGAATCATCAACCTCATAATGTGTCAATAACGGCTCACGCTTCTCCAATGATCCCTTTTATGGTTATGCCGGCGGTGATAGGTGGATCTGGTAATTGGTCCGTTCCGATTCCTATAGGTGCACCTGACATGGCATTTCCACGATTGAATAATATTCCATCCCGGCTGTTGCCACCTTCGCTGTTGCTCCCATTAAGCCCAGCCTCGGTAGAAGTGGGTAGCGGCACTGGGTGGACGGTCTATCCGCCCCTAAGTGGTATTACCAGTCATTCCGGAGGAGCTGCTGATCCAGCGATTTCTAGTCCTCATCTATCAGGTGTTTCATCCATTTCAGGTTCTATCAATCTCATAACTACTATCCCCAACATGCGCGGGCCTGGAATGACTATGCATAGATCACCCCTATTTGTGCGGTCCGTTCCAGTGACAGCATTCCTACTCTTATCATCACTTCCGGTACCGGCAGGGGCAATTACCATGTTATCAACTGATCGAAGCTTTAATACAACCTTTTTCGATCCTGCTGGAGGGGGAGACCCGATATTATACCAGCATCTCTTTCGGTTCTCCGGTCATCCAGAGGTGTATATTCCCATTCTGCCCGGATTCGGTATCATTAGTCATATCGTATCGACTTTTTCGGGAAAACCGGTATTCGGGTATCCAGGCATGGTTTATGCCATGATCAGTATTGGTGTTCCTGGATTTCCTGTTCGGGCTCATCATATGTTTACTGTGGGCTCAGACGTTGATACGCGTGCTCACTCTACCGCAGCTACCATGATCATAGCTGTCCCCACTGGAATCAAAATCTTTAGTCGGATCGCTACCATGTGGGGAGGTTCGATACGATACACAACACCCATGTTACTTGCTGCAGGGTCCATCTTTCCGTCCACCATAGGAGGACTCACTGGAATAGTCCTGGCAAATCCTGGGCTAGACATTGCTCTGCATGATACTCATTATGTGGTTGCACATTCCCATTATGTACTTTCTCTGGGAGCCGTTTCTGCTTCATCTGCAGGATTTCACTTCCGGGTGGGTAAAATCCCTGGTCGAACATACCCTGAAACTTTAGGTCAAATCCATCTTCGGATCACTCTTTTCGGGGTGAATTCGACCTTCTTTCCCATGCATTTCTTGGGGCTTTCGGGTATGCCACGTCGCATTCCAGATTATCCAGATGCTTACGCTGGATGGAATGCCCTTAGCAGTTTCGGCCCTTATGTATCCGTAGTTGGGATTTTTCGTTTCTTCGTGGTCGTAACAATCACTTTAGGCGGTGGAAAAAACAAAAGATGTGCTCCAAGTCCCCGGGCTGTTGAGCATAATCCAACCACACTGGAATGGATGGTACAAAGTCCTCCAGCTCTTCATACTCCTGAAGAACTTCCAGCTATCAAGGAGACCTTGTGATAAGCGAAGAAACGGTCGTCGGTTGCTACTAATAACCTAACAGAACTTTGATTCCCCGCAGAAAAGTCAAAGGAAAGATAACCGCTGCCAACGGTGAGCCTATCGAACTCTCGACAATAGGAGAGGTAAAATGGCCAATCCTTCTAGGGAAAGATGTTCAAACCGCCGCCAGAGGTGAAGCCGAATGAAGCCATAATCACATATATAATGAATGCATTCAGATGAAATATCATTACTAGGGTTGGTTCCTCGTCCACTCACTAGGGGCTTACTACCCGGGCTTGGCAACAAGGATTTTCACTACTGGATTAGTTTTCTAACCGGCGGATTAGATACATAACCTTCTGCTCCTTAAGGTCGATCTCCTGCTTGGGACTCACCCTAAATATGCACACATAAAGTAGAACAGATCCCGAAGCTCCCCTCTGTCCCGAGCCGAGCAGACGCCAAGGAACCGCGTAGCAGTTCAGGAGGTTCAAAAGTAAGGAGAATCCTCGAAAGATCAGTAGCCCGTGGCCCGTGATACACCCGACTATCCAGCCATAATATCCAGCAATAATGAGACCGTAGCGAGCCGTTAGCACCTAACGACTCTGAACGAACAAGCGTTTTGGTACGATACATACCGTAGCACCCGAACGAATGAGGTTGTTATACCCCTTTCCTCCACTCCCCAGACATATATCCTACTCTCCCCTTCATATAGGGGATAGCAATCACCCGAGTGAATACGGTCGAACCTTGTTATTCAAACGGGCTCCAGAGCAATATCCGAGAAGTGCTTAGCTTCGTTCACCGTCCTTCATTAGTTCGTTTGGAAATAAATTCACCGTAGTACCACAAAGTGGCATGTCTCTTCTACCCATCCAAAGTGCTCTATATACAAATTATTCTTGCATGACTCGGAGAACAAAATTGATCACGCGAAATTGAGAATTCAGGTCCTCGATTTTGAGAGGGAAATATGCATATCTCTCTATATACAATGCACCCCGATCAATCATGGAAAGATGCAATCCGTACATACGCTACACCCAGGTCGGCGTCTCGCTTTATCATAGAGGTGACTGTTGCCATCTCTACCTCTCTGGCTGCTGATCCTAGCTCTCTAAAAATGAAATTGGCGCGGCGCGGGACTGGACTGACGATTACTATGTGCGCCCTTCTTCGCAGGGGGAATTGGATTGGGTGGAAAGATTGGACCAAGCTCTATTGCTCTCTCTCCCCGAGTATGCAGTGTAAGGCTTGGAGGATATCAATAAGTCTATCCCAGGTAAGGTGGGCCTATCACCTTGAAACTTATGGGTATGGATCTTTATTTGCGCTTGAATCTGCGATAACTCTATTTGCTACTGGAAGATCTGGAATGAGCTATGCCTTTCGATCTGGCTCAGATACTACCCCTGCCCCTGTTCTATCTTCAGCCTATTCCTCTGCAGGTGCTGCTTCCACTGATGCTGGTGCTGGATAGACTGCCTGCTGCTTAAACTGACACTATTTCTACTGGCGGATAGAGCTATTTAGATGCCTCTATAGCTATTATTTCTTTTCTTTATAGCTAATCCTTCTTGTCACCCTTTATAGCTATTCTTTCTTGTCACCCTGCAGGCCTTCCCCCACCCAATTGAACGAATGACACACTGGCCAATTCTTAGAGATAGAATGACGTAAGTTACCATCCTGTACCGACACCCGCTATAGCCAAGAGCAATGGAACTGCCAATAGCCAATAGCACATAGCCAAAAGCCAATAGCACATAGCTCATAGCGATTTATTAGCGAACAGACAATAGCACATAGCCAAGAGCGAATAGCCAATAGCGAAGAGCCAATAGCGAAGAGACAATAGCCATGAGACAATCGCTAATATCAATTGAAGAGCGAAGAAAGACACAATAGCGAATACCGAATACCGAATAGCGAAGGAACGATCTAGCTAATAGCTAATAGTGAATAGAACGAGAGAGATATACAGACTTATAACGAAAGAGAGATAGATACAGAGATATACAGGTGGGGAAAGAGATGGAGAACACCCCAACGTGTGAACAGTGTTGATCCGATCCATCTAATATCATTTCATTAAGCAGCCTACCTTTAGAATATATATCATTCCTCGTCCAAGGGGCAAGGGGATTTGCTCATTATTCCTCAACCCGCGGTAGCCCTCCAAGCTCAATCAAGGGGTAAGGTTCGAAGTGTATGTTCAGTTTCACTGGGTTAATTGGATAGAGCAGAAAGCATAAAGGGAGGTGAAAAGAAAGTGTAACATGTTGCCGTTGTCAACGCTATTGCCAAGGCCAATCACAATAAACATCGAAGTTTCCATGCATTGGTACAACCTCCATTGGTAATAAAACCTAATTGGAAACACGCCCCTTACCTTATTGGGAAGATACCTGACTGAATGGGGAAAAAGACCTGCATTGAAACATCAATCATAGCGGGAACATACCTCCCTCATTGCGTAAAAATACCTTATTGGGAAGATACCTGATCGTAAAAATCACTCATTGGAAACATTACTTATCGCGGTCTAACTTATTGTGTAAAAAAACCTTATTGGCAAAATACCTCATCTAACTACTCATGATGTAACCTCGAAATGTAACCTTGTTATCGTGTAACCTAACCTCTCATTGGTAAGCCCACCTCCCTTATTGGAAACCTAACCTAATCATCGGAAACACCTACCTAATAGGAACCACCTCAATGTGTAACCGTGTTCTGTACCGGTAAGTGAAAGGGTAGAATTGAAAGGGTATGGGTATAGTAACCATGTATCGTATCATTAAGTGAAAGGTGAGTTGAAAGGGGATTAGTTAATGGTAATGGGTAATTATACTGGGAATGCAATGCGGATTGGATAATGCGTGAATGCGGGACCGGGGAATGTGAGAATGGTAACTGGTAAAATGTGGGACTGGGGAATCTGGGGAACGCCTATTTTGTAAGATGTATCAGTTTTTCCGCGTTAATTATATACGTTATTATACAACAATAAGTTCATCAACTTATTCAAATAGGTGCGTCGTAAGTAATATAGTAATCGGTTCCAAAACACCCAATAAGAGATCGGTTCAAAGAAATCCAAGAAGAAACCATTGAAGGGTACGTGCTATTGGCAGATGTGTCAGTTGGCCTGCCCCATAAGATGGTTCAGTTGGGAACGCCCCTATCCAGAATACTCATCAGTTGCTTTTGGCCGCTCCTTCCCGGCCAGCCAAATCAGAAGACTAATAAGTTTCTAAAATAAAATCAGTTGGCTCAATCAATGCCTCTTCCGGAAGACCTATGCTCTCCTCCACGCACGCCACCCGTAAGACTGTCCAAGTGGGCCCTCTTCTCAGAAGACTAATAAACCCCTTTTGGTCGCTCCTCCTGGCCAGCCTCATTAGCAGCCTAATCAGTTCTAAATCAAATCAGTTCAGTGGAACGAAATAGAAATGCTCGTAAGTAAAAACCATGTCTTCTTTCTGTCTCTAGTGGAGTAGCCCAGACTGTCCAAGTATTTCATTCGCGCATATCATATGCCATATGTTAATCCATCCCGCGTAGGGTTCGACTCGTGTGCTGGGGTTTAGCGTCTGTTCTTAAATCATCTTCTATAGCGTATGGAATGGCATCATACATAAAGCCTAAATCAAGCCGACATAAAGGCATAAAGACAAGAGATAAAGAAGTAAATAAAGCGTGGGTATATAACGGAAAGCGTACGTAAAAAATGCTAAGTATTGCTTGATGACCGATCGCCCGCCACTCCCTTACCTTTTAGGGAGTAAAGGTCAATTCCATTGCCTAAAACATGGTTGTAGAATCAGTTTTATAAACCCTTACCTTAGAGTGGGTAGGGATGGGACCAACCCTTGGGACTTACTAGGCGTGGGTAGAACTTGTAGAAGGTGGGTAGAATGGGTATTGACTTCCCCGATTTGTAGGTCCTTGAACTGTACGAATAGGTAGGTCTTTCCTTACCAGTTGGCAAGGTCCGTAGAGTTCTTATCGGCCCGTCAACTCTAGATTTCGTTTTTGAAACCACCCTCACCCGCCAGGCCTTTGATCGGCCTATCTCCCTCCCTTAAAGTAGCTCTTCTATATCTGTCTGAAAGGCTGGCTGAAATATCTATAAAGGACTCTAAGAAAGATAAGGAGGTGGGTAGATAATAATATGGTGGGGAAAGAACCTTAACTCCTGCTATTTAGATGGGACCAGTCATAGAGCATTCCTCAAGGGAAGACGCCATGGAATAGATCCCTACTGCTAAGGTGACGAGGCGGGGAAAAAGTAGCTATCCCTCCATAACTGCTCTAGAACTGCCTCATCCGCATAGCATGAAATCTGGGTCTTTTCAAGCTATCTCCCTCAAAAACTAACTGCTCTATACCAAATAGGTCCAAAAGTGATGTTCGATAACTTGGAACATGGTCGTAGAATTGATTTATGAAAACCCGTAGAGCAGGTATGGATGAATGGGACCAACCCTCTGGCTTTTGACTGGCCGGAAGGAATGCCTAAGATTCATATGAATTGCTGGCTTTATATCAATGCGGCTTATAAGGCCTAAAGCGAGCGTTCTACGACCACTTCCGACCCCTGAATGATATATTAGAAATCAAAAGTGTGCTTATTATGACCTCCGGAGAACCAACTGATTATATACAGTTAGAACGAAAAGGCTCATAATAAAACCTACATAATAGAGGAAGGATTGCTCACCTGAGGTAGGAAGGTGAGGAAGGTCGATCAACGAATAATAACAAGGTTAGGTACGGTAAGTGACTCTTAGACCATAGAGAGGGCGAAGTACGGAGTCGCGAATCCCTTAGTAGGAGGGAGAGAAACGCGAAGACCAAAGGCCCAGGGGAACAAGTAGTGAAGGTTAGATAGCCTGTTCAAAAGCGAGATCGAGACCCATTATAGGCATCTGGGATAGAGAGACCTCATTTCTTCCAGTTACAAAGCTAGTTTTCACCTTAACTTAATGAAACCTATTTATGAAGCAGTTGCTTGGACCATCTCCTCCAATTTGATAGCCAGAGCAAGGAGTCTAAGCACGTCCAGTAAGATCCTCCAGTTAGAGATCGGAAACCAGGACAAGAGGAACAAGGTCAATACATATATCACTCTTATAGCTTCAGTAAATTACCCAACATAACAAGGAGCAACAGCAGCAGCATCAAAGGTGCAAGGATTATACCAATTGAAGCGGTGCAACGATTAGCCCAATTGAAGCCTAAAAGCCTAGATGCCCAGGGGGATAGCCTTGAAACTACTTACAGCCGTACAAGCTTTAGTTGAATGTTCCATTTAGAATCTGTAGCAATAAATATGAACTGCACAATAAGTGATTCGCAGGTAGCTGTCTTTCTACAAGCACTGGAACTATAAGGTGGATCCCAGATTGCAGTCTTTCTACTGGCACATAGTATATAGCTATATTGGGTTTCTCTTTCCCTTCATAGGCCTCTAGAAAATGAATGTAGGTTGGTAGTTGTCTTTTCACAGGCACATAGAATTATAGATAGATTGGGCGGCTCATTCCCTTCTGATACCTCAAATTAAAGGGTGTAGGTCTTTCTATTGCTGTCTTTCCACGGGTACTAGGACTAAAATAGAGATCGGGTAGCGATGTACGAGTAACTAACAAGGCTGGTTTATTGAGGCATTGAAGTTGGCGATGGCACTAGTCACACCAGACTGAGTGGCACTAGTCAAACTAACCAGGTTGGATTAGCTCCTGACATGTTCCTTAAAGCTGACACGTGTCCCTTTAGGCCTTTAGCTGTTCCCTTAGGTGACTCCCTGAAACTACGTAACTTAGCTGATCCCTTAGGCGACTCCCTGAAACTAAACCTAGCAGCTCGGGGAAGAGGCGGGATTACGTTGAGCTTTGCGAGCCGCCTCTGAACCTCGAGAGCCCCGCATAAGTGATAACTGTTGGCTCTTTATTTCGCTGGATCTTTCCCTTCCAAATCCTGACCTGACCTGACTGGAGATATATTTTCTTCCCTCAATAACTCACCTCAAGCTTTAGTTTAAGGTTGACAGAAACGCTAAAGCCGTATCAGGGTCTCTTGGCTTGCTTTCAGAGAAGGTTGGGTCCGGTACAACCTATCCACGGTACCTATTAATGGTACTTACCTTAGTACTGGTACCCAATCACTAACTTACCCTGGGGAATGGTATCCACTGGAACACCTCCCCTATCCAGCTATTATTAAGTGGTTCTAATTCCCAATATACGGACGTATTACTCTTCCTCATAAATGGAAATTTGTGAAGTACCAACGATCTATAGTGTCACTTTTTGTTTGCTCTTCTTATTAGCTACTTTCCCCATCCATCCCACAAGCTCGATATGCTTTCTTTTCTTTGACAAATATACCACGTCTTACTCTCTCTTCCTCAGAAATGGCTATTAGGGTGAGGTAGCGTTAAGCGGTCTCGCTCGACCCAAGGAGGGCGAGGTAGCGAACTCGAAGAACTAAAGGCCGCCATCGAAAAAAAGCCTCTCCTCGACCTCGTAACCTCGGCCGAGTCCCTACGGGCCTTATCAGCCTTCGCAATCAATTCCCGGAAATAGTCTAATATACGGGGCAGTTACCCCATTCTATTATGCCAGATATTAGAAACTGCCAGTTGTTTGAATTGATGAGCGCTTCTACTATTGATTCCTGGGGTAGGGCTGGGAGCACTTTGATGGTGTAGCAGAAATACCAACTAGATCGTTTCAATCTTGCCGTGGTCTACTCGAACGATTCCCACCCCCCTCTCCCTGATGAATTTGCTCGTTTTTCCAAGTACCTGATGTTGGTTACGTCCACCCACGATCAAAACATTTCGATCGAATTCTTATTATTATTAGTAGAGGCACGCATTATGTCATAAGGATCAGATAGTTGGTTCGGTTCACAGCTAGCGTTCAGATAAGAAGTTGAATCCTTGGAACACCGCCCCGGAGTTCATGGATTTTCCAAACACGGCTAGCGCGGGGATTAGAACGAAGCTAGCATTCAGGGCTTATCATTAGATAAAAGTTCCAGGTGGATCCCTTGGACTACCCCATTGTCGTAGTGGCCACCGCACTAATATTTCAATTTCCCCGTAGATTATAATGCAGATCATTAAACAAAACAGTAAGCCTTTAGATAGAATTTTCCGAGCAGAATTCTGATTCAAAGCCCATATATTATTTATTGATTGAAAGTGCTATAACTCTCCCCGGGGCAGTAGGCTAATCCACCTTTCTCAGATGCTGGGGGTATTGAAGTCTATGCCTAAAGATTAGTGGGGAATCAATCGGTAATAAAACACTTAGATAGGGCTTTAACGAGGGGAAGTCTACAGATTTATAGCAGGTCTCTATCGACCGGCCAATCAACCCTTCTAACTCTAATTCCCGCCTCTCGAGTCTATCGAATTAGTTTCTTTTCCCACCTGTAAAAAACAGAGCAAGGCCCACCTTTCAAGCAACCTTCAATGCAGGAAATACGAGAAGAGCTCAACCCCAACACTTAAGGCAGCCCCAAGCCGGAGTTATTCAATAAAAGGAAGTTGGGGAGGGGAGGAGATCGACTCGGAAAGAAATAATGGAATTTCAAGTTGGAGATTCCCCAACTAATCTTTAATCGAAAGATTTATGCCGGTTGGCTCTAAACCCCAACATGTATCGTTGTTACACACGTCATAACGAGGGACTTGAAAGCATGTTGTGGAGGTCAACTTTATTCATGTGAAAGAATGGTTGACCCCGGCACATTAATAAGAGTTGCACGGGAGCCTCGTTGTTCCCCAATCGTTGCAGTAATGGATGTGTTGCCAGGCTTATGCTCCGGTTCTTCGATACGAGAGGTTTACGAAAGTCCTAAGTATAGCCAATGCGTTATATATCCTAGATAGTTAGCAGAATTCTTATGTGCCAGCGCCGGGGCGAGCCATTAAATGAGTTAGCCAAACCCCCTATTCTTATAAAGGGAGATTCGAGAGTGATCCATTGAACCCGCTATTTCCAGAGTTGGGTTAGTCATTAAACCTAACCGCTATTGAAAGCATATCTATTAGTAGAGCCCCGCAGTTCTCGAGGCCAATAGGAACTAGCTATAGCGAGGTCTGGTCTTTGACTGGGATGAGAGTCCGTATATTATTCATTATCGTTTCACGGGCCATCAGTTTATTGATTGACCGCATCACTATCTTTCTATCTTGTCGGAAGGAAGGGACTAACGGAAGGAAGCAATATCAACGACAACCGGAAGGAAGGGGCCCAGTTCGATAATTGTCGAAGTTAGGCTAGCTCTAAACCCTAGCTTTATTTAGCCTAGGGAGAGCATCCTCTAAATAGTTATCATTTAGGGAGAGCATCATCTAATTTCATTACCCATCCAAGGAGATAAGGTTAGCCGGTGGGGTGGCCGGGTATTAGCTCCAACAGTTCAGGATGGAGAACCACAGCTGTCGGGATCTACTTCTATTGTCCCCGGTGGGCGGGAAGCTATCCCGTCCTGCACCCCCGGTTCAGGATGGCACGAGCACGAACTTGATATCTTAACCAGCGAGATGAGAGCGAACTAGGGACTTCGAACCTTCCCATACTCATGATCTTATACATTTTGCTATGGTTTCTCATTTATTTCTTCCAGTCGTGAATGATATCTATTATATATGTTGCTATGGTTTCTCGACCGATAGCCCCCCTATAAAATAATTCAAATGAACCGGCAGGGTGAGGGTGAGCCAGCCGAACTCTCGACTAAAAGGCCGCCATCGCTTGGTTCAATCTTTGCCCATACAACTTGAGTACCCTTCAACTACTTGTCCTTTGGCGGAGGTTTGAACATCTTTCCCTACGAGATTGGCCATTTTCGATGGCGGCCTTTAGTTCTTCAAGTTCCTCTCTTTTGGGGCCCCTCCCCCTTCTTTGGTCGGGAGCCGCCATCGTTCGTAACCTCACCCCCTCCCCCAAAAGAGAGTTGTTCCTCTCCTCACACGACAGGCTCACCCTTGGCGGAGGTTTTATTATCCCTCCTCTTCTTGCATTTTAAGGAGGCGGAGGTTTGAACATCGCTGATCATTATCAGAAGGAAATTGCCTCAAGGCGATACAGGTCAGGGAGGGCCATTCACGCAGCAGGTCAGGTAGGTAGTGTCTTCAGGCAGGTCAGGTTGTGCCAGTGTGAGGTGCACCCATTACCCTAGCTCCTTCCTACACCCATTCCAAGTTTACAACAGACAAGAGAGAAGTTCTTCAATGGCCGAGAGGAGAAGGAAGTGGTTCCCCATCATATATAGTCCTATGCTAGAGATGAGAACTTTCAATGGAGAGGATGAGAACTTTCATCGCTAGAGAAGAGAACTTTCACATACCCCGGGAATGGGGCTTACCCCTGCGGAAAAATAGGTTATACCTCAACTTGATGTTCTGAACATGCGTTACATACGACGCACCTGTTTAGGATCATACGCCATTCATAGCCAACCACCAATCAGAGTCGATCATAGACATTGTTTAGTCATAGCCAGTCATAGCTAGAAGCTATAGTCATTGCAATAAGCTCGAGTCATTGCAGTAACAGTCATAGCCATAAAGTCATACATACCCAAGAGAGAAAGACCCTCTCGGGACGGCACTGAACGGACGGAACCGTTAGGTTTCTACAGCACTTACCGATACGGAACATTAGTTTATACCTCGACTTGATGCTATGATGATGCTTACTTACGTTGATTCGCTATTTGAGGATCCCCCATTCATAGCACAGATAATCCGCCACTCAAAAATGATATTGTCTATTTACTGAACTATACCCTTTATTAATGTTTCCTTATGATGGCGGGATGCAATTGATTCCGGGTTTTTCGCTTTTATGCTTGCTCGCTTTACGAAGGAGAACCCATCTTTCAATATTGATTATGTTATGTGAACACCTGAAGAATTAGATCGAGACATTACATTATGTTGTTACCAGATGAGCATATCAATTATTGGGGCAAGCACTAAGTTTGGGTAGAAAACAAGATTGCACAAAAACTTATCATTTTACTTTCTCATTTAGAGAAACCTCATACTCGACTACTTAGAGTCCCTCCGGGTCCTCGATCTCCTAGCGTCCGATCGAGTGGTGGATATATTGAGATCTATATATATATTGATCTGGGTTATCAAACTCGCTTTTATCTATAGCGTGAGTAAGCGAACTCTCGACCAGGGGGAGAGGAAATTCGAGGATTTCCAGCGTTTAAGGGTTGCACCTTCCTTCCCTCCTTCCTCTTGCTCTTGCTTTCCTCGCTGCTCCAGCTCTCTCTTGCTGACGGGGCAGCAGCCTCGGCTTCATCTCTTCTTCATCCTTCCTTCTAGTAGTATTATCCTAGTAGTATTATCTGTCCTTCTTTTCGGCTTGTCTGCCCCTTAAGAGCGCAACCCTAACGTGAGTCGGCCAAGCCCTGTCCTCTCCCCGCCTTCCCACCCGCACCATCTCATCTCATCGGGGTCTTGATGGGGACTAATCTATTTGATCGGGGTATCTAATGGGACTCATCGGGAACAAGCCGCCCAACACCACAACCTATCCCTGCCTTCCCAATCCCGTATCGCTTTTTACCCCCCCTCACTATCCTACTTATCTTATCTATACCCGGTTGGGGTATATTGCTCAGGGCTGTTCCAAATAGTCTCTTTTCTTGCTTGTGTTAACTCGTCTATATAGTTTGGTTTTCGTAGAGCTCTGAAGGAGTCTAGCGCCAGTCAGACTCGCATGAGGTGCATGGAGGAAATGATTAGGTAGAATTTCTCTTTCTCGCCCTGTATCTATCTATAAGGAAGGTGGGTCTACCAGTCCAAGGGGGATGGATAACTCAGAACTCATTAGCTCGTATATATAGTTCCAGTAGAAGATCCTTATCGATGAAGCTGAAGCAGTGGGGCTACTCCTACCGTCTCCGTATAAAGGAGGGAGGGTTGTTCTGTACGTGGACGGATGTATAGGAACAGGTACGGCGGTATCCCTCGATGCATGCAGAGGTATAAGACCAATGCCTCTTCTCATCTGTGTATGATATGGCCCATTGAGAGCAACTCCTTTCTCTATCTCCTTCCTTCAGTTCAGGTATGGGGAAAAAAATAGCAGTCAGGTTCTCACTCTCTATCCTTCCAGCCTCTACGCTGCTTTCTGCCCTGCCCAAAGCAAAGCCAGTGCCTTTACAAGGGCTGTAGAGACCAAATTCTTTTGACTACCATTGTACATAATAAGCTTAACCACCTGATCCTTAATCTGGCAGTTGTGAGTCAAGATCGTGGCACGAGTTGGGTGAGGAAAAGGGAAAGACATCAGTACAAGGTTAGGATCAGGTTCAGTGGTATTCTCCACATTGATTATATCCACAGGACGGGTCACTGGCTCATAGAATAATGCTTTAGCAGTGCGTGGGTGATGAAGGGCACGACAATCTGCGGTGCTATAAGAGGTCATCTTGTGAAAAGTGCAATATTGTCCTATGGGAGGTGGGGAGGGTTAATCACAAGAGGAGGGCACTGGATGAGGGAGAGAGATAGGCAGTACGCTACCTGGACTGGACGCTAGCTGGATGAGGGAGAGGCAGTACGCTACTTTCGCTTGATGGATGGGGGAGAGGCTGCTTGGCGAGTAGTTGGGTTGGTTGTTGGGCAACAAAGAAGGGAGTTGCTATCTGATCAACGAAAACCACCACATCATATATAAGGCGTATGCTCATTGTAAATACTTGTGTAAGCTAATATGCTTAGATTGTCGTATCTTAGTTAAGTAATGGAAACATGCTAAGTGATGATATATATTAGGGGAATACTAGTGCTTATATCATGTTACTAACTTGTATTACTATAAGTAAATAGCTCTTGTTACTATCTCTGCTTATTCAACATAGCTCTGTAATTAGGGAAACATAGAGGATAGAAGACATAATGTGTTATAACTTGGAGATCTCTTATGGAATATGCCGTACCCTTTCATTACTCACATATTGGACATGATTAGCAAGTTGTGTTACTTATATCATATGTGCTATACTTACATTGACCTTTATTGAGACGATATAACGATTAGCTTAACTATAAGCTCTGACATATGAACCAAGTGGAATACCTCATCTTACTAGATGTATAAACTCATACGTATTATGGATAATAGATACAAGGAGGAATCATAACCAGTGTAATCATGTTGAACAATGGGAATAAAGCTTAGTTTCATTAGGATAAGCTTACACACTACTTATACGTTTTACTATGAACAATGATCACAGTATCTCCCTAATTACTGAGTGTGATTTATATCCAAGGGTTGGGGCTCTGATCTTAATGATAGCAATATATATGGAAAGCTAGTACATCATTACAAAGCTCTCTATTGAAACAGGTCATATCAGTAAACTAGTGTGATTCATTTACTCGTACATGCTTAGTTATAGTGATATCATGGGAATAATAGAGTACGTATTATCCCTAATAGCTTAGTGTTTACAATATGCTCATGTTGATGACTATTTTATGATTACTATGACTACCATTGTTATTATACACATATAGGTAAAGCTTCTATCTAGCTTAGAAAGGGGTCTATTAGTAATGAATATGGACTTACTTATCCCCCATGTGTAGTATCCATGCAATCGCTTGTCCTTATTCGAGAAGCTCTCACCGGTCAATCTATGCGTGGTACTAGAACATTGGTGGTATGAATAATACTAGTAATCCCATTGAGTATGGTACTTGGTGTATTAAGCTATGCGTAATTTGTCTAGTTCATAATGAGGTTGCAGAATGAGCTATAACATAGCGAATACAGGCAAACGATAGGATGATACTACAAATGGCATATCATATCAAAGCTTAGTGTTACGTGTTATGTGTAATGCATACAAATCTAAGCTCACTTATATCAAGCAGCTTAACTCATATGGTATACTTCACCTTCCTGTTATGGTTTGATCATTACGTACCCAACACTGTGAATGTAATCGATATCCAATGGGTTTCATACTCTAAGCTTACTGATCACTATTGTAATGATTACTGTAAATACATGAGCTCTCTACACTAATATGAACAAGCTAAGTAGTATGTTGTGATTCTAACCAATCCGCATTGCTCTAATGATGCTTACCCTATTTGATAGGTAGTACTCATATTCCAATAAGTGTGATTAGAAATGTAATCCATATATTAGTAATCTCTATTCTATTACACTGGTCTGAATAGTATAAGCACTATTACACACTAGCTAATATGCATAATTCACCTAATACTCTTAATGAGGTGATTCACTCAAGAGAGTATAACTACCTGTGTTTTATTAGTTGATTGCTTTGATTACGTAAGCTCCAAGCTATTACGATACATGCTCATGCTGAACTAGAACCAACATAAGCAATGGGAATACTAATGGTGATATAACCTGAACTATTTAGAAAATAACCATTACTTGCTGTATTACAACAATGGGATTAGCTTAGTTTCATTGCTTAATTACCTTGCTCTCGGAAGAAGCTAAATTTGAGGAGAGTTATGAATAAGAACGTGTGGTTCAAATGATCATAGGTGTTTGCCATGTCAAGTTAAACCAGTCTCTATGTCTCCCCTCCTTGATTTTGACTTTATGGTATCCAGATTTGAGGTCCAACTTGGAGAAGTACTTCACTCATTGCAGCTGATCCATCAAGTGTTCTTTCCATGACTTATTATATCGATTCTTTCTTTTGATATGGCGACACTGTATTGATTACAGATCCCTGAACAAGATCACAGTAAAGAACCGGTATCCCCCGAATTGACGATCTTCTCGATCAGCTCAAGGGCATTTTTTAGCTAGATTGATCTTAAGTCAGGCTACCACCAGGAATTTATTGCTTGACCCTCCGGGGAAAAGGTGCGCATTAAGAAAACTGATGTATGGAAGACAACCTTAAAGTCTAAAGAAGGTCTCTTCAAGTGGTTGGTCATGCCTTTTGGCTTTACTAATGCCCCAGCAACGTTCATGAGGATGATGGACGACATCTTGCGGCCATTCACAAATTACTTTGTGGTCGTATATCTGGATGATATCCTCATCTTCAACAAAACTTGGAAGGAGCATTTGCAGCACATTCAGCAGGTCCTAAGCACCCTACAACAACACAAGTTATATGCCAATCTGGCGAAGTACTCATTCGGCATGCAGAGAATGAAATATCTGGGATACATGGTGGATGAACAGGGTGCGCATGTGGGCCAAAATCCAAGTCATTCGTGAAATGAGAGATCGATTAACTAAAAGGTCCCGGAGGGGCTTGCGCTTCTGAGGGCAAGGAAGAAAGCGTAATTACATATATAATATATGCATTCACGCTCTCTCGATCGAATAATGAATTCGATACCGTCATGACATATAGAAATCCTCTCCTCGACCTCGTAACCTCGGCCGAGTCCCTCACTTCTTTGGGGAAGGTGAGCGATAAATCCCTCACCATATGAATAGTGAGTGACTCCGTCCCTACGGGCCTTATGGTCGAGCCTTAAAGCGCATCCTTTTCAACACTATGAATTCAATGGATATCGTTCAATGAGTACAAGCATCATAGATTATGGACTAGTAATAAGCTATACCATTCATCACTTCTCTACAAGTAACGCAATTCCCATAACATTCAATGTAATGGTAATGATAAGCAATGCGTGTTGCAACTAAGCTCCAAGATTCATCATGTCTAATTCAGCCCATGTGTTTAAGCATAAACACCATTAGTAACGATACATGTCATACATATGTTTTCATTACGGATAATGCGTGTCCTAACAAGCAGGAATGAGATCATTGTTTAAGCATCATTAGTATCAAGCTTTTTCATCATACAGTACTTGGAACCCATGGAATTACTAAGACCACTGAGCACTTAGGGATATAAGCCAATCCTTGCTTAATCTTAACTCTCACACTACTGGTATCAGCTAACATCACCTATGAATTAGGGTAATACTTATGATGTAACTATCATGTAATGTATAAGCTATCACCATTATGGGAATACTTATACTATATGTAATGGAGATGTAAGCATAACAGCTTAGCCAATCTATGTGTTTCAATCACTATGCCTGTAATCATGTAGAAGCTCATATCAAGGGAATCAACCCAATCCACGAACAAAGGGATTAGATCTATCTACTTCATATCATGTACGAGCTTAGGAACATATGGGAATAAAACTACCATGATAAGGGAACAAGTGAGCAGAGTAATTACACATTTTGTAGTTATTACCAGTATCATTCGTTTCATCAATATGTATGAATCAGACATGAACAAGGATCAATGAATCAATGGGAATTGAACATATCTGTCAAATATGGAGACTAGTTTCATTACTCTTAGCTTATAAGAGGTTAGGAATCAATAGCATTGGTACCAAGTGTCACATGTCTGGAATGAGAGCTGTGTGAGAATATGTATACACCCTTAGTTATGGAACTTACACTATCTGTTACTGGTTAGGTATTCCAGCTTATTGAATATGATAGACTAGTCAGAAAGGTGTAGTTACTGTGAGCTTAGTATCCTCCTTATGAAAATGTATTCACTATTCAGCTTATACGGGATTAGAGCCTTATCATGAGCTTTGTAACTAATACTGAGCTCTTAGTACTAAGCATGCTTGATCCTTGCAACGGAAGGAAGCAAAGAGCTGGACTGGCACCGAATACTATCTGGTGGATGGATCAATACGGGGATAGGAGTAAGAATAGTAAGATCCTTCAGTTGCAGATTCATTTTACCCAGTTGCTGGAACATCCGAAGTAGGAACAGCTGGTACAAGCGCACTAGCACATACCAACCCTCCCACTCTCTATTGGCCTCTCCACTCTCTCGATAGGCTGATAACTGAAGCACATACCAACCCTCCCACTCGCTGAAGATATATCCATATGTGTGGTCATCAGCAGAGAATCAAACCATTCTGGACCCTTTGCTTTATTCCCAATTGAACTTGGTTCCTCCTCCTTCTGCCTCATCTGGTGAAAGTGTAGCTTCTTTTCTTTTATACACTTCTCCGGATTCATGCGGGACTGATGGATGCTGGCTGGATGGTGACATTGGATTTTCCGGATTGTTGCCGCTGCTACCGATGCCTCCCTACTTAGCTTTGTCCCTGTCTCTGTCTCTATCCCTGCTTACTTATGCGGGCTCTGCACCAAGCTATTGACTGACTGTGGGCAATGGCCTTGAAACTATTGGTTTTGGATTTGGATCTCCAACAAGGTGAACCACTGCCTATGTCCTTGCCTACTGTGCCTCTGTACCCACCTTTGTCTCTGCGGGATCAACGGGCTATGCTTCCACTCCGGCTGTGAACTTGGATTCTGGTTTGATCACCTTTGGTGCTGGATCGACAGAAGCAACTGCTTCATTGACTGAACCAACTGGATCTATAGGGGAACTGGATCACGATGACGATCATCAGACTCTTCACCATGATCACTAAGGTCAGAAGAATCTCGATCTCTAAACTAAGTATCTGGATCTAGCTTTCGAAAGACAGAATCTGGCTCTGTAAGGTATGCTGCTAGGCAATATGGTTGTGGGTAAGCTACTGGATATGCCCATTTCCCTACGTGTGCTTCAAAAAGAGAATCTACTGCCTTCTATATATACCTATACCTTTGGTGCTTCTCCTACCTATGCCTCTCCTGCTGCTGGAGAAACAATAGCTGCATGGCTTGGCTTAGATGGCTCTGTAGCTGGATCAACTGGTTCTGCTCAAACTGCTTATGCTTCTGACCCTGCCATTGGTGGTACTTGGTTATGAATCAACAGGCTCTTACTATGCTCCTGGGTATGGATATGCAACTGCTCGTGCATCTTTCACACAAGAAACCACGGATGAACCCACTGATGGTGTTGGTGCTGATGATGCTACTGATGCTTATGGCTTTGCTTCCTTAGCCGCTGAGCTAACCTATGCCTTTGCTACCCCTGCTACTGGATAATATGAATCATCTGCTGGATCTACTGCTGGATGATCTACTTATGTATGGAGCTGCTACTGGATCAACAGAATAGACAGAAGCCAACTGCTGAAGCTTTATCACATTTATATACCCTCTAGAAAGCCATTACCCTCATTCTTACTACCTAAGGCAGAACCTCCTTCCATCGGACATCTCCCTTCCTCGACTGAAAGGTTCGGGGAAGGTCTGGTGGGGCCAGTCAAGGTGGGCCCGTCAAGCCGGTAGAGCCATGCCGGTAGAGATTGGTTGGATTGATAGTAGTGGAATGAGCCAGTAGAGAGAAACCCATATGGGCCAGTAAGGATAGAAAGAAGTAGCTGGGCCAGTCAAGAAGGATGGTGGGTTCCAGTCATGAACCAGTCATGTGCATGAATGGGCCAGTCAAGATGGGCCAATAAATAAAGCTAAAGAATCGAGAAGTGCTGTGGAAATAAAAGAATCGATCTCAACCCTAAAACACTCCCTGAAAGTCTCAGTCTCCTTCCCAATTCGTTGTTGATCCAGTCTCATGACCAACCTCCCCCACGCATCATCAATCAATCTAGCAAGCAAACGCAAGAAGCCAGCCAGCCAGCCCAAATACAGCCTTGATCGATGTCATTACGCTCCTACCTACAAGCCCTCTCACCTGCCAAGCAATCTCACCTGCCAAGCTTGGTATGGATGGTAGTGATGTTATTAGCTGGTCTCTAGGTTTAGAGAGCATTGGTCTAGCTGTATAGAGAGAGAAGGGGTTCAGTGGGATAGATCTACTAGATGGAGATATAGTTCGATGGGGATATGACTCCGCTAACTCATCAAATACAACAGGCAGACTCTGACAACTATCCATCCATCCAGCAAGCAAGCATTCCATCCATCCAGCAAGCATTCAATCAAGGTAATTTATTGCTTGTCCGCACCGGGCAAGGAGGCAAGGTAATTTATTGCTTTTCCGCACCGGGCAAGGAAGGCGGGGTGCCAAGAATAAGGACCTACTTCAAATATGGATGGGGAAGTGATTCCAAACGACTCCCCTATTCCTATAGATAGAGGCGGCCATTCTTTGCATTCTCTCCCCTCTGGTGGGGAAAGGCAGCGGGGAAAGAGAGGCGCCCCCCATATATCTTGCCTCTCTGGGGCCGTGGGAAAAGAGAAGGAATGAGAGGAATCAATATCCTGGGTAAGTGAGTTCTGGGTGGGTGATATGCCTACCAGGGGACGCATCCTGCGTGGGTTAGGGGTAGGTTATAGGCCTACCTGAGCTATGCATCTGTATAGTGAGCCTACCTGGGTATGCTTTTGGTGGGCCTACCTGGGTATGCATTAGGGGGACAGAATCTTCACCAAGTATTCCCAAGAACCTATAGGGGTGGATTCCTTCATAGTGGTGGGCGGCTCCCATATGTGATGGTTCGTTCCCCATAGATAGTGGTTTGTTCCCCAAATGTGAAAGAAAGCGCTCTCTATCTAGAATCTTAAGAGGGTTGCCGCCTTGGCCCGTCCTTTCGAAGAGAAACAGTAGGTAGGCCCACCTGGTAAATAAAGGATAGACCGAGTGGGCTACCTTTCATTCGCATACTCAATGGGTTGGTCCTCCTTCCTATAATAGAGTAACCAATGATTCTATCCTTAGCCCAATGATTCTCTCCACGGGAGGGGAAGAGCTTATTAACGGGGAGGGAAATGATGAATTTTATTCTATCCTTAATAAAAACAGATTGATATCTATCCCTGGAACCTTCCTATGTAGCGGTGCCAAATGGTCAGAAGATAAGGGATGGCTTCAGAACACATAGGATCGGATAGGTCTTTAGCACCCCAGCCTTTAGCAGAACGTAGATAGGCCTTTAGCAACTCCCCCTAAATGTAGATAGTCTATTAGCCACGTAGATTGTGGAAGAAACATTCCTTTTTAGAAGGGGCGAGGTCAAAGGATGGTCAGAAATGATGAAGTTGATTGGCTCAATCCCCAATAGAAGGAAGGCAATAAACATCAAGAGAAGCCTACACCACCTTACCTTCTAGCTAGAGATTTGAGGGGAAGAAATATGGATGGGTTTCTCCTTACCTTTCACTGGCACAGTAAGGACCTTACTGCCTGAAAGGATCTTACCTTGACACCGGCCGGCACAGGACCTTACCTGACTGCTCCAGGGTTGCCCCAGTAAGAACCGTCTGCCCTCTAGAGTCTTAGCTTCTCAGTACTTCGTACCTCTCTATTTCGTCTCGCCTGCTTGCGCATGATGGCGGCCCTCTCCCTCCCCTGTCGGTCGAGCGATAAATCCCTCACCCATATGATGAGTGCGCGTTAACACACCCTTTGGTCTGAGCGTTCCTCCCCCTCCTGCTAAGGGAGAGCTACTCCGTTCCACCGCCGTTCACGACATCCCTTGAATATAGATAGATATCAATTCCTCCATCCTTGTATATTCTTTCTCCGAAGCTCAGGTACGTACGGTCTGTGTGCCGTTTTTTCTCTATACCATGAATGAAGAAGAACGCATAAAGGTACAGATCCGTGTGTTTGTGGTTTTTTTATGTAGTTATTCATCTCCATTTCCAGTGAGTATTCTCCATATAAAAGGAGTAGGGTTTTCAGTTCACCGCACCGATCCATCCCCCTCTATTCTATTGCCTGTTCCCAGTTCAAACATTTCCTATCTATATTTGCCTGTCCCCGATTCCTATCCCCCTCTATTGCATGCTCCCTCCCCCCAGGCCTTGCATCTCCTATTGGCCCGCCCTTGGCCCGCCCGCCTTATGCCGCCTGACCTACCTTAGAGGCCCCGGCGGATTGCCGACGATAAATGGCCAACCGGTCTAATCGCTGGGTAAGGTGGGTTAGTAGAGTAGGAAACACATAAGTAAAGGCAAGTGGGGTAAAGGTAAATAGGAAGAATGCCTACCTTGCCTACCTCCTAAGAATCTGTCCTTTCAGCCAGTGTTAGCCTGTGCAATGCTGTATGAAAGCCCGTCCAAAAGCTCCTCCTCTATTGGAATCCCTTCCTTCCCTTACAAGGCTATAAGTTGGGGGCATTACAAAGGTTGGGTAAGAAGAGTGGTAAAAAGTGAAGGGTTGTAGCATGGCAAAAACATGAATCCTTCCAGCATATAAAGGTCCTCTCCCTCATGGTCGAGCCTTAAAGCGCATCCTCACCATATGAATAGTGAGTGACTCCGTCCCTACCGGGTCCTCAAAAGCTTGAACTTCATCATTCATTATATATGTAATTATGCATGTAGGAAGTCAAGGTTGAAGAACCTCCGCCACGGTCAAATGGCCAATCTCGTAGGGAAAGATGTTCAAACCTCCGCCAAGGTAGTTGAAGGGTTGGAACATGCATTCAGCATTCAAATCAAGGAGGCAAGCTCACAACCTTTTACTAAATAGATAGATTAGGCAAGGATGGGTAAGGGCAGGCGGCACTCCGTTGGGTGAAGGCAGTAAGTAAAGTCTGGTAGAGCAGGTGGTTTTTTCTTGTCGTGAGTGAATGCAACGGAAAGACCCGGAAATAACAGATAATGGCACAATTCATTTATTGACATTCCGTCTGTGTTCCCCAATTTCGTTGTTATTCCCATAATCCTCTGTGGGTCACCATAGGATGATTCACATCTATATCGAGGTGACGGGATTCGAACCTATGGCCCCCCACAAATGGCACCCCCGCCCACAAGTGCCCCCCTTCGGCTCTGTACCCTGCGCTACCTTTGGCGAGCGCGTAACCTTCCGGATAGAAACAAAGCTTGCCTGGGGGCACCGGTTAAACTAATAAACTACTTTCGCTGCTCTGCTTTGGAAATGGAAGAAAATGAATAGCCTGTCCGGGATGGGAGGGAAAGAGAACCGAGCCGTACAATGGGCAATCAACGAGTTTCTACTATCTATCACATTTCATTCACCGAGTCGAGGCAGGAAGAGGAAGCCAAACAATGACTGGATGGAGCTAGCCACAATCACCTTTTGATATCGGGGCTAACCTTTCATTCCCAACCAATAGGTAGGTTATACCCTCTTAGGGTAGTGGTCCCACTCATTAGCCCTCCAACCCTTAGGAGGTAAGCTTCCGGTTGGGCTTCAGTAGTACTTTAGTCCTCCCACTGCCCTATTAGCCTACCATAAGCCCACTTGCCAGGGCCAGGATGCTAGGTCAGCAGGCTCCAGATAGAAGGCCAATAGCTATTAGCCAGGCTCCCGCCACGGTCAGGTTGCTTACCCAACCATCACCTGGGCTGGTTCTAACAAGATGGTAGCTTTATACCCAGCAAAAAAGGGAGAGGTATTGAGGACAGAGTCAATATGCAGGGTAGTTATAAAATGTGTACTAAGCCTAGAGCGGGGGCACATGGTAGAGAGCCAGCAACAAAGGAAGTATTTTCACCTGTTGATTAGATTGACTCAGTTTACAAAGTTGATCCATCAGTCGCAGATCGAGATCGAGTAGGAGATCCAGTTCCATAAGCAGTGAATGATTCAGCTGACCCAATCTCGCCAATTTACTTCATTGATCCATAGATAGCGTAGGTAGAGCCAGTTTAAGCTCTTTAGCCCACAACAGAAGAATAGGTGGGAGAGGCAGGGGCATATCCAGATTCAGATCCAAATATAGTTCCTTTTCTAGATTGAGATTCATCCATGGACCCAGTAGCGAAGGGAGCAGTGAAGAAAGCAGATTCAGTTGACTGAGCAAAGGCATTAGCCGGGATTGAAGCAGCACTCGTAGCGAACAAAGGTAGAGGGAACTAGAGCCACAGAGACAAAGGTAGCATCAGTCCCGGGCGAAGTCTCAGACGCAGATCCATAGCGAGTAGTTCCACCAGTTATAGATTCGAATCCAAATCCAGATGGATACCCAGTTGCTGTTCACGTGGATTCAGTTGTTTACCTTTACCTTTTTTCAGTCAATCTTGATCCAGATACGGAGCAGCATGCAGGGAAGGCCTAGAAGCTATAGCCATCCATAACCAAAACCATGTTCCTTTCGTTTCGGAGTCCGTGTGGTTCTCTCCCTCCCGAGGGGGTTTGGTAGCTCCGTTGCTTGGATGATGAAAGTACTGGTCATGCCCTTGCCTTTGGCTTTGACCACGCTGGTGGTGGTGGGTCTCGCCCTTGAATTGGATATGGAACGGTATATTATAGTAGTATATTATTATGGAATAGGATCAATAGAAACTTAACTAGGTCGAATGTCTTTCCTGCTCCTGCTCCTGATGATGGGTATTTATCTGTTGCTGGTTATAAAAATTGAATTGACTCCGTAACGAGGACGGGATCTGGAGTTCAATCTCGAAATAGAAGAAGTTTCTTGTCTTCGGACTTAGTCTCAGATCTATACTAATATTGTCCTCACTTGGACGTGTGTGGGGAAGAAGCAATGGATGCAGATAAAGATCCAGAGCTAGCTTACCAAGTCTAAGTTGCATACCCCGTTGGAGATAGAGTGGTAGAGCCAATTCTAGGCGTGGATCCAGTTCCATTCATTACGCGGAGACAGTTACAGGTCCAGCAGCACCAGTAGCAGCAGAACCCGTACCATATCCAATAGCATACGAGTCAGCATGTGAACTACCAGCATCAAAGGCGGCTAAGGCAAAGGTATCAGTGGTAAAAGCAGAACCAAATAATATCAATGTAGCACCTCGCCAAGAAGGAGTAGAAGAAGTGGTTTACCCTGTGCCAGTTGCTGATCCAGATGCACGAGTAGGAGCATTTTAACTTGAACCAGTCAATCTATTTATACTATATAGCTTTTTCCTAGTTTTTTACCATCCAATGGAAGCATCTGAGCCAATTCTAGTCCCGGTTAATGAGATTGCAGTTCGTTTCCTAGATCGATACCGAGATATACCAGTTGCAAAGCTAGCAGCAGTACCTGTAGATTCAGTTGACCGAGCAAAAGCACCACCCATAGGGGTCTAGAAAGCAGTTGATCACCCAGGAGATCCACCAGCGGATGATCCAAATAGAGTTTCTAGGCCTCCAAGTGAAGATTCAGTTGAAGTTGATGATGCTAATGATATAGTCGAAGGAGAGGCAGAGGTCATTTCATTTCGAGATTAATAAACAGAGCCTTTAGAAGCAAATCCGAAGTGAGTATTTTAAGGTCCATTACCTTTCTCTTGATCTGGATCTAATAAATAAACCACATAACCATCGTCCGGACCGTCGGATCAATCAGGATCATCATGACCCGCATCCACCGAAAGTCTAGTCTTTATAAGCCCCAATGTGAACTCATTATATTGTGAAAAAGAGAGGAACTCTACGCATGCATGTACTCATACCAATTATTGGGCTAGTTTTAGATAACTATGCCACGTAACCATCCATAGTCGAGAGGATTTCCACTTGCCACCTCAAGGCCACATTGAATTCTACCATTGGTTCTCATTGTGCTCTATATTGATTCCTTAAAAAGAACAATCCCAAACCTTCTGTATGGGTCCTCTTCTAGTTACCATTTTATGATTCTTTGAACCGATGGGTGTTTATAAGCTTCAAAGTTGACAAAGAAATATTCCTTATGCTAAAGGCTCTATGTTCCAAACCAATGTTTTCATTCTTGAAGATTCGAAGTCATGAGAGAAGCTTTATTCCAAGCTATCAGGCCCTCTCCTAGATGTCGGTAGTAACCCCCCTGCCGGGAAAGGGAGGGGTTAAATGGTGCCCAACTAATGTGAGGGAGCACCAAGATTTGGTTCTTTGTAATTGAGTTTAGCGCCAACACTTTTTCTTAGAGGGAATCTGGTAATTTATTAAGGGAATGGCTCTATTAGCGCCGCAAATGAACGCCTATTCCCTTTATCACTAAGTAACCCTCCTAGTCTATTTTACGTAGGTTTTACCAACCAAGGATGGGTCGTAGGGCCTAGACCATGGTCGAGGAATGAAACCAAGTGCCTTGGGATATTGTTTCATCTTCTCGGGCTTCAGAGCCTTGAACAAGTCCTCGAACCAATACATGATTCCTTTACAGGGGCTCTTTGCGGGCCTTCGGGTGGGATACAAGCGCCATGAGTATCGAGTTCCCCCATTTCGGCACGGATAGGGAAATGAATGCTGCTGCTGGACAGAAGGAGGGAGCGGCTAGAGGAGGGGGGGAGGAAGATGTAGCGCCCAGCGTTAGGTTAGACTTAGCACCCATTCCCCCAACTCCAACGCCCTGGTTAGTGATTGCTTGCTGGCCGACGACTGCTGGCTTACATCCCAAATACACACACCCAGTTGCCCCATCACATCAGACGAGAGAGAGAAGGCCCCCATCATTTCCACCAGAAGTGATTGAGCCAAGTTGTTGTCATACGTGATATCGAGTTAGCCAGGGTGGCACCAGACGAGAGAAGGGAAGTCCTTACCGCAGAGAAGGCCTTACCGACAGACGACGATAGGAGAAGTCCCCACATCAATGGATACCCATTCAACCATATTCCGTTAAACCATATCCCGTTAAACATGACACCCATACCTGAGAGGAGAAGAGATTTCCCCCATCAATGGCCGATAGGAGAAGTCCCCCACATCAATGGATACCCATTCAACCATACCCCGTTAAAACATACCCGAAAGAGAAGGAAGGCCCCCATACCCACATACCCGAGTCACCTTCACGCCATACCCGAGAGAGAGTGAGGTACCCCATCGTTCCCACCATACGAGAGGGAAGTACCCATCATACGTGAGAGATAACTTCCCCATCGTTCCCACCAGAAGAGATTGAGCCAAGTTGCCAACAGACGAGATAGAAGTACCCATCGTGAATCAATGAAAAAACCGAAAGGACATAGTTTACATCAAGCAAGCAAGCCTAGGAAGTGGAACCTGCTGCAGTTAGTTCTCTCATCACCTGTTCCCAATTCAACGATGTTCTCGAATAAACCAGAAAAAATGAACTCTGGTACCTACTGCTCGCGGGGCTCTATTCTAACGGTTCTCTATTCACCCAGCTGTTCCCAAAGCAACGATGTTCTTTCCACGGGTCTCTAGTCGATCTGGTCTCTCATCACCCTGTTCCCAATTCAATCTGTTATCGAATCACCCACCTGTTCCCAATTCAACTCTGTTACCTACTGCGAACGGGGATCTATTCCACTCTCTCTTCAACTAGTTAACAGGGTTACTCTGTACTGCTCACGGGTCTATACCTGTTCTCTCTTCACCCAGAACAAGTTAACTCTTTTCTGCTCATGGGAATCTATCTTTTCGATACACACCCAGCTGGTCCCAATTCAACTATGTTCTCGAATAAACCAGTTCAAATTACCTCTGTTACCTACTACGAATGGGTCTCTCTATTCCACCTGTTCTCTATTCACGCTGTTAACAATTTTACTCTGTGATGCGAATGGGGAGCTATTCTATGCTCATCTGTTCTGCTCATGGGGAGCTATCTGTTCTCTATTCAACCAGTTAACAAGCTTACTCTGTTCTGCTAATGGGTCTACACTCTCGAATCACCCAACACAGTTTAGACTTGCTTTCTCCTTACGGCCAACGTGGAACCTATCCCAGAACGCCCAGGCCCAATAGAAAGGTCGATGTTCTCGAATCACCCATTCCCCAAACTCCATTCCAAGTTCACACCAGACCCGAGAGATTGAGCCAGACGAGAGAGATGTGTTCAATACAGACCCCGTTCGTTCCATACCCCGTTCTATACCCCGTTCTATACCCTGTTCGTTCTACATCACCCGAGATAGAGAGTTACCCCATATGCTCCCAACTTACCCCTACGGAAAAATAGTTCCTACCTCGACTGGAGCAATTACGATGCTTACTTACGTTGATTCTCTTTTTGAGCTTCATACGCCATATACATTGAGCACCACACATAGATGCACATAGCAGCACCTCACATAGCACACATATCCCCATACAAGTATTACATTGCTTATATCTTCCAACATATAGAGCTTATACAGGAGAGCGTAGAAAAGACAGTAGCTAAGGCACGCTGCGCGAAATAATGGATTATCTCATATATAATGGCAATGGTGCGAAATAGACACGAAGGTATAACCTTTTTAAGATGCAGGGGAAAATAGATATTTCTTAAGTGCGAAACCTTTCTTAAATGGATGGTGGATGTAGAGAAAAAGAGATTTCTAGATTATGTATATATTGCTATTGCGTTATTACATCTATATAGAATGACTGGAAGAAATGGACTTTGGAATCAGTCCGCTAACCGACCGAATATTGAAATATTCAAATAGAGAATACTCCCTTGCGATCGAGAAGATACGATTATACCATTTCTGGTTCACCAATACCTTAGAGAGAAGGATTATAGCTGGGCCGAGGGGAGATGCCTACGTGTTTCCAGTACTGCTTATTGTCAATCCGATAGAGTAGGTCCAGTGAAATATCAGAAATGGGAATGAATTGCGTTGCACCTATAAGTAAGTGATTTCCTTCTGCCTTTACTCGCCCGCATGAGCTTATGATGCCTCACGATTTGCTGTCTCACCCGGTACGAAATCAGATCCAGATTACTAGAGATAGCTGTGTCCACGTAGCTCAGATGTTCCGTAGGGGTTGGAATAGCTATTGAGTGGTTAGGGCCCGACTGAAAGGAGATTGTGGAACCTGTGGAACGAGTAGATTTTTGGTTTCTTTATTCGACCCGTCCCTCAGTCAATTCGACCAGTAAGTAGTACGGGGCCCATGATTCCTAGTAGGATTCTCGAGTTGTGCAAGAATTATGCAGCTATTCCAAGAAATGATTGATAACCCGCCCGCAGTGAATGAGTAATGGATTCGGTGTGGAGAGAGAGAAGAAACAGAGTGGGATTAAGTAGGACAGTGCACAAGAAAGAAAGAAAGAGAGAAACATAACACCAGGAAAAAGAGAATAGAGAACGGCTTAACAACGGCTTCAGTGAATGGCTTTTGTGAACGGCTTTCTTTGTGCTGTGAACGGCTTCATGCAGTGTGAGTTAACGGATTCGTGCAGGCAGTTAATGAATGGCTTCTTGTCTGTTTGTGAACCGATAGATTGCTTCTGTTAATAGCCTCTATGTGTGCTTTCATTGAGCGGAGCGGAACTGAGCGGAAGCTGAGCGAACAAAGAAAGAATGAGTGGAAGCTGAGCGAACCAGAGAAGCGGAGAAAGGGTGGAAGTGAATGAAGTGAATGTCTGTATGTTGATTGGCTGTTAGCTCAGCTTAAATCTGTTCATCTCTTTTAACGCGCCATGCGCGTGCGTGTATAGTAATAGCACTCGTCTTTTTTTCATACCAAACCCTCCAACTCTCTATTGGCTGATGACCACACATTCATTCAGACTGGTGAGTGAGAAGCCCCTCCAAGAAGACTCAATCCCCTCCATTCCTGAAGACTGGCTCTAGCCCCTCCCAGAATGGCTCTATCCCCTCCCTGAGGTTGAGTTTAAGGCTTATGGGTAACGGTTTGTCTAGCCCCCACCCAATAAGAAAAACAAAGGAGATGAAGCGCCCATCCGGCCCGTATGAGATCATTCTGTGCACCCTGCTCTGTCCCGTGCACCCTGCCTTGCCTCCACCCATGCAAACAGAAACATCTAGCGAGCAAGGTAAGTCCTCCAGCCAGCCATCTATATATATATCCATCCATCCTCGTTTATCCTAGCTCTCGGGTGGCCCTAGCGCAGTTAATTGACTACCCCTCGGTTCCTCCCCTAGCAAGCGGTAGGATCATTACCCCACCATTCCGGCAAGTGTTAGCGATATATTCCCCTTTCCTCCGGGAGATCTCAGCATTAATGATGAAAGTCCACTCCACACAAGCATCCCATAATCTATGAAATCTTTGTAAACAGGAAGAAGTCAAGATGCCTTGTAACGCTATGTAAATATGGTTGACTAAGCTTTGGCCCAACCAAACCCCTTTATGAATAAAATATACTCGTTTCAGTTCAAAATTTGTTTTTTAATATTTTTTATTATTCTAAAATAACTTTTAGTTAAATAAACTTTAGAATAGTTATTTAATAAACTTAAGGATAGTTATGTAGGTAAATAAACTTTAGGATTATGAGGTTAAGGTTCTCACAAATATTTAGTTAAATAAATTTTAGGATAGTTATTTTGGTAAATGAACTTTAGGATTATGAGGATAACGTTTCCATTTCCATTTTAATTTTAATTTTGAAGTATATTTTTACAAATGTCAAATTTTTCTTCAAACTTTGTGAATTTTATTTCTCTTAGTGGTATAGTGAAAATAAAGTTTGATCTTTATATGTATAATTTTCTAGTTTGTTTATGGTTTGATGAAGTTGTTGTTGGTGGAGTGATACTTAATATTGACATGATTGGTTTTGTCATGAAAAATTGGACTTTAGCCATTTTGATTGCTCATTTATTATCAATGAATAAAAAGCATCAACATTCTACAAGATTTTGCAAAATTGTACTGTTGCTTGCTTTTTACCTTTTTACAATTCCAAGAAACCTTAATTGAATGTGCATTAAATAACCTAATGTTGATGTTTTGACGTCAATATCACCAACAAAATTTTCATTTAAATATGCAACATGTGTATAATTGTTCGGTTAGAAAAGCATAAAATCTTTCACTTATATGTGACTTTCTATATGTGCTTTCATGAATTTGGAAAAATGTTGATTACATGGGAATTTCTATCGGTGCTTGCATGAATTTGGAAAAATGTTGATTACATATAATGAGTTTGAATGAGATTTGTCAAGTAAATGAGGGTGTCATTCAACTATCAAGAGTTTGTACTGGTTACCAATCTATCAATTGTTGATATATTTTCCTCATACATGTAATTTTATTAATCATAAAAAACATTATAATTATATTTCAAAAAATAATCAAGGCTAATATATTTTGCATATGACGACACCAAGTCATGTAGTTTTTTGTACCTTCTAATTTTTTTTAATCAATAAATTGATTGACTAGTTTTGACATCACTAATTATTTGTCAAATGCCCACAATCAAGAAATTGAAGACGGTAATGCACAAGAGACACTACATACTGCAAATTTTGTTGAAAATTTTGCCATTGTTTCTTGCTTTTTACAATTCCAAGAAAGTGTTCTTTAACTAATGTACATTAAATAACCTAATCACCTACAAAAATAACATAAAATAGTGTTTCGTATATGTACTTGAATACACTTTTTTTTGTATTCCAGTGATTTACTCCAAGTTCCTACATGAATTTGAAAAGAATATCTGCTCCATATGATGAACTTGGATGAGCATTTGTCAAGTAAATATGGGTGCCAATCAAATGTCAATAGCACCAATCTATAAATTCTTGATAGATTGTCCTTAAACATGTAATTTTATTAATCAGAGAGAAAACAATACAAAATATTTTCATAAATCATTAAAGACTAATGGATTTTGCACATGACCACAACAAGTTGTGTAGTTTTGGGATCCTTCCAATTTTTTTTATTCGACAAATAGATTGACTAGTTTTGACATGAATAATTATTTATCAAATGCCCATGATCAAGGAATTGAAGATTGTAATGCACAAGAGGCATTGCACACACTGTAAATGAGTGTTGTAAGGGTTTGGTCTTAACCCTCTTATATCCCCATGAAAAAGACATTGATAGAGTTTAATAATTAAAACATTATATTCATCCTTATCACTCAAATTTCATATAAATGGCATAAAAATTTATTAACCTTGTAACACCAATTACACAAGTTTTTTTATATCCTTTGACAAACAACCAAATGTGATCAATGTCATAAAATACAAGGGAAATTTTCCAAATTTGAGTTCATAGATTGTGTGCCAACAACTTGCTTAAAAATTGTTCATGGCAATGGCCCACACAAATGTGCATTTTTGCCCATTTATGTGTCTCTAACAAACATGGGCAAACTTCCATGTTAAAGGTTGAAAAATTAATCATGAAGTGCTATCATTTTTGTTGATGTATATCTACAAGGAACCACAAGCTAGAAATTCACTTTTGTAGCTTGTTGGTTGCTTGGGAGCATATCTACATTGATATTAAATTTCAATTCAAAAATCAATTATGTGTATTTCCATGCAACGTATAGGTTCTTCCATCCTTTCATAGAGATATAGTTTAGGGTTGTTACAAATATTAGTGCAACAGTGCATGACTAGTATCCTTTACAATAATAGCCAAATATGCATGGTGCACTAATAGAAAAGCTTATATGTTGCAAGTTGCACCCATGCATATCCAACTTCAAATTATTGCTACTTGAAAAATGAACAACTTATATCCAAATGCAAAGCTAATTGTTTCTATAATCGCTAACATGCTATAACATGATTTTTTATACAAATCTTAGATCCATATTAACCCGGATCTATCAAGCGTTGAGAGGGATCAAATCTCTCGAAGTACATCTCTTGAAGTACAATCCTCTTTTTTTAGTGCAAAACTTGAGGAAAGGTTGGCATCTCGAGATATTTGATCCCTCTCGGCGCTTGATAGATTTGGAGTTAATATGGATCTAGGTTGGTTTTAGTCGTGTGCGATCATACAAAAAATTTTGAACATCTAATTATTTTGATCATTTTAAATATGCTAAATATGTTTAAGATTAATTTGGTCAATTTAATTTTAAATTTTCTTAGTTACCTTAGTTTGTTAAGATGAGAGAGACTGCTAGTAACTTGAATGATGAAAAATGATGAAATAAAAATTTTGAGTGCAAAAGTGACAATGTAACAATATTGAATGATAGAAAATGTGAATAACAAGAATATAGTCAATTACAAACAATCTTCATTGTGATAAATCTGAAACTATCTTCTTCTACTGTTCTTATTGTCACACCTATTAGTTTTTCCATTTCTCATATCGATTGAAGCAACAAAACTATAGGCTTGTTGACTTTAATTTGTAAAAATACACAAGAGGTATTTGTAGTAACAATTTATTAATATATAAAATGATAAGTGATGAGAAATGTTTCAATGAGGCCCTGCTTATATACCTAGGCAGGTGGCCTTTCATGACTAGGCATGTATTTTAGACATGTCCTTTCAGTTAACTTAATGATTACTTAATGTAACCTTATTTTGATTATTTAATATTTACATCTATTTATCTGTTCTATTTGTTACGAATTATATTCATAACATTGTCCCTTCCTTCAAAATATTTGTCCTCAAAGCTATATTTGCTAATAATTCCTTCTTGTGCTTATCATTTCGACATATGTAACTTGACATCTCATCTTAACCTCGACAATTTTCTTCACTTTGCTCACGTTGTTGTTGTTGTTGTTGGTTTTAATAATTTTTTTAAATTATATATATATATAAATGATTTAATTATATAAATTAATTAATAAATTTTAATTAAGTTATATATATATATATATATATATATATATATATATAAATTCGTTATGGTGTATTATATGCCCCAAAATATAGTTACATGTCGAATTATTTATCCCACACATTGTATCGAACCACCATTATATGCACTGAGCCCATACGAACCGTCGACAGGAGTGACACTTCACACCCGCTGACCCTTCGACCTGGGTTATGACGCTTGACGACTTTTTTAGATGGGAATCTTTTAAATTAATTGAACTATATTAGTACTATGTATGTTGGCATTAATAATTGTGAATTGAAATGTCGATCGGTTTCAAAATACTAGCAATACATTTTTAAAATGGTGGACAAGGCCTGATGACAGCCCTAGATTGGTCGGGTTTTCAGGTTTTGAAAAAGGTTCACAGTGGCCTGGTCGACGATAAGGGAGAAGACGACAGATGGATGGTGGAATGGGATAAAAGGAAGAGCCGGAAAATTAAGACAGGGTTCGCAGGAGTGAAAGGTGGGGGAGCACGACGGCGGGAGTCGAGATAGGCGGGGAGCACAGGGTGTATGGGCAGCGCGGCGGGGTGGGGGCAGAATCACGGAGTGAACAGGACGATGAACAGGGCGCCGAGAGAGAACAGGACAACGGAAAAGGTGCATACAACTACAAGTTTTCCATCTTTTTTCGGAGGATTCTTGGTCACAAGATATCGATTCTTCCAGGTGCCTATGAAGTGCAACCTTGAAGCAGAAGCAGTTTTCACAAGGCATGGATAGCAGAAAATTGGTCATTTCATATTACTAACTTCCTTTCAAAATCATTCCCCTTGTAAAAATACCCTTTCCCCTTCATTTTAACCATTTTCCCTTACTTTAGTAATTTTCCCTACAACAAACCCCTTTTCCTTAGTTTAAATGCAATATTTTCAGTAAAATCACTTCACTAATTTCCATTTATTAAAAAAAACCCACTAAAACCCCCTTATCTTAAGTTTTAATAGTTAAAATGATATTGTCGGGCCCACATTGAAAAATTCTTCCCAATATCACTTTTTACATTAAAATCTTAGCTTATCTTATCTCCCGCATCATATTTCATTTTAACACTAGTTTAAATCTAACCCATATGTATTAAATCCATTATATATATTTCCCAACCCTTATGATTAATTTAATACATAGTTTCATTGCCCCGCCAATATATATTTCTAGGCCCACTATGTATTAAACCCCGCCTATTATAAAGTCCCAACCCCATGCAATATAAACCCTTTGCATATATCACATAAACCCGCATTGCCTTTAAATGTGGGCCCCACGCCTATCAAATCTCGACTGATCCATCACATTCGCCCAACCGTCATATCTTGATTGATCAAATCCAACGACCAATAGCCTCTTTCTCACATCCTATTGCCCGATCATTAGCATCCCTCCGACCTTGCGAAATGAATGGTTTTCACGTGCCCTCTCCTGGCTACATGGAAGTATTCGATTCGATCGCATCCTCAGAAAATTTACTGCCCAACCACTTTAGCCGATGCGAAACCGACTAAGCAATTTCTCTTGACCGGTATCAATACCATCCTGCACTTTGAATTTAACCCACGGATTTATGTTTAGTTAATGCTGGTTAAAACGCATATTAGCCGCCCTTCGCAAGCCTTTTCACCATTTTCTGTTACGTTGTGCACGACTACAACATTTCCGACCTATTTCTGAGCCAAAGATTACTCTGTCGACCTGTAATCAAGCCTTTTTCAACCAGGATTCAACAAATTTGCTGCCAAAGACACTGTAGAATCCATTCGAAGCACTATAAATACCAATGAAGCCACAAAAAGATTCCACAACCTCAAAACCCCTTCTGCAAACTTAAAATCTTCATTTTATCTAGGTATTCCTCAGAGCAAATACTTGTACTTAATCTAAAAAGAAAGTAACAAGTAATTGAATTAGTTTAGGAGCCTTTGCGGACCAAAAGAAGCCCCTGTTGCTTCCCTATCCTTTTTTTGCAGGCCCTAGGTATATTTTAAACCTAGATACATATAAAGTGGTTAAGGATACAATGGTGAAGGATAATGCACCTCCTATAGTTTCTGAAGAAACTCATCATCCTTCAGTATCCAAAACTCATATTATTCAGAAGCAACACAATATTGAAGCATTTTCATCCAGCAAACTGGAAGAGAAAGAGCAGGATATTATGCAAAAATATAAAGAAATCAAGCTAAGAAATGAGACACTAAAAGCTGATACATATAACCAATATTGGAAGTAGTTACCCAGTGACCAAAGAAAATTTCTTTCTGCATTTGATTACAAGACTAGGAAGATGTAGATGACTTTCCTGTAGCCTACAGTAAAACATCCCAAATCATCAACAGATTATAAAAAGACATCATATGAAGTTCAAGCATCAGATCTTCATCCAATAATTTCATAAACAAGCTGGTGAAATGTTGTATTCTACAATGACAAATAAATCCATGAATGTACGAAAGATAAAAAACACTCTAGGGAACATCAGAGATTAGCTCAAATTAGAAAAGGCATCCTCACAAGCTAAGGATAAAATAATCAAATCACTGGAAGATTTTATTATTGATGTAGGATATGATCCAACAAATGTTAAAGTTGCAGATGAACTGATAAAGAAGAAAAATGCAGACATTTTTGCAGTAAATAAGCAACCAAAACTGCCTCCTACTGAACATCCTCAAGAAAAGGAAGTATTACAGGATGAAAACAAAAAAGATGAGATGATGAATCTCATTCTTCAGTTAAATGCCCAGTTAAAAGAAATGGAAAATGAAATGGATAAGCTAGTGTAGGAGAAAAAGGCAAGATCAGAAGAAGTCCATGTCACTATTATTCCTGTAGTCACAACCGTTGTGCCTTCTACATTATCAGGGTCATTGGCTGTAGGAATTTACAGGGTAGGTTCCTTAGATCAAAAACCAAAGGTCACTACTCACAAACAGATCACAATCAGTACACCAGTATTATCACGTGGTTAAAACCATCGAAGAGGGAAACAGTCCACGGCCTAATCCAACGGGACCACTTCAGGAAATTTATTAATATAAAAGAAATATTACGTATGATTCTCTCATAAATGGTTACCTGAAAACTAAACTTCCATGCTCTTTAAATAGAGATCATGGACCAATCAAGTGTTAAGCCACGGATCAAGTGTCATTAATACTGAGGAGAGAGTGAACCGTCGGATCACTACAAATAATGACTGTCAGATTATAAGTTACAAATATACATAGTAAAGAAACACACTTTACCTAAATCTACACTAGACTAAGTTATTCTTAACTATTTCCTATGTGTCAGAATATCCTAACAGTTCCAATAGCTACATCACTTCCTGTCACATCAGCTACTACTTCAGCAACAAATTCATTTACAATAACAGCACAGCCTACAGATGAGGCAGGTAAACTAGTGAAAGAAATGCAGGAAATGACCATCCAAACAAATGAAAACAATAGAATTAAAGAACCACTGAAAATTCTGGAGGATGAGAAGAAACTAGCACAGATCATGCATAAAAATGAAGTACAGAAAACAAAAAAATTGACAGAGAAATTGCAAAAATTAGAGAAAGATATAACGCTGAAAGAACCAATGGTACAAGCCAAGCAGCAACTATGGGCCAATATCATTGAATCTGTCAATGATATTTGGCCATCAATCCAGGTTATTTATGAACAAAAAGATATCATCAAAGCAGTAGGTGAAGACATCTAGAAAATCAGAGAAGAACTTGGTAAGAAGCTAGAAGAGGCTAATGAAATCATAAAATTTCTTAATTCCAAGAATAAGTAAGAGTTAGAGGAAATTGGAATTAGTGACAGGACAAAAACAATCCTAGAAGTTAGGAAGGTAATTTTTAAAAGAAATTTAATGATTCAACTTGAAGAAAAATGCCAAAACATGGAGATATCCATAACCAGGTTCATGATTAAGTTTGATATTTTGAGGCAGAAAGACCTGCCAAATCCTTTGGTTATTCATGAAAAATTGATGAAACAAGAGGATTATGATAAGAAAATGAGAGAAGTGGCCAAGGATCAAGCTAACCTTCCTTCTTCACAAGGAATTCCATCAGGGAAAGTACTCTGCAAAAGATTTGAGAATCTCTTTTACCTACAACATGAGGTAAAACATTTATTTTTTAACAAGTCTACATTCTCAAAATATACATAGGCATATGAAGTATTCAGAAGGATGATAAAGATAAAATTACTAGAGGTGGAATTTTGGGAGAAATTGATTGATTTACTATGAAAAGAACAATAGTCAAATGAAAAACATATCAGTCAGGAAAAGGTAAACAGAGTAGGCAATTTTACAGCTATAAAACAACATTAACAGTGAAAATTGAAGTAGTAACAAAGCATTTACAGTCAAACAGTATCATAGTTTAAAGTGTATCAAATGAAAGTCAAAAGGCTAAAGTCAAATCAGAGTAAAATATGCCAACGTGAAAGATGCTCAACAACAAAATTCGTTGAGAAAACAACAAAGAGACAAATGAGAAACAAATCAAAGACAACAAACATAAAATTCAATAAAAACAGGGACAACTTGCATTAGTTAGATATTTGTCTCTATCTTCTTGCATGAAGATATTTATTTTTCATTGAATAATTCCCAAGTTTGTTTTAGGATATTTTGTAAGAGTTTTTGTATAAATACTGCACATTTCGAAGTATTGAGTGTGGATTGTGGATTGCTAAACACTTCTATAGATGTACTGATCTGAACCAGAGGGTTCTTTGTACCATTTTCAAGTCAGCAGACTGGATTGAGAAATAAAGAGATTATATTATCGGATTCATGTGTTGGGTCACTTCAGTGAAGTACTCTCAATTGTTATTTTTTTTTATCTGAAGTTTTCATATACTTGCATGTTTTCTAAATCTAAATGTATAACAGGAATGTTATTTCAGAATATGTTTAAAAGCACTCTGTCTTGAACTGTTATGTCATTTTCATGTTTTCTACTGATATCCGTATTAGGGAATTCTTAATTTATCCCTAGTTTCGATTGACCTCTATCGTTTCTCTCATTATCTGGATCTGAAAACCCTTAATTACTTCCTCATCCCGATTGAAACCATTTTCACCATCAACCTAAAGATCTGAAGTAACTCAGTTATCTTGCCCTGTGAATAATTCCTTTTAGAACCTTGATTCTGATCTGACTGCTTGATACATTGACTCCATTAGCCCAATGGAATACAAACCTACATCTATCCATATGAAACATTGATTCCACCACCAAACCAAACCCAAAATCAAATCCTAAATAATCCTACATAACTAGACTAAAATCAACTAAAATAAAAAAATATAAATCATATAGAGAGAGCCCTCTCTGAGCATTAGGAAGGCTAAATCCTAAGGCTTAAAAGTAGGTTTGTGGTTACCTCTAATATTATTTAAACCAAAATATACACAACCCTTGAGAATTTTTGGAGTGGATTTATAAGGATGCAAATTTACAGGGTTCAAAGAAGTGCATATTGCGGTTTTCAATAACTGCACATTTTGTTGACACATTTTAATTAGATGTGGTTCCGCTTGATATTACAGGTATTTTGTTGGGCAGTCCTTACTTCTATGAAAGGAAAGCAATCGTCCATCGCCATGAGAAAAAATACCATTTATTCAAAGATGGTAAGGAGTACATTGTTAGAGCACATTGCAAGAAGACAAATATTGCTATGGTAAATGCTGGATAGGTAAAGAGGCTGGTAAATTAAAGTAAGAATTTTGTTCTTCTAATGATTAAGCCTAAAGCTGATGCTAATCATGAATCATTTGAGGATTGTGATCCTAATTTGAAATTAGATTTATATGATGTAGTTGATGCACATCATGAGATGTTTCAGGGGCCAACAGGATTTCCTCCAAAAAGGGAGATTCAACATGAGATTCAGTTGCAACGATATTGTCCTCTTCCAAAAATTGCCACATATCACATGTCGATAATGGAGAATGCTAAAATATAGAGGCAAATCAAGGACATGTTGGACAAAGGACTCATAAGGCCAATCACTTCGCCATTCGATTCACCCATAGTCTTGATTCCAAAGAAAGATGGGACTTGGCGCATGTGTGTAGACTTCAGAGCTTTGAACAAGATAATGGTAAAGAATCGATACCCACTCCCAAGGATATATGATTTGCTTGATCAGCTGAAAGAAGAAAATATTTTCACTAAGTTATATTTAGGAAGTGGATATCATCAAGTAATAATTACAGAAAGTGATATATGGAAGACTGCATTCAAAACCAAACAAGGACTCTTTGAGTGGTTGGTTATGCCATTTGGTTTGTGTAATGCACCGAAAAATTTCATGCATGTTATGGATAATTTTTTGCGTCCATTTCTTGATGACTTTGTGATTGTGTATTTAGATGATATACTGATTTTCAGCAAAACAAGAGAAGAACATGTCTTGTATGTGAATAGGGTGCTTGATGTTTTGAAAAAAGAGAAATTATTTCTTAAGATGTCAAAGTGTGAGTTTGGAAAGACTTCTTTGGTTTATTTGGGACACATTATAGGAGGAGGCAAGTTAAGAATTGATCCTTCTAAAGTGGAAGCCATTGTGAATTTTCCCACTCCCAAAACAGTAACCGAGGTAAGAAGTTTCTTAGGTGCAACTCATTATTGGAGAAAGTTTATTGCTAAATTTTCTGCCATAGTAGCTCCTATGCATGCAGTGACAAGTGTGAAGAAGGGATTCCAATGGGGAGTCAAATAGCAGCAAGCTTTCAAAGCTTTAAAAGACAAGATCACTTCAGCTCTAGTCCTTACATTACCGAATTTGAGACAACCATTCGAGATACAAACCGATGCTAGTGATTATGCCATGGGCATAGTTCTTTTGCAGCATGGTAAGCCTATTACTTTTAATTCTGAAACATTCAATGGTGTTGTAACTAATTATCCTACATATGAAAAAGAGTTGTATGTGTTGGTACAAAGCGTGAAGAAGTGGAAACATTAATTGATGGGTAAAGAGACAATTATACATACCGATCACCAACCAATACAGTGCTAGCAATCGCAAAAAAAATTGCAGTAATCACGACATTTCAGGTGGATGGGTTTCGTTCAAAAATTTAACTTGGTTATAAGGTACAAGAAAGGCATTTTCAATAAATTTGTTGATATGCTTTCAAGGCCAATCATAAGTGCTTATACTTTACTTAAAAATTATTCTATTGTTACATAGAACAATATGCACATGATGTTTATTTTCAAGATGTGTATGCTAGTTTGAGTGAAGGGAATCAAGTTGAGGAAAATGATTATCACATGCATAACAATTTGCTATTTCATTTGGGCAAGCTGTGTATACCACAAGGAGAGAGGCTAAGTGTCATGAGAGAGGCTCATTCATCTCTTATTGCTGGACACTTTGGGTAGGAAAAACAGTGGTGCATCTATAGAGGTATTGCTATTGGCCTCACATGATAGATAGTGTGTCACGTTTTATAAAAGGTTGTTCTATGTGTGCAACAAGAAAGCCTAACAATAGGAAGTTTGGGTTGTACACGCCACTACCGGTACCATCAAGGCCATGGGAGAGTGTCTCCATGGACTTTGTTGGAGGTCTACCTATGTCAAGGAAACAACATGATTATCTTTATGTAGTTGTGGATAGATTCAGTAAAATGTGTATACTTATGCCATGTAAGAAAACCATAACTGTTGAAAAAACTGCTGAACTTTATTTTCAACATGTATGGGTTCATTATGGATTCCCAACTTCTATTGTTATTGACAGGGATTCCAGGTTCATTGAGAATTTTTGGTCCAATCTTTGAAAGATGATGGACACAAAGTTGAAAAAGAGTACTGATTTTCATCCGCAAACTGATGGCCAAACCGAGGTGGTGAACAGAACTGTGGTGCATCTATTGAGAGGATATTGTAGCAAACATCCCAAATTATGGGATGAAAAACTGCATTACATTTAGCACACTTACTGAAATACATCACCTTTTGAAGCATGCTTTGGGTATTTGCCGAAATCGCCATTAGAATTCATTTTTGAGAAGGATGTTGCAATTGATGGGCATAGTGATATTGACAAGGCTCGAAAGTTGATTGAGAAAATTCATATTATTCATCAACAAGTTCAAGAACATCTTGAGAAGAGTCAAAGCAAATACAAGGAGAGGCATGACAAACATAGAGTTTATCACAAGTTTCAAGAAGGAGATGAGGTATGGTTGCACATGAGTAAAGAAAGGATGCACGGATAAGGTAAAAATCTCAAGCCCATTCACTATGGTCCATTGAAGATCATAAAGCAAGTTGGTAACAATGCATTTCAACTTGACTTGCCTTCATAAATGCAAATGTATTTAGTTGTTAATGTTGAAAACTTATGTTTGTATGAGCCACCTTTGATCCATGATTAAGGAAGTGATGTTCAACTACCTTCTACTGAAGATTTCTCGTCATAATTTTTGGATGAGCTCAAAGAGGATACCATTCTTGACAGGAGGACAAGAGCATCAAAGAGGGGAAGTGTTGACTACCTTCGAGTTGGGCTCAAAGGCAGTAAGCGAAGCAAGGAAAAGTGGATGGAAGTTGGAAAGGTGAGAGATCTCTACCCCCACCTACTGAACAGGTGATCAAGTCTTTTGGGGTCCAAAAGCTTCCCAATGGGGAGGTGTGATCATGAGTTCATGAATTTTGCTCAAAATTGAAAGTGCTCGAAACTATACCGACCCTAAGTGACTGGGTATATCCCGTTGTTCTGATTTCAGCGCCATGAACGGTTCAAAAAACTGATGTCATGTGAGGGAGATATCGTGTTCTAATCGATTTCCCAAATAGCTAAAATTTTGACAGGTTTGACTGGGATGCCCAGTCATCATGCAAGTGTACAGTCAACAAAAAGGGGAATATTCCTGAGAATATTTCATTTTCTAAGCCAATGATATCTTTCCATGTGGCACATTCTGGTTCATTGATGTGGATTGTACGTTTGTTTGAGGGCCAATGCTTGGGTGACACATGGCCAGCCATGAGGTTTCCACGTGTCCCCTGTTTGGTTATATAAAATTTTGTATAGGTCCGGGGGGTTTGAACCCGTGACCTCCATTAGTGGAACTCCGCCACCATTACAAGTTCCGCACCAATGATTTTATTGTGGAGGTTTAAACCGCGGGGTTTGGGGGTCGGCATGTGGCCACCCCCTCCCCCTTAACCATAAAATTTAATGCGACAACTAGTTAACTAGAGGGATTTTTAGTACGCCCTCAAAATTCAGAGATCATGACATTTTTAACTACAATCCTCCATTTTTAGTGGAGGTTTTGTAGGAGACATTGGGGAAAAGCCTAGCCAGGTCAATTTTTGACCAATTTGGGTAAAACAAGAGTCTACCTAGACTAATTTGAGCATTTTGGAACCATTGGTGCAGAGAAAACAACCATTGGAGGCTTGTAAACACATTTATTTGCAAAATTTTGAGCATAATGAAAGATGGACATGCCATTGGGCGCTGGACTAGCAGATGTAGCCCAGGAGGGGTGAACTGCTTCATCATGTCTGTTGTGTAAATATTATGTGTGGTTTTATTTCTTTGTTATACACTATTGTTCAATGTTATTTAGGCTTATTTTCATGCCTAAAATTCACAATTTCATATATTTTTCATGGTTAAATTCCTCAAATTTCCTTAAGCAAACAAATGGAGACAAATATGTACATGTTTTATAATTGAAAAAAAAACTTAGCACAAAAAACTAATACAGTCCTTTCAGATCATTGAGCCATAACTTTCCATACCAGATTCAAAGTTTTAGCCAGAGACATAGATGCCCCTGAGAATTCCAGAGTTGGTGGTCATCTTTAAACCACCGCAGGTTGAGACCTCCCTTTTCAGGGTGAGGTTCTCCATTTTTATGCAGGTTGCAAACCTCTACTTTCCATGTTTAAGGTCTCCCTCTTAAGAGCATTAGGAGCACTTCCTCTAGCAGAAGACTTCAACTTCATGCCAAATTTGGAAGAGTTCTGGGAACTGCACTAAGCATTCTAGTGTTGGTGGTCATCCTTAAACCACCTTATTTAGCCTAGTGCCGCCATGCATTTTTGAACATTTGTATTACAACTCTCTTCTTGGACTCATACATACCCCTTCGGATTAAGGGGGGGAATGTTGGACACCTAATCCTCGAAGGGTTGGTGTGGAATATAAATAGTCAAAGGGAGTCCAAGATACCACTTGTTATGTGAAGACCAAGGGTCACAAGGAAGTGTATAAATGTGTATCATAGCTAATGTAAATGCTTTCAATGTTTTATCCTATTTTGGTTGTCTTCTCCATGTGTGTGTTTAACATCTAGGAGCACTTTGATAATGGAAAAATAAGTCATAAAATGGAAAATTATTATGTTAATTTTTCCAATTTACTAGTGAAAGGCTCTGCAAAAACTTTACATAACACTGTAGGCGTGAGGATTCTCATGGATGAATCGGCAAGTCACTTTGTCATCCATTATTTAGGAGGAGGAAGGAAGTTTAGATTGATTGCAGGGACATGGAGATTCAAATAAATCGCTGCCATGTTACGAGAAGCAGCCAATTTCACCGCCCCAAAACTAAATAATTTTTTTTCATTGATTTTCTCTCCCTCGCGCCACAACTACCGATCTCAGACTCAGACAAAGCATATTCCAGGGATATTCACCCATATTAAATCCTAGCCATCTAATTAAATTAAAAAAAAATTCAACGTCACCCCATCCACCTGAGGCCGAAATAGAAACTCCTACAAAGAATTAATGTAATGTTTTAATGACCAACCTCAGATCCATATTCATTCCAGATCTATCAAACGTCAAGAGGGATCAAATCTCTCGAGGTTCAAACCTATATTTTGAGTGCAAAACTTGAGGAAAGGTTTGCACCTTGAGAGATTTGATCCCTCTTGTCGCTTGATAGATCTGGAGTTAAGATGGATCTAGGTTGGTTTTAGTCATGTGCGGCCAAGGTAAATCTATCAAAGATATGATTAATTTTATCAATAATATGTAAATAAATCTAATATTAATATAATAATTTTAAATATGCTAAATATGTCTAGGATTAATTTGGTCATTTTAATTCTAAATTTTCTTAGTTACCTCAGTTTGTTGAGATGATATATATTGTTTTTTTTTCCCAGGAAAAAAGTTGTAATTTTTCATTAATGATAAGAAAAATTACATGTTACATTTAGCAACATATCCAAAAATATGCAAGTTCCAAATAGATAGTCCAAAACTCCAAAGAGTCAATATGTGACAGATAATCAACTAACAGTTTCCTCTAATCTTCTAATGGTATATACAATGTAAAAATAGTGAGATAGATGCCGATAAAATAAATCTAGTAATAAATATAAAGTTCAATCATAAGGACTGTGAGTAATGCCGCCAAAAAGTGCAAAATAAACCAAAATTGCAGTCATGGGATGAATACATCCCGTGCTTTAAGATCATCTATCAAAAGGACGATGATAGAATTGGTGCTCCTGTGCACCATCGTGCTCCACTATGTGCCACTGACCCCACTTTAGCTTTGATGCTTCCTTGGATAGTTGGTCGGCCACTTGATTCCTCTGCCAGTAAATGTGAGTGGCAAAGATAATGTTAAATAGAGATTTCAACAAGAGAACCTCATCGAAAAATGCAGTTAGAGTATGTGTATGACAATGAGTCTATAAATTGAACCAGTTTATGATAAGTTGTGAATCCCCAAAAATCTGAATTTTGTTGCATCCTTGTTCACGGGAAAATAGAAAAAGAAGAAGAAGACTATTGAGTTCAGCATAGTTATTTAAACCCGGACCCAGACCCATCTTGAGATGAAAATAATGAGAATTTGAAAAGTACAAAGAAACACCCCCCCCCCTCGCATCCAAAATTGTTTGATGCACCATCAAAATAAGCCCAAGGGTAGGAATGATCAATAATTTCAGGCATAATAGTCTTGTTGCGAGTTTGATGAACATCATTAGGAAGAGCTGATAAATGGAAATGATACTACTGCAGGAAAGATCCCAATCAACAAGCTTGTCCTTAAATATAAAGCGGTTCCTGTTGATCCAGATTGCCCAGGAAATGAGGAGAGGGACATTCCTCTCTTTGGATCGAGATGCAGCCTGCCACCAATTGGTCCAAGCTGAGGTAATTGTGATAACGTTCCAGATAAGTGAGCATCCCAGAGCAGTAGATGTAGTGAGTCAATTTTTTTTGACAACTGAACAATCTAGGAAGAGATGCAAGATGTCTTCGGCTTAAGATAGACAAAAACAACACCTAGAGGGTCCCTGGAAAGCACGTCGGTTAAGATTATCCACAGTGGGGATGATGTTTGTGAGAATACACCACATGAGTAATCTAGCTTTAGGAGGAAATAGCTTGCCACCACCATTGTTTAATTTGAGGTTCTAGAGCCGCACAGAGTGTGACGTAGCCAGATTTTGGGGTGTATCTGCCATTGGGGGAGAGTGCCCACAAAAGTTCATTGTTATGAGCATTGAGTTGCATGTTAGTGGCATGTAGCACCCTAATGTATATGTTCGAAATGGGATGCCCAATGACTGGTATGTTCAGCTCATGTGCCAATAGCCAGGCTTGTGAGGCCCAAGTGGTGCAGATAGGGTCAGAAACATAATATAGATATAAGAAGCCAGATAGAGCCAAATGTAGCTTGATGTCTGGAGGTAGAGTGAAATTTTGACTGCACCCCAACCATGCATGTTCCCCTAATCTAACTTTAGTGCCAAATTTAATGTGCCATGCTAAGCCCTTCTTCAGGAGGACTGCCTTAATTGCGGTAATATCTTTCCATAGATGTTAAGAAAAAGATGCGAGAGGGGGGGGGGTGGTCGGTGTCTTGATCTGTCAATCAAATTTTTACTTTTCTTTTCTCAAAAACCCATACGCTACTTTACAGAACAAAACTAGCATATATACGCGGATATCCTTAAGGAAACTCGCGTATGCTCAGATCTCTTATTATGCAGATAATTCTTATCTTAGATTATTGCATCATTCATTCATTAGATGTTTAGTAAGCAGTAGACATGTGCAGTAAGAACAGAATAAGTCAACACACACAAGCATCACATATGAACACCAGGATTTTAGGTGGAAACCCAATTAGGGAGAAAACCACCGCTGTCGTCGTCTCAGTATTCAATATTTATTATAAAGAAAACATCTTTTTCAACAATGTGCTAAGCGCGGACTCATGCAGCATGTAGGCACCTGTGAGAGGCTACAACCTTCTTCGTTTAGGCTCTCCACGGAAGGGAGCTGCAACCCCCTATATAGTTTACCCGACCTCACGGAAGGGGCTTCTGCCTATCGTTTACCGGCTACTCTTGGGAGGGAGCTGCTACCCCCTTCTTGAAGGCGCCGACCCTGCGGCCACCACTTCAGCAGACCACGTTTCATCAATTCAAATTTTCATCAATTCAAAGACGGATCAAGCAGGCTTCAACACAACCCTTCACATGTCAACAAACATACTTTTCCTGTTGCTTCCAACGAAACGGTGAAACCCGCACAAGCACGTATCGAGAGATATTTGAGACCTAGGATAAATATCGAACGTTTAAATACGCCAGGCCCGCGCCATTTTCCGAGATATCTGTGCGCTTTGTTTAATCGGGACCGCGCCTGCCACGCTTTTCATGAAATGAACCCTCGTATACATCTGTACATTTTACAGAAAAACCCTAACTGCCCATACGCGCTTTTATCTAATCAGATCCGCGTATACACGCGCTTTTCACGATACGAACCTGCGTATGGATATATAAAAGATAAACTTTGTAGAACAGACCAGATCTATGAACTTACCCAGATTTCTTCAATTTCTTTAACAGATTTGCGCTAGATCTTCATCACTTCTTTTCAGATCATCCTAGAGATTCACCATTTTCAGATCTAGAGATTTTGAACCTTCATCATATTCATAGGTGCATCATAGATTCAGATCTATCAATTAAGAACAGAGTTCAACCATGCAGATATACTTCAGAGTGAAGTATTCATTAATGCCCAGACACTTGTACGTTTTTAATGATCTTCTTCTCCTTATATAAAGTTTAACTTTTATCACTGCCGCAAGGCAAAAAACCATAATTTCGATGGTATTCTGGACGGATCATTTCATAATCAGTAGCACAAATACAATGGGTCAATACCATGGTAATGCCCCTTGGTATTCTAAATTTTGAGCGTAAAAGGGCATACGCGACTTGGCACGTACTTTCCCGCGTGCATATGCTACTTCACCTTTACAAACCCGCGTATGCATTGTGACATACTATTTTCATCATTGCTCAGGCCCTTACAGGAATTCCTTTCCTCATTACATCTGCACTGCTCTGTAAATACATCAGACTTACATCATTAATAAACTCATCAAGTCAATCTCCATCAAGGACAACTCATTGCATCATATCGCCAACAGCCTTATTTCATCAAGTAGGTTGCCATCAAGGACAACACATGCCAACAATCTCTCCCTTTGGACTTGATGGCAACCATGATGGTATTTGATCACCACGTCAGATAGATAAATTGACCATTATGCAAACACCATGATGTTCTCCCCCTATTCAAATACCATGATACTCTCCCCCTTTGACATCAAGGGCAAATGGCAGATCAAAGAAGAGCTCTACAGATCTGATGAGCATTGAAGTTACCATGCTCCCCCTGAGTTCATGCTGAATCTCCAAACACATTTTTTCAATGAAGTACATGACTCTATGACCTTTTCTATTACCAAGGACTCATACTTACATCAATGATCCAACCACGTGGAATTACATATATGACTCAAGTACCCAACCAGGTGGGTTTACACATTTTGACTCAACTACCCAACCAAGTGGGTTTACAAATTTGACTCAAGTTCTTACATGACCAAATATTACAATTTTACATCATAGGTCTCAACATGACCTTTTCATCAAATTACAAATATGACCTTTTACAAAAATTACCAAAAGGACCTCAAGAAAGAGATCATATTTCAGAATCATCATAATGCCAACAATGCATTACATTTAGCAAGGCTAATGCTCCCCATGAAACTGTGCATCCAATGCATCCTTTCCATATGACCAAAACTCCTCCTTAGCTTGTGCAACCTGAACACTTTAAGCAGGGCATCTTCTTAATACTGGAAGAATGAAAACGAAATATAAGAAGGCAAGAAACATCATCAGGAATATCCTTCAACATCCCGGAAGATACAAACATTTCTTAATTTGTCACGAAAACGCCTTGTTCGATAAGGTGTTAGTGATTAACCATACGCGGTTTTCTTTGTATGAACTCGCGTATATATAGCCATCTTTGAAACACCTTATCAATTTAATCCTTCAACAGCGGATACGATCCTTGCGTAGCGGAGACTGTCGACACGCGTACGAGATATTCGAACGCTTCCCTGGGTAGAGGTTTGGTAAATATATCAGCAACTTATTCTTTGGAGGGAACATACTCCAACTTCACCTTTTGTTCAAGCACTTGTTCACGTAAGAAGTGATACTTGATGGGAATGTGCTTGGTCTTGGAATGCATAACAGGATTCTTTGAGATACTGGTGGCACTTGTATTATCACACATAATGGAGATAGGAGGTGAACATTTGATTTGAATGTCTTGTAAGGTTTGCATCATCCAAAGAAGTTGAGTGCAACATGATGCGGCAGCTACATATTCTGCTTATGTGTTCTGCTATGCCATTTTGTTGTGGAGTTCTAGCTACAGAAAATTGTCTTTTTATGCCATGTTGTTCACAAAATTCAAGGAATTCATTTGAAGTATATTCTCCTCCTCGATCAGATCTAAGACATTTGAGTTTTAGATCTACTTCATTTTCAACCAGAGCCTTGAAGATCTGAAATTTTTCAAATGCTTCATCTTTGTGCTTAAGCAACCCAATCCAAGACATTCTAGAGAAATCATCAATAAATAAGATATAGTATTGTTCACCACGAGGTGAATTTTTCCTCATAGGTCCACATATGTCAGTATGAATGAGTTCAATAGGCCTACTTGATGATCCTTCCTTGGCATTAAATTGCACTCTAGTCTGCTTTCCGAATTGGCAAGATTTGCATATGATACTTTCAGGTAAAGTAATATTGGGAAGACCACAAACAACATTAAGTCTGCTTGATTTTTTGATTTGAGAGAAGTTTAGATGCCCCAGCCTTCTATGCCATAGCCAATTTTCTGAAGATTGACTCAAGTAACATTTTTCTTTGCAGTTATTCAATACATACAGGTTTCTTGGAGTTCTTTTTCCTTTTATAATTGTTTTACCTGTATCAAGATCACAAACCACACATTATTTTGAACTAAAGACAACTTCAGTTCCTTGATCACACATTTGACTTAAACTTAACAGGTTATGCTTTAAGCCATCCACATACATGACATCATTAGCCTTCACCTTTTATTTTAGAAACACAGACCCTTTTCCTTTAATTACAGCAGGATTATCATTTCCAAATGTAACTTTCTTTTCGTTTTCTAGAGCATTATATGCAAGAAGTTTGTTTTTGTCACCTGTCATGTGTCTTGAGCATCCAATATCAATGTACCATTAATTTTATTCACCTTATGTGAATAATGCTATGCCACAATTTTCAACCTGTAATTCCTTCTTTTTCCATACTTTGGATCTTGAAGCAAAATGCTCTTTTGGCTAAACTTTTCTCCTGCATTCATATTCTTCATGTCCAAAGTTATTGCAATAAGTACATTCAACTTCATTTAGAAGAGGAGAAATTTTTTTATAGGTATTCTTCTCAAATTCAATCCTTTTCTTTCTTGCTTCTCTAGTCATGATAGTTTTATATGCAACACATTGAACAGCTTTATGACCAAAATTGTGACATGACAAACATTGTCCATTGAAGAAGAAATTTCTACGATCATGAAATCTTCTATTTGGATTTACCTGTTGATTGGTGTTTCTTTGAGAGACATCCCTGTTAGTGTTCTTTGGATTGAGATGATCATGCTTTACCTGTAATGATTCTTTATTCCCTTGCTGAGTGGCAGAATTTTGTAAACCAGTTGTAGCTGCTTTTAGATAATTTCATGCTGAAGCTTGAGAGGATTCTCCGGTATATCCAAGACCTGTTTTTATAAGAGGAGAACGTTGTACCTTGAAAATTTCATCTAAGGTTTCAGATCCTTTAGCAAATCTAAGATTAAAAGTCTTTACTTTCTCAGAATATTTTCTTAGACTTACCACTTCACATTCTAATTTCTCAATGTGTTTATTTGCTTCTTCAACCTGCTTTTCCAGAGTCTCTATGGTTATTTTCCTTTCTTCTAAGAGTATTTTACTTTCTTTTAAGCGCATTTTGAGTTGATTGTTTTCTTCAAGAAAGTCATTGTCCTCTAGAGCATCCACAAAAGTATCATTTTCTTCTATAGATTCAAATGCCATGATAAGTCTAAGATCTTGTTCACATTCTTCCTCACTATCAAATAACCCATCACTGTCTTCATGAGTATAGTAACTTTTTCTAGTGTTAAACCAATTCTTATTCCTTCTTGCTACTTCTTTCCATTTTGCAGGTGTTTCTTTATGAGGACACTTATCAGCATAATGACCAATTCTTCCACACTCAAAAAATTTGAAAGGAAGCTTACCTCTGAATCATCCTGTGCCAAGTTGGAGTTTCTTTACAAAATTTTCCTCTTCTTCTTCTGAGATATATCCTGATCCTTTTGCTTCTTGTATTTCTTTCCCTTTTGTAGAAGCTCTGAAGACAACCTCTTTGACTTCAGATGATCCTCCTCTTCTCATTTCATATGCGGTTAGTATCCCATGAAGTTGTACCACAGTAAGATTTTGGAGATCCTGTTTTTCTTCAAGAGCAGAAACTTTTGACTCAAATTTTGCTGTTAGCGATCTTAAAATATTCTCAACCACAGTAGATTTAGTTATTGTTTCTCCCAGATTTCTCATACGATTTACAATATCATCAACACGTAAAAAAGAACTGGCAATACTCTCATCACTATGCATCTTTAACTTTTCATATTCAATTCTGAGAGTTTGGAGTTTTGCACTTTTTACCTTTGCATCACCTTCATAACTTAGAATGATTTTGTCTGACATTTCCTTTGCTATATTTAGCTGCATGACTTTGAAAAATTTAGATTCAGTCAGACTTCTCATTATAGCATTGACCGAATTTTCATTTGATTCATAATTCTTCTTTTCAGTCGGATCTGTTGGTATTGTATCTGGATATTTATATCCTTGTTCAATAATGGCCCATACATCTGTTCCCATAGACTGAAGATAGGATCTCATCCTTGTTTTCCAGAAGATTAAATTGCTTCCATTAAAGAGCGGAGGCTTGATAGATGCTGTTCCATCTTGATTGCTCATGTTGCTTGATCTTCCTTCTAGAGGCTAAGTTTTTTCAGAAGGACCTGCTCTGATACCAATTGTTGGGAAAGATACTGAGAGGTGGGGGGGCGGGTGAATCAGTATCTTGATTTGTCAATCAACTTTTTACTTTTCTTTCCTCAAAAACCCATACACTACTTTACGGAACAAAACTAGCATATATACGCGGATATCTTTAAGGAAACTCGTGCATGCTCAGATCTCTTATTATGCAGATAATTCTTATCTTAGATTATTGCGTCATTCACTTATTAGATGTTAGTAAGAAGTAAACATGTACAGTAAGAACAAAATAACTCAACACACATAAGCATCACACATGAACACCAGGATTTTAGGTGGAAACCCAATTCGAGAGAAAACCATCGCTGTCGTCGTCTCAGTCTTCAATATTTATTATAAAGAAAACATCTTGCAATTGTGTACTAGTGCAGACTCATACCAGCACGCAGGAAACCACCTGCAGAAGGATACAACCTTCTCTCATTTATCAGTCTCTCCTGGAAGGGAGCTAGAACCCCCTACTCTTGTTTACCAACCTCTCCTGGAAGGGAGCTACTACCCCCTGCTCTCGTTTACCAGCTATTACTGGAAGGGAGCTACTACCCCCTGCTCTCGTTTACCAGCTATTACTGGAAGGGAGCTACTACCCCCTTACTGAAGGCTTCGACCCTCAGCACCACTACATACCACGTTTCATCAATTTTCAAACTGGATCAAACAGCTTCAACACAACCCTTCTCTTGTCAATGAATATACTTCGCCCAATGCTTCAAACAGAACAGTGAAACCACTGTAACCAAAATATCAGAGATAACCCAGACTTTAGAATAGATATGCAGAAACACATTCAACCTTGAGAAATCATTAGTTTAGATACCATACGTGCTTTTATTTAATCAAACTTGCGTATACACGCACTTTTCATGAAATGAACCCGCGTATACATCTGTGCATTTTTCAAAGAAAAACCTAACTGCCCATACGCCTTTTATTGAACCAGATCCGCGTATACATGCGCTTTTATTGAACCAGATCCACGTATAGATCTATAAAAGACAAACTTGGCAGAAGAGATCAGATCTATGAACTTACCTAGATTTCTTCAATTTCTTCATCAGATTTGTGCCAGGTCTTCATCACTTCTTTAGAGATTCATCATTTCTAGATCTAGAGATCTTGAACCTTCATCATATTCATAGGTGCATCATAGATTCATATCTATCAATTAAGAACAGAATTCAACCATCCAGATATACTTCAGAGTGAAGTATTCATTAATGCCCAGACACTAGCACACCTTTTCACTATGAATCTCTTCTCCTTATATAGATTTAGCCTTTGTCAATACCATGAGCCAAAACCACACAACTTCTAATGGTATTCCTGGACGATATCAAATAGATATTCAAGCACTCAATACAATGGGTCAATACCATGGTAAGAACCCCTGGTTTTATAAATTTAGAGTGCAATTAGGCATACGCTACTTGGAACGTACTTTTCCGCGTACATACGCTACTTTGCCTTAACAAACCCGTGTATGCATAGTGACATACCTTATTTATCATTTATTTGGTACTTCCTGAAATTCCTTTCTTCTGTTACTCCTGAGTTGATCTGTAGATACATCATCTTTACATATTTAACACATAGGTTGCTTATAGGCAACTCATCAAGCCAGTTTCCATCAAGAACAACTTCATCAGTCAGGTTGTTATCAAGGACAACACATTACATCATATAGCCAACAATCTCATTTCATCAAGTAGCCATCAAATTTATTAAGTAGGTTTCCATCAATGGAAAACAATCTTCATCATATTGCCAACACTATGGCTTTCTCCTCCATTTCCTCAGCACTTTGTGAGGCTTTCCCCACATGATCAGAATCCAATGGCACTCCAAGTGGCTTTACCATGAGTTAGGAATGTTCCTTGCAACATTCTCATAAACATGAGAGAAGGAACTGTGAGGTCTCTGCCCCCACTGTGCAATTCCATCTCTGTTGTTTGAGTGGAGACATTAGGTGAAGGGTAGGTGTGCATGCCTTGAATGATTTGTTGCTTCCCACTCTTCAATTCCACCCATTCCATCTGCAAGGCCTTCCAATCAGTGGTGACTTTTCCCAAGGTAATCAACCACTGGACACCCAAGATGTTGTTGGTGTCTAGTATGTCAACTACAAATAAATGGTCCACCAAGGTATAGGTTCCCATAGTCATAGAAAGTGATGGAACATACTGCATGCACTACATAGTTCTATCTCCCGGAACCAAAATCGAGAACCCATCAAAATTATCAGTGGGGATCCCTCTCCTCTCCATAATATGAGTATCAATAAAGTGTGCATTTCCCCACTTTCAATTAGAATAGACACTCTTTGTTTCATAAACAACCTTGTACTCTAACGCTCAAGTACTTGGGAACTCCTCTCAAAGAAGTAAGAGTCCCACTTGTTGGAGCAAAGGCTCCTTCTTCCTATGGATGGTGATTGATCCTCCTCCTGAACATCACCAGTGTTTTGACCTCTACTAGGTCCATCATTTCCCTCTTCCTCCTCAAAATTAGAGAAGACTTTCATATAATGTGCTCTCCCAATAGCACATTTCTGTCCCGGTACCCATGGCTCTTAACAAGTGAAAAATAATCTATTTTTCCTCAAATCCCTCCAAATATCAATGTCAAGAGGTTTCTTCAGTGACATTTCCTTGGATGGAGTAGCTTTCCATTCTTTCCCCTTAGAAGAGTGAGGGGTTCTGCTTTGGAAAGTTGTCTTTGCTCTTGGAAAGGCATCTTGGAGATTTCTAGCTCTCTCAATGGCATCATGCAAAGTGATGAGCTTGGTAGACTTAACCAACCCATGCAAAGGTTCCTCCAGGCCATCACTGAACATGTAGACTCTGCTTGCTACTGATATATCAGGCACCATTACAGACAACCTCAGGAATTCAGAGATATAGGCATCTGCATCTCCTGTCTGTTTAAGGTTTTCCAAGCTTATGAAAGGGGCCTCCGAATCTTTCCGATAAAATATCTCCACTAGTCTCCTATTGAACTCAGAATATGTGGACACATTGTTGTGTCCCAATGTAGATAGTCCATGAAACCACTAGTTGTGGGCTTCTCCCTCAAAATGCAATGTAGCAATATTGATGGCTTCTACTTTGGGCACTTTATTCAACTGGAAATAGATGTCCAACTTCTCCAGCCATGATTTGGTACAACAAGAGGGTGATCTATATAAATGAGGCAAGAAGAACCTGCCCATATTGTGGTGTCTCTCATGAAGGAAACCTCCATCTCTGTACTGCTGCCATGGCCTCCTCTAGTCCTTGAGATGGCAAAAGTCTTGAAAGCTCAAGTTATCTTTGAACCTCTGACTTTGTGAGTCATATTATACAAAGTAACCTTCCAAAGAGGTTGGATCTTGCAGCCATTCATTCTCTACAGCCATGAAGGTAGGCATTGTAGAGCATTGTGAGCCCTGTGGAGCTTGTGGCAAGCTCATAGGTTGACCAGTCCAAAATTGAGACATATCAAAACTTTTTCCTTGATGGAATCTCCCAAGGAACTCCCTCATTCTCTCTATCCTCATTTCATTTATCTCCTTGGACAGATCTTGCATAGCCTCTAAGACATTTTTTGTAAACTCCTCTACTTCCTTATCTTTATCATTCATAGATTCAAGGGCTTTCCCCTTGTCTTGACCCTTGTCAAGGTCAACAGTAGTATAGTCATACTTTTTATGAATTATATTTTGATATATCCTCTCCCTCTCGGAAATATTATCTTCATCTTCAGAAAGAATTATGACTGGTGCTCCAATGCTAGCACAGGTTGTGCCAAGAGTGGGGCTCCAATACCACTATAATATTCCTTTTTCAGGAACCAAAAGATTCTATTTCAGAGATGGAATATAGAGGAATTTACTGGATATGTCACCTTTAAAATAAAGGATGAGATGTAGAGGCTACTTGGCCAACTTTAGACTCTGTCTATAGAACCTGGAATAATCCCTTTTCAAGGCTTTTAACAAGGTGTTCAAGGAAAACATTGTATAAGTAAACCTGTGAAAAAATAACATAGATCAGGGCTTGGTTCCCCTCATTTATGATTTATGTGACTTATTTATGGAATTTCATCAGAAAAAAATCAGTTTAGGCACATTAAACAGATCTCCCAAAAAGTAGACTAGCTAAAACGCACCTAAAGGGGAAGGCTGTAGTCAAATGGAAGCACTGCTTCAAGAATTGCACAGTTTTAGCTAATTTTCAGTGGAGATCAGCAAGAGGAATGATATCTTAGTATTACATAGGAAAATAATCATTATGATACAGCCATTTCATTATACAGTAGAAAGCATGAGCCAAGACAACAATAAATCTTCAGAAAATAGAGTAGGAACACATGTATATTTGCAGAAATGCTTCAACAACGTTATTTTTTAGGAGTTTCAGCAGATGTAAGTTAAAAATTAGATCTAGAGCATATATATGGAAAAAATATTAGATCTCTATCAGATCTGGAAACTCTATAGTTTTCTCTAAGATCCACTTGGAATTTTGACAAAAGCATGCATGAATAAGAGTAGATCTAAGAAACAAGTTGCAGATCTAGAAAATGTTGCAGTAAATTTATGAATATATCATTTCATTAAAATTGATAAGATCTGAAAAGAACATATATCAGCAAGCCAATATATGGATCACCAAGTGGAAGGCAAAGCCCAACACAAGAGATCTATGAACTAAACTATGAGCAATACAACTTGCAAACCCTCATACATAAATAATGCAGTTTTCCCACTGGCACAATGTTTTAGCTCAAGAGACATAGAAAAATACTGAATAATTGAAGATATGAAGTAAAATAAATGATACACTCTTTCAGGAGGTCAAAGGACCCACTCCATGGAGAGAGGTTCTCAAAATACACTAGATCTCTGCAGATCTAGATCACCACTTGCTGCAGCTTGCAGAGACAGCAAAACCCTCAATGGATCAACGCTTCCAATGTAAGTAGGAGCTTGGCCTCAAGCCTGATAGTGGTTCATTTCAACAAACTTTCCTCCCTGAATCATCAAAGGAAAAGGTGAAACTATTGCATAGGAATTTCAAATACAATCCTCCACTCAACAATAGAGAATGGTATTTCTCTAAGCAGACAAATAGTCAGAAATATAATCTATCAACAACCTTCTCTTGCTGCCCTCCTTTTCCTTTTATAAGATGAGAAAGCTCTTGCAAACCCTCAACCACTTTTATGAGTTAGCCCTTTTCACATTAGAGGCTCCCTTCTAGAAGTGCGTTGTCCCTTTTGGAGATGCAATGAACCTAGACAACATTGTTGATTTGGTCACGGTTGACCCAGTCTTTAGCTCAAACCTCTTTCACACCTGCAAGTGATTATTTACATAGCCCTGATTTGTCTTTTTTCACATGGGCATTGATTTATTTAGACTTTTTAGGAGTTTTACATGTCCTTCTTTATTCAATTATTCATAAAACATAAATTAAAACAAAATTTAATGTTCCTCTTAGCTAAGGCTAAGTGGGAACATTACAGCCCGATCGAATGAAGTCACGAGGGAGAAAATGAAAAATAGGTAACAAGAACGTGCACAAGGCACACAGGCAGTCACAACCAAGAAAATTTGATATGATCACCCTAAAACAAAATGACCTGACCCGAACATGTTTGATCCGGCGCTCTCACACGGTGCGACATGGCATGCCCGACTAAACGAAGGCACAGGTGAGAAAACAGAAAATGGACCACACGAATGTGCACAATGCACCTGAGTAGTCACAACTTAGAAAATTTGATACGGGTGCCCTCAAACGAAATGACCCGACCCTAATGCAATTCATCAGGTGCCCTCACATGGCATGACACAACGTGCCCGATCGAACGAAGGAAGAAGGGAGAAAATGGAAAATGGGCCACATGAACGTGCACAAGGCACCTAGCTGGTCACAAATTAACAAATTTTATACGGTCACCATCAAACATATGACCCAAATTGAACGCATTTCATTGGGTGCCCTCACATGGCGTGACACGACACGCCTAACCCAATGAAGGCATAAGAGATAAAATGAAAAATGGGTTGCACGAACCTGCACAAGGCACCACGATGGTCAAAACTTATCAAATTTCATACAACCACCCTCAAACGAAATGACCCAACCCGAACACGTTTCAACGGGCGCCCTAGCACGACACGGCATGGCCCGCCCGACTTAACAAAGGTACAAGGGAGAAAATGGAAAACAAGCTGAACAAATGTGTACAAGGAAACTGGGGAAATGACCCGACTCGAACACATTTCATCGGGCGCCCTCAAATGAAATGACCTGACCCAAAAAAGTTTCATTGGACACCCTCACATGGCGTGCCTGAACGAATCAAGGCACAAGGGAGAAAATGGAAAATGGTCGTATGAACGTGCACAAGGCACTTGAGTAGTCACAACTTAGAAGATTTGATATGGCCTCCCTCAAACGAAATGACCAGACTTGAATGTGTTTCATCAGGAACCCTCACATGACGTGCCCGATCGAATGAAGGCACAAGGGAGAAAACGGAAAATGAATTGCATGAACGAGCACAAGGCACCCGGGTAGTCACAGCTTAACAAATTCGATATGGCCACCATCAAAAGAAACGAGTCGACCCGAACGCATTTCATCAGGTGCCCTCACATGGCGCAACACAACGCACCCTACAATATTAAGGCACAAGAGAGAACATGACAAACGGGACACAAAAATGTGCACAAGGCACCCGAATTTGATACGGCCACCCTCAAACAAAACGACCCGACCCGAACGCGTTTCATCGAGCACCCTCACATGACTCAACAAGATGCACCTGACCAAACGAAGGAGCAAGGGAGCAAACAACAAATGGGTCATGGGAATGTGCATAAGCCAGCCAAGCAGTCACAACTTAGCAAATCTAATACGACTGCTCTGAAATGAAATTTCCTGATCTGAACTCATTTCATTGGGCACCCTCAAATGAAACAACATGACCTGAATTCATTTCATCAGGCACCGTCACATGGCTTGACATGACGCGCCCAACCGAATGAAGGCACAAGGGATCAAATGGAAAGTAGGCCGCATGAACATGCTCAAGGCACTCGTGTAGTCACAACTCAACAAATTTTATATAGCCACCCTCACACGAAATGACCAGACCTGAACACGTCTCATCGGATTCCCTCACACGACGCGCCCAACCGAATGAAGGCACAAGGAAGATAATGAAAAACAAGTCGCACGAATGTGCACAAGTCACCTAGACAGTCACAACTTAGAAAATTTCATACGGCCGCCCTCAAACGAAATGAACTAATCCGAACATGTTCCATCTGCAGTCCTTGCATGACACGACACATTACGCTTAACCGAACGAAGGCATAGGGGATAAAATACTAAATGTGTACAAGGCAGCCGAGCGGTCACAACCTATAAAATTTGATACAGCTACCCTCAAATGAAATTACCCGACCCGAACGCATTTCATCGGGCACCCTCACATGGTATGACATGATGTGCCCGATCGAATGAAGGTACAAGGGAGAAAAAATAAAACGAGCTACATGAATGAGCACAAGGCACCTAGGTGATCAAAAATTAACAAATTTTATACGGCTGCCCTCAAACGAAATGACCTTACTCGAACACATTTCATTGGGTGTCCTCACACGATGCGACACAGCACACCTCATCAAATGAAGGCACAAGGGAGAAAATCGAAAATAGGCTACACAAATGTGCCCAAGGCACCCAGGTAGTCACAACTTAGCAAATTTGATACGGCCACCCTCAAACAAAACAACCATCTCGAATGTGTTTCATCGGGCGCCCTCACACGACGTGCACGACCTAATGAAGTCACAAGGGATCAAATGGAAAATGGGCCACATGAACATGCACAAGGCACATGGGTGATCAAAACTTAGAAAATTTGATACGACCACCCTCAAATGAAATGACCCAACCCAAATGTGTTTCATCAGGCATCATCACATAGCGTGACATGACTCGCCCGACCCAATGAGCAGAAGGCACCTGAGCGATCACAACTTAGGAAAGTTTATACGACTACCCTCAAATGAAATGACCTGACTCAAATGCATTTCATCAGGTGCCCTCACATGGTGCGACACGACCCGCCTGACCAAATGAAGGCATAAGGGAGAAAATAGAAAACGGGCCACATGAACGAGCATAAGGCAACCAGGTGGTCACAACTTAGAAAATTTGATACGATTTCCCTCAAACGAAATGACCATATCCAGACATGTTTCATCGGGTGCCCTCACACGATGCAACAAGATGCACCCAACCGAACAAAGGCACAATGGAGTGAAAAACAAATGGGTCATACGAACATGCAAAAGGCACTTGGAGGGTTAGAACTTAGCAAATTTGATCCTGTCATCCTCAAACGAAATAAGTTGATCTGAAGGCATTTCATTGGATGCCCTAAAATAAAATGACATGACCCAAACATGTTTCATCGGGCGCCCTGACACAACGCAACACGACGCGCCTAACCAAATGAAGGCACAAGGGAGCAAACTGAAAATGGGTCACATGAACATGCTCTAGGGACCCGGGAAATCACAACTTAGAAAATTTGATACAAGTGCCCTCAAATGAAATGATCGGACCCAAACACGTTTAATCGAGCGCCCTCGAATGGCGTGACATGATGTTCCCAACCAAATGAAGGCACAAGGGAGAAAATGGAAAACGGTGCACATGAACATGCATAAAGCATCGAGGCAGTCATAACTTAGCAAATTTGATATGGCCACCCTTAAATGAAATGACCCAAACAGAACGCGTTTCATCAAGCGCCCTCACACAACGTAGCATGGCGTGCCCGAATGAACGAAGGAACAATGGAGAAAACTAAAAAAAGGTCCACATGAATGAGCACAAGGCACCTGGGTAGCCACAACTTAGCAAATTTGATATGGTCGCCCTCAAAAGAAACCACCTAACCCGAATGCATTTCACTGGGCATCCTCACATGATGCAACATGGCCCGTGTGACCGAATGAAGGGAAAATGAACCAAATGGAAAATGGGTTGCATGAACGAGCAGAAGGCACCGCGGCAGTCATAAATTAACAGATTTGATATGGGCACCCTCAAACGTAATGACCCGACCCGAACACATTTCATCGGGCGCCCTCACAAGGCATGACATGGTGCGCCGAAACGAATGAGCGCACAATGGAGAAAATGAAAAATAGGTTGCAAAATGTGCCCAAGGCACCTAGGCAGTCACAACTTATAAATTTTGATAAGACCACCCAATGACAAAATGACCCATCCCAAACACGTTTCATTGGGCGCCCTCAGACATCAGGACATGGCGCGCACGACCAAATGAAGGCACAAGGGAGAAAATAGAAAAAGAGCTATATGAATCTACACAAGGCACCCGGCGGTCACAACTTAGCAAATTTCATACGGCCACCCTCAAACGAAATGACCAGACCTAATTGTGTTTCATTAGCTGTCCTCACACAGCGTGACATGGCTCACTCGACTAAATGAAGGCACAAGGGAGCAAACAAAAAATGGGCCACATGAATGAGCACAAGGCACTTGGGCAGTCATGACTTAGCAAGTTTTATATGTCCGCCCTCAAATGAAATGACCTAACCCGAATGTGTTTCATCGGGCGCCCTTACACAGAGGGACACGATGCGCCCGACTGAACGAAGGCACAAGGTTGTAAACGAAAAACAGGTCACACAAAATGTGCACAAGGCATCCGAGTTGCCTACCTCAGGTCCTATGCGATGGTCATCGAAGAAAGGATGATGCTTCCTGTCCTCTACTTTGGAAGATCACAATCCTTCTGCTTAACACGTCTGAAAACCTATATACATGTGAAGAAACACAATGGTACACATCATAGAATTTAAATCTTGTAACCATACATCAGTCAGAGAGGATGTAATTCATTGCATCAAGGGAAAGACACATGAATGAAACCATAATCAAAGTCATTTATCATTAATAATAAAGCTCTCTCTCCTGGGCTTGGCTCTCAAATGTTGTCTGGCGATAGTCTCCTTGCTACAGATTCAGCTCTTGCTTCTATGACCGCTAAGGCTAGCTTGCAAAGGGAAAATGGAAATCTTATATAGATGGTGGAAGGGGATTTGGGATCCCTACAATTGTGGGGTTGGCCCTATCCTCAAGGAAGCTTCCATGATAGGTGGAAAACCACTTCCCCTACATGGAGATCTAGAGCCAAACCTCCCAACTCATTTTAGAGACTCGTTCAGGAGTTTGTCTAAATCAAACTTCCGCCATTTATGTTTTTAAAAACAATCCTTATTAAGCTTAGCATGAGAAATACATTGGAACAGAGCACCAGTTGACACACCTTGTTTGGTGAATTTTCCCCATTGGTGCGAGGGCTAAACTGGGTAGTCGCTCCAAGGCCAAAAGATCAATTTTTAGGGGTTTTAAAAGGAAAATTTCTTCAGAGGAATGATTTTCCTTGTCAAGGGGGATGCCATGAAAGTGGTTTCAGGTTATGTCACTACTCACAGGTCATGGGAAAGGCCCTCCAATGTGCGGGATGGGGGATTGCAGGGAAGGTGAAAATTTTTTGTGTAACTAGAGAGGTAAATCCCCTCTGTGTACAGAGGCAATCCCTACTAGCCTATATCGGGTCTAGCAATAATTAGACATGTAGTGAAGCAGGTCTCTAGTTACAAAAATGACAAAACATGATAAGTTGCCTACCTCAGGTCCTACGAGAACGTGCCCAACTGAAAACATTGCCGTTGGAATACCTACGTAGTCAAATACAACTGATATCTCAAATACATGATATGTGGTATCCGCGCAGCCATCCATAACAGAGTATACAATAATCAGGATCCAAGGTATGGATGCAACCATCCAAAAATGATCAATAAGCAGACTCAGGTATGGTCCCAGCCGTCCAATCAATGAGTCATGTAACTGATCATGATAATCCACAAAATCTGTAGCTTGGATTCCATCAGAAAAAACCCAGGGTCTGTGCTCCATCTTGACCCAAATAGAGTACAAGTCCTAGCATCTGAATATGTGAGCTGAAGTTGAACATGCAAGAACATCGTCTGATTAGTGATTAATGATGAAAGTGATTAACACATGCAAAAGGAACAACCAATGATGACGATGGACCTCAAGGTACTATAGGTACAATCCACAGAATTTGAACAGTGAGCTAGCGTCGAACACCCACAAAATCATTCAACTAAAGGCCAATGATGAAAAATTTGTGTCGAATGCAAAGAACCTACCATTGAGGCATGCAGGATCCAAGGTACCTTTAAGGAGTCTCTAGATCAGCTTCCAAGATAATGAGTTAAATTCGATAGGAAGTAGCCCTTATCGAAGGTGGGCCATAGTGTTTTCCACATCATCGACGTGAGACAAAGGAACATAATTTTTATTAATCAGGATCAGTAGAGAATCAGAGGAGGGTTGAGAACTGCAGAGGTCAACGTCTCTTGAACATATCGGGGGCATGACACTGGATTTGGCATTATTTGACATCAAAAGATCTGAGGTCATGATGACGAGGAAAATATCAGATGAGAGGTCAAAGAGGATATCCCAAACCCATGGAGGCAAACAAAAAACGAGATGAGATATCCCCAACCCGACACGAATGCAGTAAAGTGCCATGTTCAAGAGCAACATACTGCTGACACGAAAATAATACTGGTCTCATTTTTCCCCACCACTTCTGACAAGTACCCCAATTATTTTTGAGAGCAAGCTTGAAGGGGAGATCATATGCTTGTGATATAAGTTTTTTCTTCGGACAAATCCAACCTAATACATTTAGCGAGCCCTAGGAAGGAGAAACTCGAGTATCATCATTACGATAGAATCCGATGTCATTAGGTTTTAACTAGTCTAAAAAAGGAAGAACTCGACGTATTTTCATGTTTAGAGAGTTTTAAAAGACAGCGGAAAAGTAAACTCCAACAGTCCCTTTTCATAGATAGTTCCTCAAATCTGAAAAGGTATAAAACTATGTTTGAGAAAACCTCCTAGTCGTGATAGGCTAGGGTATTCCTTTTTCATAAATAATCTATCCTAGTCCAAAAAAGGGGTAAACGTATACTGGGTAGATGTCGTTTCAAAACCAATTTAATGAGATCAAAACAACAAGCGACTCGACAATCTTTTCATGTTTAAAGAGTCATAAAAGAGCTGAAAGGTGACTCCTCCTGGAGGAACGAGTGGTATAAAGGGAAAATACTGGTTTCAGTAATGATGGAACTTCTCAGAACAAGTAAAGGTCAAGAGGCTAGCTAACAAGACCACTCATTGCAGTAGTTCCTCAGGAATGGGTAAAACAACCAAATGAAGTCATATGATCGGCCAAGCAGATAGTGACGATGGAGTGAGAAAACCAAGGCTTATCTAGCAAAATAGGCTGATCAAATGGAAATCACAAGAGGTAAAATGGGAATGGTTTCATTTTTACACAAGCTTGAAATGGAAACAAACTATGCTTGAGAATGTAAGCATGCCCCAAGAATGGTGACTCAATTCGAGGTACATGCCCCCCAAGCTTCAATCCATATGGAATGGAGTAAAGGTTCAAAACACAGTAGATTTGATCTTAAATCTAAAAAAAGTAGAATTGAATGGGCTTGTCTTTCATTATTCTAACAAGGTTGACACAATTAAAAGAACTGTCCTCGTAGCAACTTGTTTCATTGTTTTAGGAGCTTGACACAAGAAGAAGAACTATGCTCTGATGAGCTCAAAGGAGGAGGCTCAGGAGGGGGATAACTAGATACATCACGCTCGATACAATTAGACATTGCCCCCAGGCCAGACATGAACAAGGAACGATGATGGCCATCGCTCCATGGCAGATCTTCAAGAGACATCATTTCAACGATAGCTTCATTAGAGGGGAAGACTTCTATTAAAGGATCGAGTGAATCTGCATCACCGAGCCAAGGGGATTTGCATAACATATTAGAAAAACATCATCATATGTAAAAAGATCCATCCAGAAATATATATATATATATATATATATATATATATATATATATATATGTCGAATGGTTTGCAGTTTTTGTACATCACATAAAATAAAAAATATACATTTTTTTTAATAATAGCCAGAGACAACATGTCTCTCAAAAATGTGCAAATGAAAAGCCCTAAATTACTAATCAGCATGGTCCTTGTGGTAGCATGTCACCGCCCGCACCAGTAACCTCAGTAAATGATGAAGGCGACTAGGCACCCCCACAGTCTACCTCTGATAAGCCAATGGGACGTCCGCTAGACGAGCATAATCTGGGATCCCACGTGCGATAGCCTCCAGATTCTGGACTAGCTCACTCCCCTCACCACCCTCAACTTGAGGATCACGTGCTAGAGGGGTCCTCTGTGCAATGGGCGACATCCAGGCGGGCCTCTCTAGGCCAACGTCTACATACATATAGGGTTTTTTGTTAGAATACGCATGTATCACAAAAAAATCATAAAATACACAAAATAAAAAAGAGTCTTACCCAGCTCCTCATCCCAGTCATCCCCCACCGGGAGTGGAAGATTTGGGTCTCCCATGAATTCTATACTGGCATAGGGCCAGTCCTCTACGATGATCAGTTGTCACCAAATCCATGCAAATAATTTAGGCCTCCATGACATTTTTTGGCCACCTCTTGATCTGGGCATGAGCGCTGCCCATCGAGCCATCCTTGGCTCCCTCAATGGTGGCTCGGTGACTATCGCCCCCTAGCCCTAGAATATTGGTAATCATTCAAGGATGAATGACACCAAGATAGATCTGTACCCAAACTATTTCATTTTGGACTTCTTGCACTTCGTCAACTACCATTTGATGTTCATTGTTACGGTAGTGGCCTAATCGAATATTGTCGGGTTCATGCATTCAAATGCTAAGAGGAGTTGTGTTTTAGTCGCCTCATGCAGCACCTATGACCCCGCAGCCTGCGTAATGGTATGGAGCATCACCCTGAGTGCTAGATCAAGAACTGTGTGGATATCAACTTTCCCACTGCCTGATCCTATTCGTGCCCCTGGGCACACTCATTCCATCACCATTGCCATTTTCTCACCAGATGGCCTAGTACCCATTAAGATCGAGACTAGACCTCTGCGGGACAATCCAGTTATTAAATAAACATCAGATACTTCAAGTTCCAACACTTGGTCTCAAAGCCTGAACTTTTCTTCATTCTCGTCCCAAATATTGATCAAATACTGCAGTAACTCAGGTTGTGCCCTCAAACATGGTGTTAAGAAGAAATTTTTTAGACTGCAGTTTCAGAGAGCTTTCATGCATGCTTTGTTCTCCATCGCCATTTCATCTTCTTCACTATGCTCCCTTTATTTCCACTCGATCACCATTGTGGCCATGTATCTGCACCAAAATGGTCATAAACACCTCATTAGATATCTTGAGCACTCAGAAATCTAGCTGATTGGTTCATTTTTTGTAAATATTGAGCGTAATTTTAGGTTGCGCCATTGGCGCGACTATTTTTCTAACAATCGTGTCAACTGGCATGGCCCCTTTGCAAAAGGGAGCCAATTGGCACTGGTCCGTGCCCGATACCCACGCCAATTGGCCGAGCCCTAAAATTGCAAAGGTCCCCTCAGAGATCCAAAAACACAATGGAAATCTATAAAAAATGAATTAAAACAAAGCTAAGGAGAGTGCCTCTTACCTGGAATGAACGAGAACTGTAATGACGTACTGGATCGACCACAATCGTCGCCGCAAGTTTGCATAGAAAAAACTCACTGTTGCTCTCACAAGAGGTAAAAAGTAAAAGTGAATATGTTTTTACTATTTTTGGCATATTTATAACTTTTCAAAGTCAAATTAGGTTTTGAAGGTCATTTTTCCATTATTTTATTATATTTTTTCGAAAAATGGGTTTTACGCTCGCTTTCATGTGTAGCAACAGGTTTTCACGCAGCTTGGATGGTGATATGAGTTGTATTTTATACTTTTTCGGACTCGTTAAAAACACGAAAAATTCATTTCTGGAGTCATCTTTCAGCTCTGTTCTGACTCTCTAAACACGAAAATATTGTCGAATCGCTTGTCATTTTGATCTTGTTAAATTGGCTACAAAACGACATCTACCCAATATACGTTTACCCCTTTTTTGGGCTGGGATAGATTATTTAAAAAAAAGGAATACCTTAGCTGATCGCGACTAGGAGGTTTTCTTCGACATAGTTTTTAACCTTTTCAGATCTGAGGAACTATCTATGAAAAGGGACCATTGGAGTTTACTTTTCCAGTGTATTTTCAAACTCTCTAAAAATGAAAAGACGCAGAGTTCTTCCTTTGATAGACTCGTTAAACATTGACGACATCGGATTCCGTCGTAATGATGATACTCAAGTTTCTCCTTCCTGGGGCTCGTTAAATGTACTAGGTTGGATTTGTCCGAAAGACGAACTTATATCACAAGCATATGCTATACCCTTCAAGCTTGTTTACAAAAATTAATTAGGGTACTCGCCAGAAATGGTGGGGGAAAAATGAAACCAGTATCATTGTCGTGTCAGTAGTATGTCACTCTTGAACATGGCACTTGTCTACATTCGTGTCGGGTTGGGGACATCTCATCTCATTTTCTGCTTGCCTCCATGGGTTTGGGTGATCCTTTTTGACCTCTCATCTGCTCTTTGCCTCTTCTTCATGACCTCAGATCTTTTGATGTCAAATACTACCAAATCCAGTGTCGTGCCGCCAATATGTTCAAGAGGAGTTGACCTCTGTAGTTTTTAACCCTCCTCTGATTCTCATCTGATCATGATTCACAAATATTATGTTCCTCTGTCTCATGTTGATGATGTGGGAAACACTATGGCCCACCTTCGATCAAGGTCACTTCCTGTCGACTCCAGCTTATTATCAAGGAAGTTGATCTAGAGACTCCTTTCGGGTACCTTGGAGCCTGCATGCCTCAATGGCAGGTTCTTCGCATTTGACGTGGGTTTTTTATCATTGGCCTCCAATCGAATGATTCTACAAGTGTTTGACGCCAGCTCATTGTTCATATTCCATGGATTGTACCTATAGTACCTTGAGTGCCATTTTCATTATTGGTGGTACCTCTCACGTCTGTTAATGGCTTTCATCATCGGCTGGTAATCAGACGATATTCTTGCATGTTCGACTTTAGCTCATTTATTCACATGCTAGGACTTGTACTTTGTTCGGGTCGAGACGAAGTGCAAGACCCTGGGTTTTGTTTGATGGAATCCAGGCTATGGATTTTGTGGATTATCATTGGTTATGTGACTCATTTATTGGATGGCTATGACCATACCTGACTCTGCTTATTCATCCTTTCTGGATGGTTGCGTCCATACCTTGGATCCTGATTATTGTATACTCTATAATGGATGGCTGCACCCATACCACATATCATGTATTTGAGATATCATGTGTACTTCTCTACGCAGGTTTTCCGATGGCAGTGTTTTCAGTTGGGCACGTTCTCGTAAATAATTTCACCCCTCTCTCTCTCTCGGGCCTGATGCTTTAGGGGGCATCTGTTACACAGTAATTTTTCACCATCCCTACAATCCCCTATCCCGCACATTAGAGGGCCTTTTCCGTGACCTGTGAGCAGTGACATGACCTGAAACCACTTTCATGGCACCCCCCTTGACAAGAAAAATCATTCCTCTGAAGACAGGTTCCTGTGAAAAACCCTAAAAATAGACATTTTGGCATTGGTGCGACTAGCCAGTTTAGCCCTCATGCCAATAGGGGAAATCCACCAAAGAGGGTGCGCCAACTGGCGCTCTGTTCTAGTGTATTTCTTGCACCAAGCTTAACAAGGATTGTTTTTTTTTTTTTAAATGGCGGAAGTTTGATTCCAACCAACTCTTGAACGAGTCTCTAAAATGCGTTTGGAGATTTGGCTCTGGATCTCCATGTAGGGGAAGTATTTTTACACCTATCATGGAAGCTTCCTTGAGGATAGGGCCAATCCCACCATTATAGGGATCCCAACTCCCCTTCCACCATCTATATAAGCTTTATTTTTTCCCTTAGAAAGCTAGTACTAAGAGTTGAATCTGTAGCAAGGATACTATCGGAAGACAGCCTTTGAGAGCCAAGCTAAGGAGAGAGAGCTTTGTCCCATTCCCGATGAGCTTCATTGAGACGTGCTCCACCGTCAACCTCACCAAAGGAAGATCCAGCGTCAGAGCCTTGGGTTGTATCTTTCTTTCATTATTATTAATGATAAGCGACTTTTATTATGGTTTCATTCATATGTCTTGTCCTTGATGCAATGAATTACATATTTTCTGACTGATGCATGGTTACAAGATTTAGATTCTATGCTGTGTACTGTTGTGTTTCTTCGCATGTGTACAGGTGTTCAGATGTGTTAAGAGAAAGGATTATGATCTGCCAAAGTGAAGGATTGGAAGCATCATCATTTCTTCGACGACCATCGCGTAGGACCTGAGGTAGGCAACTCATCATGTTTTGTTGTTTTTGTAACTAGAGACATGTGTCACCACGTGTCTGATTGTTGCTAGACCCGATCTGGGATAGCAGGGATCGCCTCTGTCTGCAGATGGGATTTAACTCTCTAGCATTCAGCTTTCAAAGAAAGGATGAGATCCATAGGCTACCTGGTCAACTGTAGACTCTATCTATAGAACTTGGAATGATCCTTTTTCAAGACTTTTAACAAGGTGTTCAAGGAAAACGTTTTAGAAGTAAAAATGTGCAAAAATAACGTAGATCAGGGCTTTCTTCCCATTATTTATGTTTTACGTGACTTATGTATGGAATTTCATCAGAAAAAAATCAGTTTAGGCACATTAAACAGATCTCCCAAAAAGTAGACTAGCTAAAAGGCACCCAAAGGGGAAGGCTGCAGTAAAATGCAAGCATTGCTTACGGGAATTCAATAGTTTTAGCTAATGTTCAGTGGATATCAGCAAGATGACCGATATTTTAGTATTACAGTAGCAAATAATCATTATCAAACAACCCTTTCATTATACAGTAGAAAGCATGAGCCAAGACAACAATAAATCTTCAGAAAAGAGAGCAGGAGCACATGTATATTTGCAGAAAGGCTTCAACAACGTTATTTTTCAAGAGGTTCAGTAGATGTAAGTTACAAATTAGATCTAGAGAAGATATATGGACAAAATATCATATCTACAAAATCTATAGTTTTCTCTACAAGATCCACTTGGAATTTTGACAAAAGCATGCATGAATAAGAGTAGATCTGAGAAAAAAGTTGTAGATCTTGAAACTACTATAGTAAGTTTCTGAATATATCATTTCATTACAATGGATCAGATCTGAACAGAGCATATATCAGCAAGCCAATCTATGGATCACCAAGTGGGAGGAAAATCCCAACACAAGAGATCTATGATCTAAATTATGAGCAAGACAACCTACAAACCCTCATACATAAATAACACAATTTTCCCAGTGGGACAACGCTCTAGCTCAAGAAACACAGAAAAATATTGAATAATTGTAGATCTGAAGTACAATAAATGATACACTCTTCCAGGAGGTCAAAGAACCCACTCCATGGAGAGAGGTTCTCAAAATAAACTAGATCTCTACAGATAGATCACCACAGATCTAGATCACCACTTGCTACAACTTGCAGAGACAACAAAACCCTCAATGGATTAGCGCTACCAATGTAAGTAGGAGCTTGGCCTCAAGCCTGATAGTGGTTCATTTCAGAAAAATTTCCTCCTTGAATCATCAAAGGAAGATGTGAAACTCCTTCATAGGAATTCCAAATACAATCCCCCACACAACAACAGATAATGGTATTTGTCGAAGCAGACAAATACTTAGAAATATAATCTATCAACTACCTTCTCTTGCTTCCCTCCTTTTTCTTTTATAATATGAGAAATATCTTGCAAACCATAAACCACTTTGATGAGTTATCCCTTTTCACATTAAAGGCTCCCTTCTAGAATTGCACTATCTCTTTTGGAGATGCAATGAACCTAGACAATGTTGTTGATTTTGTCAAGGTTGACCCAGTATTTAGCTCAAACCTCTTTCACACCTGCAAGTGATTATTTACATAGCCCTGATTTGTCTTTGTTCACATGGGAATTGATTAATTTATAATTTTTAGGAGTTTTACATGTCCTCCTTTATTCATTTATTCATAAAACATAAATTAAAACAAAATTAAATGTTCTTCTTAGTTAAGGCTAAGTTGGAACATTACAGTCCTCCCCTCCAAAATGTTGCTTGTCCTCAAGAAACTGACAGGGCAAGAGTTGTAGTTCTTCTCCTTCTCCATTAATGGCACCATCAAGGATCAAGTTTCATCATGGACCAAGTGCTCATCAAGCCAATACATCAGAAATTGCTCCTCCAATGCTAACATCATAGGTGCATAGTCTATCCCTTCAGCAGTGTAAAACTCAACTGAAATAAACATGGGTGAAGCAACGTCACATCTAAAACATGTATCATGAAGTACAGGATAAATTTCCATCCCATGTGATACATATACATTGGCCACTTTTTGTCCATAAAAACCCATAAACAAGACCAATATATCATCTATGTATGGAAGAAAAATCACATATATGAAAACTGAAATTTGCACTTGAGGAGGTGGGTCACAATCCCACATAAGGTACCAACGCAATGCACTCCTTGTTTTGAGTAGATCTGAGTGTGGTAGGTGGTACTCCCACCACATATTTTTTGCATGGGTCACTTTGACATGGCTGAAAGTGAGGCCCAAGTTAGGTGCCTTTGGGAAGCACCCATCATGATATATAATCTCCCTTTGAACCTCAAGGAAGTGGCCAAATTTGAAATTTTTGTTGGCCTCATCAATGCCATGAGATCTGCATGTAATATCACTCCTTTTAGGAGCCACAACTTGCATACATATGGTAACAGAATGTTTGAAATCAAAAAAATAAACATGCTCCATAAGATAAGATTTTTTACCATTCAAGTCTCCCACACACATGGAGTTAGGCATGGGCATTTCTCCTCTTTTAAGAGAAGGAAGAGATGGCTGAAATGTCTCCTTCATAGGATCCTTTGGCTTCCCCATCCCCTCATAACTGTTGCACTCTTGTAATTGCTGATGTAGTTCCTCCCAATCATAGTGTTGATGCAATTCTTCCTTCATACCCTCCCAATCAAAACTCCTCATGATTAGGGAGTATTTATTTGTTGATTGCATATAGTTGGAAAGGAACTCTTTGTGTGCTCTTTGTAGTATCTCTTTCTTAAGCTTGGAGGCTTGAGACAAGAATACTTTACCAAGACGATAGATGACCCCTTCATGGACCAAATAGCCCCCTCCTTACTTCATGCCATCTATTATCATCCCAATGTGTATAACTTTGGAGTACTCCACAAGGAGTTGAGACCTCCAATATGGATCTACACAACTCAACAAGGATAGCGCTGCTGATGCATCTATGGTGGTGCTTGTCTTGTTGCTGATTGTTTCTTTGGAATTTCACATGCCAAAATTATTTGTGGGAAGGTTGATCCTCCCCTTTGCTTCCTCCCATAGTGCTATGGCTTTCACCTCCATTTCCTCAGCACGTTGTGAGGCTTTCCCCACATGATCAGAATCCAATGGCATTCCAAGTGGCTTTACCATGAGGTAGGAATGTTCCTTGCAACATTCTCATAAACATGAGAGAAGGAACTATGAGGTCTCTGCCCCCACTGTGCAATTCCATCTCTGTTGTTTGAGTGGAGACATTAGGTGAAGGGTAGGTGTGCATGCCTTGAATGATTTGTTGCTTCCCACTCTTCAAGTCCACCCATTCCATCTGCAAGGCCTTCCAATCAGTGGTGAATTTTCCCAAGGTAATCAACCACTGGACACCCAAGATTATTTTGGTGTCTGGTATGTCAACTACAAATAAATGGTCCACCAAGGTGTAGGTTCCCATAGTCATAGAAAGTGATGGAACATACTGCATGCACTGCATAGTTCTATCTCCCGGAACCAAAATAGATAACCCATCAAAAGTATCAATGGGGATCCCTCTCCTCTCCATAATATTAGCATCAATAAAGTGTGCATTTCCCCACTGTCAATTAGAATAGACACTCTTTGGTTCATAACCAACCTTGTACTCTGACGGTCAAGTACTTGGGAACTTCTCTCAAAGAAGCAAGAGTCCCACTTGTTGGAGCAAAGAATCCTTCTTCCTATGGATGGTGATTGATCCTCCTCCTGATCAACACCAGTGTTGTGACCTCTCCTAGGTCCATCATTTCCCTCTTCCTCCTCAAAATTAGAGAAGACTTCAATATAATGTGCTCTCCCAGTCGCACATTTATGTCCCGGTACCCATGGCTCTTAACAAGTGAAAAATAATCTATTTTTCCTCAACTCCCTCCAAAGATCAATGTCAAGAGGTTTATTCAGTGATATTTCCTTGGATGGAGTAGCTTTCCCTTCTTTCCCCTTAGAAGAGTGAGGGGTTCTGCTTTGGAAAGTTGTCTTTGCTCTTGGAAAGGCATCTTGGAGATTCCTAGCTCTCTCAATGGCATCATGCAAAGTGATGGGCTTGGTAGACTTAACCAACCCATGAAAAGGTTCCTCTAGGCCATCAATGAACATGTAGACTCTCCTTGCTACTGATAGATCAGGGACCATTACAGACAACCTCAGGAATTTAGAGATATAGGCATCTGCATCTCCTGTCTGTTTAAGGTTTTCCAAGCTTATGAAAGGGGCCTCCGGATCTTTCTGATCAAATATCTCCACTAGTCTCCTATTGAACTCAGAATATGTGGACACATTGTTGTGTCCCAATGTAGATAGTCCATGAAACCACCAGTTGTGGGCTTCTCCCTCAAAATGCAGTGTAGCAATCTTGATGGCTTCTACTTCAGGCACTTTATTCAACTAAAAATAGATGTCTAACTTCTCCACCCATGCTTTTGTAGAACAATAAGGTGATCTATAGATATTAGGCAAGAAGAACCTGCCCATATTGTGGCGTCTCCCATGAAGGAAACCTCCATCTCTGTACTGCTGCCATGGCCTCCTCCAGTCCTTGAGATGGAAAAATTATTGAAAGCTCAAGTTATCTTTGAACCTATAACTTTGTGAGTCATATTATACAAAGTAACCTTCCAAAAAGGTTGGCTCTTGCAGCCCTTCATTCTCTACGGCCATGAAGGTAGGCATTCTAGACCATTGTGAGGCCTCTGGAGCTTGTGGCAAGCTCACAAGTTGACCAGTCCCAAATTGAGACATATCAAAATTTTTTCCTTGATGGAATCTCCCAAGGGACTCCCTCATTCTCTCTATCTTCATCTCCTTTATCTCCTTGGATAGATCTTGCATAGCCTCTAAGAGAGTTTTTGTAAACTCCTCTACTTCCTTATCTTTATCATTCATAGATTCAGGGGCTTTCCCCTTGTCTTGACCCTTGTCAAGGTCAACAATAGTATATTCATACTTTTTATGAATTATATTTCGATATATCCTCTCCCTCTCAGAAAGAGTATCTTCATCTTCGGAAAGAATTATGACTGGTGCTCCAGTGCTAGCACAGTTTGTGCCAAGAGTGGAGCTCCGATACCACTATAATATTCCTTTTTCAGGAACCAAAAGATTCTATTTCAGAGATGGAATATAGAGGAATTTACTGGATATGTTACCTTTAAAATAAATGATGAGATCCAGAGGCTACTTGGCCAACTTTAGACTCTGTCTATAGAACCTGGAATAATCCCTTTTCAAGACTTTTAACAAGGTGTTCAAGGAAAACATCGTATAAGTAAACCTGTGAAAAAATAATGTAGATCAGGGCTTGGTTCCCTTCATTTATGCTATATGTGACTTATTTATGTAATTTCATCAGAAAAAAATCATTTTAGTCACATTAAACAGATCTCCCAAAAAGTAGACTAGCTAAAAGGCACCCAAAGGGGAAGGCTGCAGTCAAATGCAAGCACTGCTTCAAGAATTGCAGAATTTTAGCTAATGTTTAGTGGAGATCAGAAAGAGGATTGATATCTCAGTATTAAATAATAAAATAATCATTATGATACAACCATTTCATTATACAGTAGAAAGCATGAGCCAAGACAACAATAAATCTTCAGAAAATAGAGCAGGAGCACATGTATATTTGCAGAAATGCTTCAATAGCGTTATTTTTCAGGAGGTTCAGCAGATGTAAGTTAAAAATTAGATCTAGAGCATATATATGGACAAAATATTAGATCTCTATCATATCTGGAAACTCTATAGTTTTCTCTACAAGATCCACTTGGAATTTTGACCAAAGCATACATGAATAAGAGTAGATCTGAGAAACAAGTTGTATATCTGGAAACTGTTGCAGTAAATTTATGAATATATCATTTCATTAAAATTGATAAGATCTGAAAAAAACATATATCGGCAAGCCAACATATGGATCACCAAGTGGGACGAAAATCCAAACACAAAAGATCTATGAACTAAACTATGAGCAAGACAACTTGCAAACCCTCATACATAAATAATGCAGTTTTCCCAGTGGCACAATGCTGTAGCTCAAGATACATAGAAAAATACTGAATAATTGTAGATATAAAGTACAACAAATGATACACTCTTTCAGGAGGTCAAAGGACCCACTCCATGGAGAGAGGTTCTCAAAATACACAAGGTCTCTGCAGATCTAGATCACCACTTGCTGTAGCTTGCAGAGACAGCAAAACCCTCAATGGATCAGCGCTGCCAATGTAAGTAGGAGCTTGGCCTCAAGCCTGATAGTGGTTAATTTTAGCAAAATCTCCTCCCTGAATCATCAAAGGAAGAGGTGAAACTCCTGCACAGGAATTGCAAATACAATCCTCCACTCAACAACAGAGAATGGTATTTCTCTAAGAAGAAAAATAATCAGAAATATAATCTATCAACAACCTTCTCTTGCTGCCCTCCTTTTCCTTTTATAAGATGAGAAATCTCTTGCAAACCCTCAACCACTTTGATGAGTTAGCCCTTTTCACATTAGAGGCTCCCTTCTAGAACTGTGTTCTTCCTTTTGGAGATGTAATGAACCTAGACAACATTGTTGATTTGGTCACGGTTGACCCAGTCTTTAGCTCAAACCTGTTTCACACCTGAAAGTGATTATTTACATAGCCCTGATTTGTCTTTGTTCACATGGGCATTGATTTATTTATACTTTTTAGGAGTTTTACATGTCCTTCTTTATTCAATTATTCATAAAACATAAATTAAAACAAAATTTAATGTTCCTCTTAGCTAAGGATAAGTGGGAACATTACAGCCCGATCGAATGAAGTCACGAGGGAGAAAATGAAAAATAGGTAACACGAACGTGCACAAGGCACACGAACAGTCACAACCAAAAAAATTTGATATGATCGCCCTAAAACAAAATTACCCGACCCGAACATGTTTGATCGGGTGCCCTCACACGGTGCGACATCGCATGCCCGACTGAACGAAGGCACAAGTGAGAAAACATAAAATGGACCACACGAATGTGCACAATGCACCCGAGCAGTCACAACTTAGAAAATTTGATACGGGTGCCCTCAAACGGAATGACCCGACCCGAATGCATTTCATCAGGTGCCCTCACATGGCATGACACAATGCGCCCGACCGAACGAAGGAAGAAGGGAGAAAATGGAAAATGGGCCACATGAACGTGCACAAGGCACCTGGGTGGTCAAAAATTAGCAAATTTTATACGGTCACCATCAAACATAATGACCCTAATTGAATGCATTTCATCGGGTGCCCTCACATGGCGTGACACGGTGCACTTGACCGAATGAAGGCATAAGAGAAAAAATGAAAAATGGGTTGAACAAAACTGCACAAGGCACCCCGACGGTCAAAAATTATCAAATTTCATACAACCACCCTCAAACAAAATGACCCAACATGAACACGTTTCAACGGGCGCCCTGGCACGGCACGACATGGCCCGCCCGACTGAACAAAGGTACAAGGGAGAAAATGGAAAACAGGTTGCACGAATGTGCACAAGGCAACTAGGGAAACGACCCGACTCGAACACATTTCATCGGGCGCCCTCAAACGAAACGACCTGACCCAAAAATGTTTCATTGGACACCCTCACATGGCGCGCCTGAACGAATGAAGGCATAAGGGAGAAAATGGAAAATGGCCGTATGAACGTGCACAAGGCACTTGAGTAGTCACAACTTAGCAAATTTGATACGGCCTCCCTCAAATGAAATGACCAGACCTGAACGTGTTTCATCAGGCGCCCTCACATGACGCGCCCGACCGAATGAATGCACAAGGGAGAAAACGGAAAATGAGTTGCATGAACGAGCACAAGGCACCCGGGTAGTCACAGATTAACAAATTTGATACGGCCACCATCAAAAGAAACGGTTCGATCCGAACACATTTCATCAGCCGCACTCACATGGCGCAACACAACGCACCCTACAATATTAAGGCACAAGAGAGAACATGACAAACGGGACACAAAAACGTGCACAAGGCACCCGAATTTGATACGCTCACCCTCAAACAAAATGACCCGACCCGAACACGTTTCATTGAGCACCCTCACTTGACTCGACAAGATGCACCTGACCAAACGAAGGCACAAGGGAGAAAACAACAAATGGGTCATGGGAATGTGCACAAGCTAGCTAGGCAGTCAAAACTTATCAAATCTAATACGACTGCTCTGAAATGAAATGTCCTAATCCGAACTCATTTCAATGGGCACCCTCAAATGAAACAACATGACCTGAACTCGTTTCATCGGGCACCGTCACATGGCTTGACATGACGCGCCCAACCGAACGAAGGAAAAAGGGATCAAACGGAAAGTAGGCTGCATGAACATGCACAAGGCACCCGTGTAGTCACAACTTAACAAATTTTATATAGCCACCCTCACACGAAATGACCAGACCTGAACGCGTTTGATCGAATTCCCTCGCACGACGCGCCCAACCGAATGAAGGCACAAGGAAGATAATGAAAAACAGGCCGCATGAATGTGCACAAGTCACCTAGACAGTCACAACTTAGAAAATCTCATACGGCAGCCCTCAAACGAAATGACCTAATCTGAACATGTTCCATCTGCAGTCCCTGCATGACACGACACATCGCGCTTGACCGAACGAAGGCATAGGGGATAAAATACCAAATGTGTACAAGGCAGTCGAGTGGTCACAACCTATAAAATTTGATACAGCTACCCTCAAATTAAATGACCCGACCTGAACGCGTTTCATCGGGCACCCTCACATGGCACGACACGATGTGCCCGATCGAATGAAGGCACAAGGGAGAAAAAAGAAAACAGGATACATGAATGAGCACAAGGCACCTATGTGGTAAAAAATTAACAAATTTTATACGGCTGCCCTCAAACGAAATGACCTTACTTGAACACATTTCATTGGGTTGCCTCACACGACGCGACACGACACACCTCATTAAATGAAGGCACAAGGGAACAAATGGAAAATAGGCTACACAAATGTGCCCAAGGCACCCAAGCAGTCACAACTTAGCAAATTTGATACGGCCACCCTCAAACGAAACAACCCATCTCGAATGCATTTCATCAGGTGCCCTCACACGACGCGCATGACCTAACGAAGTCACAAGGGATCAAATGGAAAATGGGCCACATGAACATGCACAAGGCACATGGGCGATCAAAACTTAGAAAATTTGATACGACTGCCCTCAAACGAAACGACCAAGCCCAAATGTGTTTCATCAGGCGTCATCACATAACGTGACACGACTCACCCGACCCAACGAGCACAAGGCACCTAAGCGGTCACAACTTAGGAAAGTTTATACGACTACCCTCAAACGAAATGACCTGACTCGAATGCATTTCATCAGGTGCCCTCACATGGTGCGACACGACCCGCCTGACCAAATGAAGGCATAAGGGAGAAAACAACAAATGGGTCGCATGAACGAGCATAAGGCAACTAGGCAATCACAACTTAGCAAATTTGATACGACTGCCCTTAAATGAAATGACCATATCCAGACATGTTTCATCAGGTGCCCTCACACGATGCAACAAGATGCACCCAACCGAACAAAGGCACAATGCAGCGAACAACAAATGGGTCGTACAAACATGCACAAGGCACCTGGAGGGTTAGAGCTTAGAAAATTTGATACAGTCGCCCTCAAATGAAATAACTTTATCCGAAGGCATTTCATTGGACACCCTAAAATGAAATGACATGACCCAAAATGTTTCATCGGGCGCCCTGACACAACACAACACGATGCGCCTAACCGAACGAAGGCACAAGGGAGAAAACTTAAAACGGGCTGCATGAACATGCACTAGGGACCCGGGTAGTCACAACTTAGAAAATTTGATACAAGTGCCCTCAAATGAAATGATCGGACCCAAACACGTTTAATCGAGTGCCCTCGAATGGCATGACATGATGTTCCAAACCAAATGAAGGCACAAGGGAGAAAATGGAAAACGGGGCACACGAACATGCACAAAGCACCGAGGCAGACATAACTTAGCAAATTTGATATGGCCACCCTTAAATGAAATGACCCGACCAGAATGCGTTTCATCGAGCACCCTCACATGGTGCAGCATGGTGTGCCCGAATGAACGAAGGAACAATGGAGAAAACTAAAAAAAGGTCCACATGAACGAGCACAAGGCACCTAGGTAGCCACAACTTAGCAAATTTGATATGGTCGCCCTCAAAAGAAACCACCTGACCCGAATGCGTTTCACTGGGCATCATCACATGATGCAACATGGCCCGCGTGACCGAATGAAGGGAAAATGAACCAAATGGAAAATGGGTTGCATGAACGAGCAGAAGGCACCGGGGCAGTCATAAATTAACAGATTTGATATGGGCACCCTCAAACGTAATGACCCGACCCGAACACATTTCATCAGGCGCCCTCACAAGGCATGACACGGTGTGCTAAAACGAATGAAGGCACAACGGAGAAAATGAAAAATAGGTTGCAAAATGTGCCCAAGGCACCTAGGAAGTCACAACTTAGAAATTTTGATATGACCACCCTTAGACGAAATGACCCATCCCAATCACATTTCATTGGTCGCCCTCAGACAGCAGGACATGACGCGCACGACCAAATGAAGGCACAAGGGATAAAATATAAAATGAGCTACATGAATCTACACAAGGCACCCGGCGATCACAACTTAGAAAATTTGATACAGTCACCCTCAAATGAAACAACCAGACCTGAATGTGTTTCATTAGCTATCCTCACACAGCGCGACATGGCTCACTCGACTAAATGAAGGCACAAGGGAGCAAACAAAAAATGGGCCACATGAATGAGCACAAGGCACTTCGGCAGTCATGACTTAGCAATTTTTATATGGCCACCCTCAAATGAAACAACCCAACCCAAATGCGTTTCATCGGGCGCCCTTACACAGAGGGACACGATGCGCCTGACTGAACGAAGGCACAAGGGAGTAAACGAAAAATGGGCCGCACAAAATGTGCACAAGGCATCCGAGTGGTCAAAACTTAGCAAATTTTACATGACCACCCTCAAATGAAACAACCCAGCTCGAATGTGTTTTATCAGGTGCCCTCACATGGCATGACACGGCTCGCCCGACCGAACGAAGGCACAAGGGAACAAACAAGAAACGGGCCAAACGAACATGCACAAGGCAAAGGAGTGGTCAAAACTTAGAAAATTTAATACGAACACCCTCAAATGAAACCACCCAACCTGAACGCATTTCATCTGGCTCCCTCATACGCCATGACACAAAGGGCTTGACCGAAGGAAGGCACAAGGGAGAAAATGAAAAATAGAATGCATGAACATGCACAAGGCACTCAGGATGTCAGAACTTAGAAAATTTGATATGACCACCCTAAAATGAAATGACCCAACCCAAACACGTTTCATCGGGCTCCCTCAAATGAAACGACTCTACCCGAACATGTTTCATCGGGTTCCCTCACATGGCGTGACACAACATGCTAGATGGAATGAAGGCACAAGTGAGAAAATAGAAAACGGGCCACATGAATGTGCACAATGCACCCGAGCGGTCACAACTTCGCAAATTTGATACGGGTGCTCCCAAACTAAATGACTCAACCTGAATGCATTTCATTGGGCACCCTCACACAGCGCGACATGGAGTGCCTGACTGAATGAAGGCATAAGGGAGAAAATGGAAAACTAGTCACACGAAGATGCACAAGGCACCTGGGTGGTCACAACTTAGAAAATTTGATACGGTCGCCATCAAACGAAACAACCTGACCCGAACGCATTTCATTGGGCGCCCTCACGTCACACCCAACCGAACGAAGGGACAAGGGATAAAACAAGAAATGGGAAACATGAACATGCACAAGGCACCACGGTAGTCAAAACTTAGAAAATTTCATATATCCACCCTAAAACGAAATGACCCAACACGAACATGTTTCAATGGGTGCCCTGGCACGACGTGACATGGCTCACTCGACAGAACAAAGGCACAAGGGAGAAAATGACAAATGGGCCGCACGAACATGCACAAGGCAATCAGGAAGTCACAACTTAGAAAATTTTATATGGACGCCCTCAAATGAAACAAACCGACCCAAACAAATTTCATTGGGCACCCTCAAATGAAACGACCTGACCTGAACACATTTCATTGAATGCCCTTAGATGGCGCGCCTGACCGAATGAATGAAAAGGGAGCAAACAAAAAATAGCCACACGAATGTGCACAATGCACTCGAGTGGTCACAACTTAGAAAATTTGATATGGCCTTCCTCAAACAAAATGACCAAACCTGAACGCGTTTCATCGAGCACCCTCACATGACGAACCTGATCGAATGAAGGCATAAGGGAGAAAATGGAAAATAGGTTTTACAAACATGCACATGGCAACCGGGCAGTCACAACTTAAGAAATTTGATACGGCCGCCATAAAAAGAAACGACCCGACCGTAACATGGTTCATCGGGAACCCTCAGATGGCGCGACACGACGTACCTGACCGAATGAAGAAAAAAGGGAGTAAACAAAAAATGGCTAGATGAATGTGCACAAGGCACTCGAGTGGTCACAACTTAGTAAATTTGATACGGCCTCCCTCAAATGAAATGACCAAACCTGGACGCGTTTAATCGAGCGCCCTCACATGATGCGCCCGACCAAACGAAGGTAGAAGGGAGAAAATAGAAAATGGGTTGCACAAACAAGCACAAGGCACCTGGGTAGTCACAACTTAGCAAATTTGATACGGCCACCATCAAAATAAATGATCCAACACAAACGCATTTCATCGGGTGCCCTCACATGGCACAACATGGTGCACCCAAAGATACCAAGGCACAGGGGAGAAAATGACAAATGGAACACACCAACATGCACAAGGCACCCGAATTTGATACTACTACCCTCAAATGAAATGACCTGACCCAAATGTGTTTCATCAAGCACCATCACACGACGCAACATGACACACCCGACTGAATGAAGGCACAATGTAGAAAATAGAAAATGGGTCGTAGGAACATGCACAAGTCACCCGGGTGGTCACAACTTAGAAAATTTGATATGACCACCCTCAAACAAAATGAACCGATCTGAACACATTTCATCGGGAACTCTCAAAAGAAATGACATGACCTGAACGCGTTTCATCGGGTGTCGTCACACGGTGCAACTCGATGCACCCAACCGAAAGAGGGGACAAGGGAGCAAATGGAAAGCGGGCCACACGAAAATCCACAAGGCACCCAGGCGGTCACAACTTAAAAAATTTGATATAGGTGCCCTCAAATGAAACAACCTGACCCAAACACATTTCATCAGAAGCCCTCACATGGTGCGACATGGCGCGCCTGACCAAATGAAGGAATAAGGGATAAAATGGCAAAAGGCCACACAAATGTGCACAAGTCACCCAGGCAGTCACAACTTAGAAAATTTGATACAGCTGCCCTCAAAAGAAACAACCCAACCTGAACGTGTTCCATCCAGTGCCCTCGCATGACACGACATGGCGTGCCCAACCAAATGAAGGCACAAGGGATAAAACAAAAAGAAGTCCACTCGAACATGTACAAGGCACCCGGGCGGTCACAACCTAGCAAATTTGATACGACCACCCTCAAACGAAATGACCCAACCCGAAAACATTTCATCGGGTGCCCTCACACGATGTGACTCGGCATGCCCGATCGAGCAAAGGCACAAGGGAGAAAACAGAAAATGGGTTGCATGAATGAGCACCAAGCACCTGGGCAGTCAAAAATTAACAAATTTGATACAGCTGCCCTCAAAAGAAATGACCTGACCTGAACACGTTTCATTGGGTGCCCTTAGATGGCACGACACAGTGCACCTAACCAAATGAACACACGAGAGAGAAAATGGAAAATAGTCTGCATGAACATGCCCAAGGCACCCGGGCGGTCACAACATAGCAAATTTGATACGACCACCCTCAAACAAAACGACCCATCCTGAACGTGTTTCATTAGGCGCCCTCACACTGTGCGACACGACGCGCATGACCGAATGAAGGAGCCAGGGACTAAATGGAAAATGGGCTGCATGAATGTGCATAAGGCACCCGGGTGGTCATAACTTAGGAAATTCGATACAACTGCCCTCAAACAAAACGACCCATCGCAAACATGTTTCATCGGGTGCCCTCACAGAGCGCGACATGGCTCACATGACCCAATGAATGAACAAAAGAGCAAATGGAGAACGAGCCGCACGAACGAGCACAAGGAAGCTGAGTGGTCACAACTTAGAAAATTTGATACGGCTTCCATCAAACGAAATGACATCACTTGAATGCATTCCAAATAGCGCCCTCACATCATGCGACACGACGCACCAGTCTGAGCGAAGGCACAAGGGAGAAAATAGCAAACGGGCCATACGAACGTGCAAAAGGCACCTGGGCGGTAACAATTTATCAAATTTGATATGACCGCCCTCAAAAGAAATGACCCATCCCGAATTCTTTTCATCGGGTGCCCTTAAACGAAATGACCCGACCCAAATGCATTTCATCGAGCACCCTCACATGACGCGACATGGTGCACCCGACCGAATGAAGGAACAAGGGAGCAAACGAAAAATGGGCTACACGAATGTGAAGAAGGCACTCGAGTAGTCACAACTTAAGAAATTTGATACGACAACCCTTAAAAAACAACCCAACCCGAACACATTTCATCGGGCGCCCTCACACGACACTACACGACGTTCCCAACCGAACGAAAGCACAAAGGAGAAAATGACAAACTGGTCGCACGAACATGCACAAGGCACCCTGGCAGTCACAACATAGAAAATTTTATACTGTTGCCCTCAACCAAAACAACCCAACCTAAACGCTTTTCATCTGGCGCCCTCACATGTCATGACACGACCCACCTGAGCGAATGAAGGCACAAGGGATAAAATAGCAAACAAGTCACATGAACGTGCACAAGTCAACTAGGTGGTCACAACTTAGCAAATTTAATACGTCCACCCTCAAATGAAATGATCTCGACCCTAATGTGTTTCACCTGGTGCCTTAACACGACACGACATGATGCACCCGACCGAACAAAGGCACAAGGGAGAAAATGGAAAACGAGTCGCACGAACGTGCACAAGGCACTCGGGCAGTCACAAATTAGAAAATTTGATACGACCACCCTCAAATGAAACAACCTGACCTGAACACATTTCATCGGATGCCCTCAAACGAAATGACCCAACCCGAATGTGTTTCATCGGGCACCCTCACACGGTGCGACACAAAGCACCTGACCGAACGAAGGCACAAGGGAGAAAATCGAAAACGGGCCACACGAATGTGCAAAATGCACCTGAGCGATCACAACTTAGGAAATCTGATACGGTCACCCTCAAACGAAGTCACCCGAACACATTTCATCGGGCACCCTCACATGGTGCGACATGGCACGCCCGACCGAATGAAGGCACAAGGGAGAAAATGATAAACAAGCTGCACAAACATGCACAAGGCACCCGAGAGGTCACAACTTACCAAATTTGATACAGTCACCCTCAAACGAAACGACCTGACCCAAACACATTTCATCGGGTGCCCTCACACAACGCGACATGATTCACCCGATCGAACGAAGGCACAAGGGAGAAAACGGAAAACGAGCCACACGAATATGCACAATGCACCTAGGCAGTCATATCTTAGCAAATTTGATAAGGTCACACTCAAACAAAACGACCTGACCCAACCTCATTTTACTGGACGCCCTCACACGGAGCTACACGGCACACCTGACCAAAAGAAGGCACAACAGAGAAAATAGCAAATAGGCCGCATGAACGAGCAGAAGGCACCTGGGCAGTCACAACTTAGAAAATTTGATATGATCGCCCTCAAACGAAATGACCCGACACGAACGTGTTTCATCAGGCGCCCTCACACAACGCGACACGGTGTGCTCGAAGGAATGAAGGCACAAGAGAGAAAACAACTAATGGGCCGCAAAAATGTGTATAATCCACCTAAATGGTCACAACTTAGAAAAATTGATACGACCTCCCTCAAACGAAATAACCCGACCTGAACGTGTTTCATTGGGCGCCCTCACACAACACTACACGGCATGCTCGAACGAACGAAAGCACAAGGGAGAAAATGACAAACTAGCCACATGAACATGACCAAGGCACCCTGGCGGTCACAACCTAGAAAAATTTTTATGGCCGCCCTCAAACAAAACAACTCGACCTAAACGCATTTCATCGAGTGCCCTCACACGATGCAACATGGCCCGCTCGACTGAATGAAGGCACAAGGGATAAAATGGAAAACGTGCACAAGGCAACCAGAGGGTCAAAACTTAGCAAATTTAATATGGCCACCCTCAAACTAAATGACCTGACCTGAACGAATTTCATTCGGCACCCTCACATGGGATTCTTAACCAAATGAAGGCATGAGGGAGAAAATGACAAATGGGCCGCATGAATGTGCACAAGGCACCCAGGTGGTCACAACTTAGTAAATTTGATATGATCACCCTCAAATGAAATGACCTCACCCAAACCTATTTCATCGGGTGCCCTCAAACGAAATGACCCAACCCGAATGTGTTTTATCGGGCACCTTCACACGGTGTCACACGACGCACTCGACCGAACGAAGGCACAACGTAGCAAATGGGAAATTGGCCACACAAATGTGCACAATGCACCCTAGTGGTCACAACTTAGCAAATTTTATATGGGTGCCCTTAAACAAAATGACTTGACCCGAATGCATTTCATCGGGCGCCCTCACATGGCCCAACACAGCACGCTTGATCGAATGAAGGCACAAGGGATCAAACAGTAAATGGGCCATGCGAATGTGCACAAGGCACCTGGCTGGTCACAAGTTAGTAAATTTGATATGGCCACCATCAAACAAAACAACCTAACTCAAACACATTTCATCAGGCGCCCTCACATGGCGCGACACGATGCACCCGACCGAATGAAGGCACAAGGGAGAAAATGGCCAACGAGCCACGTGAACTTGCACAAGGAACCTGGGTGGACACAACTTAGAAAATTTGATACAGCCACCCCTAAACAAAACAACCCGACCCCAACGCATTTCAACGGGTGCCCTCGCATGGTGTGACACAGCCCACACGACCGAATGAAGGCACAAGGGAGGAAATGACAAACAAGCCACACGAACATGCACAAGGCACCCAGGGAGTCACAACTTAGCAAATTTGATACGGTCACACTCAAATGAAATGACCTGACCTGAACGCATTTCATCGGGCACCCTCAAATAAAATGACCCCACCTGAACATGTTTCATCGGGTTCCCTCACACGGTGCACCCGACCAAATGAAGGCACAAGGAACCAAATGAAAAATCGCCACAAAAAAGTGCACAAGGAACCCGAGTTGTCACAACTTAGAAAATTTGATACGGCCTCCCTTAAACGAAATGACCAGACCCGAATGTGTTTCATCGGGCGCCCTCATATGGCGCAACACGATGTGCTCGACCGAATGAAGGCACAAGGTAGAAAACGGAAAATGGCTTGCACAATCATGCACAAGGCACCCGGGTAGTCACAACGTAACATATTTGATACAACTTCCCTCAAACGAAATGACTCGAATTGAACATGTTTCATCTAGCGCCCTCACACAGCGTGACATGACGTGCCTGATAGAGCAAAGGCACAAGGGAAAAAATGGAAAATGGGCCACACGAATGTGCACAAGGCACCAAGGTGGTCACAACTTAGGAAATTTGATATGGCTACCATGAAACGAAACGACCTGACACAAACATGTTTCATTGGGCACCCTCACACCACACAACATGGCATGCCCGAATGAACAAAGGCACAAGGGATAAAATGACAAACGTGCCACATGAATGTGCAGAAGGCACCTAGGCAGTAACAACTTAGAAAAAATTTTAGGGCCGCCCTCAAACGAAATGGCTAGATTTGAATGCATTTCATAAGGCACCCTCACATGGCGTGACAAGGTGCGCCTGAAAAAATAAAGTCACAAGAGAGAAAACGGAAAAGGGGCCGCACGAACATGTACAAGGCACCCAGGTAGTCACAACTTAGAAAATTTGATACGACCACTCTCAAACAAGATGACCCGATCTGAACACATTTCATCGATCACCCTCAAACAAGATGACATGACCCAAACTCATTTCATTGGGTACCCTCACCGAACTAAATGAAGGCACAAGGGAGAAAATAGGAAATGGGACACATGAGTGTGCACAAGGCACCCGAGCAGTCAGAACTTAGAAAATTTGGTACAGGCATCCTCAAATGAAGTGATCCGATCCAAACATGTTTTATCGGGAACCCTCGCAAGGCGTGAAATGACGTGCCTGACCGAATGAATGCACAAGGGAGAAAATGAAAATGGTTCACATGAACATGCATAAGGCACCCACGCAGTCACAAATTAGCAAATTTGATATGGCCACCTTCGAAGGAAATGACCCGAACCTAACACATTTCATCCGCACCCTTACACGGCATGACACAGCGTGCTCGACCAAATGATTGCACAAGGGAGAAAATGGAAAACGGTCTGATCAAACATGTACATGGCACCTGGGTGGTCACAACCTAGCAAATTTTATATGGCAGCCCTCAAAAGAATTGACATGAACTGAACGCGTTTCATTGGTCTCCCTTGCACAATGCGACACGGCCCGCCCGACTAAATGAAGGCACACAGGAGAAAACAGGAAACAGGTTGCACAAATGTGTATAAGGAACTCAGGCAGTCACAACTTAGCACATTTGATACAACCGACCTCAAATGAAACGACCTTACCCGAACGAGTTTCATCCAACCGAACGAAGGCACAAGGGACAAAATGACAAACAGGCCACACGAACATGCACAAGTAAATCGGGTGATCAGAACTTAGAAAATTTGATACGGCCTCCCTCAAACAAAAATACCTGACCCAAATTCCTTCCATCGGGCGCCCTCACACGACGCAACATGATGCGCCCGACCAAATGAAGGCACAAGGGAGAAAATGACAAACAGACTGCATGAACATGCACAAAGGACTGAGGAGGTCACAACTTAGAAAATTTGATAGAGCTGTCCTTAAATAAAATGACGCGACCTGAACACATTTCATCGGGTGCCCTCACACAGCGCAACACGACGCACCTGACCTAACAAAGGATAAAGGGAGAAAACGGAAAATCGGCCGTAGAAATGTGCCCAAGCCACCCTTGCGTTCACAACTTAGCAAATTTTATACAACCACCCTCAAAAAAAATGACCCAACCTGAACATGTTTCATTGAGCACCCTCACACAGCACGACACGACGTGCCCGACCGAATGAATGCACAAAGGAGAAAATAGAAAACAAGTTGCACGATCGAGCACAAGGAACTGGGGCAGTCACAAGTTAGAAAATTTGATATAACCACCCTCAAAAGAAATGAACTAACCCGAACCCATTTCATCGGGCGTCCTCACACGGCTTGACACAGCCCACCCGACTGAACTAAGGCACAAGGGAACAAATGGAAAATGTGCTACACGAACGAACACAAGGCACTCAGGCGGTCATAAATTACCAAATTTGACATGACTGTCCTCAAACGAAATGACTCGACCCAAACGTGTTTCATCGGGCACCCTCACATGGCGCGACACGACGCGCCTGACTAAATGACAGCACAAGGGATAAAATGACAAAAAAGTAGCACAAACGTGCCTAAGGCATCTGGGGGGTCACAACTTAGCAAATTTGATACGACCATCCTCAAACGAAACGACCCGACCCGAACACATTTCATCGGGCTCCCTCACACAGAGCGACATGGCGCGCATTACCAAATGAAGGCACAAGGGATAAAATGGAAAAATGGACACCCGATACGGCCCACCCGACCCATGAAGGCATAAGGGAGAAAATATTGAACGAGCTGCATGAACGGGCACAAGGCACCTAGGCTGTCACAGCTTAGCAAATTTGATACAGCTGCCCTTAAACGAAACAACCCGACCCGAACGCGTTTCATTGCATGCCCTCATGGGAAACGGGCCGCACGAATGTTCACAAGGCACCCGTGCGGTGACACCTTAAAAAAATTGATACGACCATCCTCAGACAAAATAACTCGACCCGAACTTGTTTCATCGAGCATCCTCACACAACCTGACATGGCGCACTCGACCGAATGAAGGCACAAGGGAGAAAACGGAAAATGGGCCACACAAACTTGGAGAAGGCACCCGAGCAGTCACAACTTATAAAATTTGATACGACCACCCTCAAATGAAATGACCCAACTCGAACGCATTTCATCAGGCGTCCTCAGATAGCGAAAATTTGATACAACCACCCTCAAATGAAATAAGCCATCTCGAATGCGTTTCATCGGGTGCCCTCACACGACGCACACGACCTAACGAAGTCACAAGGGATCAAATGGAAAATGGGACACATGAACATGCATAAGGCACATGGGCGATCACAACCTAGAAAATTTGATACGACCACGCTCAAATGAAACAACCCAACCCAAATGTGTTTCATTGGGCGTCATCACATAGCGTGACACGACTCGCCCGACCCAACGAGCACAAGGCATCTGAGCGGTCACAACTTAGGAAATTTTATACGACTACCCTTAAACGAAATGACCTGACTCGAACACATTTCATCAGGTGCCCTCACATGGTGCGACCCGACCCACTTGACCAAATGAAGGCATAAGGGAGAAAACAACAAACAAGCCGCATGAACGAGCATAAGGCAACCGGGTGGTCACAACTTAGCAAATTTGATACAACTGCCCTCAAATGAAATGACCAGATCCAGACATGTTTCATCAGGTGCCCTCACATGATGCAACAGGATGCACCCGACCGAACAAAGGCACAATGGAGCGAACAAAAAATGGGTTGTACGAACATGCACAAGGCACCTGGAGGGTTAGAACTTAGCAAATTTGATACGGTCGCCCTCAAATGAAATAAATCGATCCGAACGCATTTCATCGGATGCCCTAAAATGAAACGACATGACCCAAACATGTTTCATCAGGCGCCCTAACACAACGCAACACGATGCACTTGACCGAACGAAGGCACAAGGGAGCAAACTGAAAATGGGCCGCATGAACATGCACTAGGGACCCGTGCAGTTACAACATAGAAAATTTGATACAAGTGCCCAAAAATGAAATGACCGAACCCGAACATGTTTAGTCGAGCACCCTTGAATGGCGTGACATGATGTGCCCGACCAAATGAAGACACAAGGGAGAAAATGGAAAATGGGGTGCATGAACATGCACAAAGCACCGAGGCAGTCATAACTTAGCAAATTTGATATGGCCACCCTTAAATGAAATGACCTGACCAGAACACGTTTCATCAGGCGCCCTCACACGGTGTGGCATGGCGCGCCCGAATGAACGAAGGAACAATGGATAAAACTGAAAAGAGGTCCAAATGAATGAGCACAAGGCACCTGGGCAGTCACAACTTAGAAAATTTGATATGGCCGCCCTCAAAAGAAACCACCTGACCTGAATGCGTTTCACTGGGCATCCTCACATGATGCAACATGGCCCGCATGACCGAATGAAAGTACAATGAACCAAATGGAAAATGGGTTGCACGAACGAGAAGAAGGCACCAGGGTGGTCATAAATTAACAAATTTTATATGGGCACCCTCAAATGAAATGACCCGACCCGAACACATTTCATCGGGCGCCCTCACAAGGCATGACAAGGTGCACCGAAACGAATGAAGGCACAAAGGAGCAAATGAAAAATAGGCTGAAAAATGTGCCCCAGGCACCCGGGCAGTCACAACTTAGAAATTTTGATACGACCACCCTTAGAAGAAATGACCCATCCCAAATGCGTTTCATTGGGCACCCTCAGACAACGGGACATGGCGCACACGACCAAATGAAGGCACGAGGGAGAAAACAGAAAACGAGCTACATGAATCTACACAAGGCACCCGGCGGTCACAACTTAGCAAATTTGTTACGGCCACCCTCAAACGAAACGACCAAACCTGAATTTGTTTCATTAGCTGTCCTCACACAGCATGACATGGCTCGCTCGACCAAATGAAGGCACAAGGGAGCAAACAAAAAATGGGCCACATGAATGAGCACAAGGCACTTGGGCAGTCATGACATAGCAAGTTTTATATGGCCCCCCTAAATGAAACGACCCGACCCGAATGCGTTTCATTGGGCGCCCTTACACAGAGGGACACGACACGCCCGACCGAACGAAGGCACAAGGGACTAAATGACAAACGGGCTGCACGAAATGTGCACAAGGCATCCGAGTGATCACAACTTAGCAAATTTTACACGACCACCCTCAAATGAAACAACCCAACCCGAACGTGTTTTATCAGGTGCCCTCACATGGCATGACATGGCTCGCCCAACCGAACGAAGGCACAAGAGAAAAAACGAGAAACAAGCCAAATGAACATGGACAAGGCAACCAGGTGGTCAAAACTTAGAAAATTTAATACGACCACCCTCAAATTAAACCACCCAACCTGAACGCGTTTCATCTGGCTCCCTCATACGACACAACACAACGGGCCTGGCTGAATGAAGGCATAAGGGAGAAAATGAGAAATAGGCTGCATGAACGTGCACAAGGCACTCAGGATGTCACAACCTAGAAAATTTGATATGACCACCCTAAAACAAAATGACCCAACCCGAACGCGTTTCATCGGGCCCCCTCAAATGAAATGACTCTACCCGAACTTGTTTCATTGGGTTCCCTAACATGGCGCGACACAATGTGCTCAATGGAATGAAGGCACAAGTGAGAAAATAGAAAACAGACCACATGAATGTGCACAATGCACCCGAGCGGTCACAAGTTAGCAAATTTGATACGGGCGCCCTCAAACTAAATGACTCAACCCGAATGCATTTCATTGGGCACCCTCACATAGCATGACATGGAGTGCCCGACCGAATGAAGGCAGAAGAGAGAAAATGGAAAACTAGTCACACGAAGATGCACAAGGCACCTGGGTGGTCACAGCTTAGAAAATTTGATACGATCACCATCAAACAAAACAACCCGACCCGAATGCATTTCATCAGGCGCCCTCACGTCACGCCCAACCGAATGAAGGCACAAGGGATAAAACAAAAAATAGGCAACATGAACATGCACAAGGCACCAAAGTAGTAAAAACTTGGAAAATTTCATATAGCCACCCTCAAACGAAATGACCCGACACGAACATGTTTCAATGGGCGCCCTGGCACAACGTGACATGGCCCGCTCGACAGAACAAAGGCACAAGGGATCAAATGAAAAACGGTCCGCATGAACATGCACAAGGCAATCGGGATGTCACAACTTAGAAAATTTGATATGGCTGCCCTGAAATGAAACAAACCGACCCAAACACATTTCATCGGGCGCCATCAAATGAAACGACCCGACCCGAATGCATTTCATTGAGCGCCCTTAAATGGCGTGCCTAACCGAATGAAGGAAAAAGGGAGCAAATAGAAAACAACCACACGAATGTGCACAAGGCACCTGAGTGGTCACAACTTAGAAAATTTGATATGGCCTTCCTCAAACAAAATGAGTAGACCTAAACACGTTTCATCGAGCACCCTCACATGACGTGCCTGACCGAATGAAGGCACAAGGGAGAAAATAGAAAACGGGTTGCACAAACATGGACAAGGCACCCGGGCAGTCACAACTTAAGAAAATTGATACAGCCGCCATCAAAAGAAACGACCCGATCCTAACGTGGTTCATTGGGCACCCTCACATGGCATGACACAGTGTGCCTGGCCGAACGAAGGCAAAAGGGAGAAAACAGAAAATGGCTAGATGAAGGTGCACAAGGCACTTGAGTGGTCACAACTTAGCAAATTTGATACGGCCTCCATCAAATTAAATGACCAAACCTGAACACGTTTCATCGAGCGCCCTCACATGATGTGCTCGACCGAATGAAGGAAGAAGAGAGCAATTGGAAAACGGGTTGCACAAACCAGCAAAAGGCACCCGGGCAGTCACAAATTAACAAATTTGATACGACCACCATCAAAAGAAATGACCCGACACGAACGCGTTTCATCGGGTGCCCTCACATGGCACGACATGGTGCGCCCGAAGATACAAAGGCACAGGGGAGAAAATGACAAACGGAACACACCAACATGCACAAGGCACCCGAATTTGATACGATTTCCTTCAAATGAAATGACCTGACCCGAATGCGTTTCATCGAGCACCCTCACACGACGCAACATGACACACCCGACCGAATGAAGGCACAATGTAGAAAATAACAAATGGGTCGTAAGAACTTGCACAAGTCACCCAGGCGGTTACAAATTAGAAAATTTGATATGACCACCCTCAAACGAAATGACCCGATCCGAACACGTTTCATCAGGCACTCTCAAATGAAATGACATGACCTAAACGCGTTTCATCGAGCACTGTCACATGACGCAACTTGATGTGCCCAACCGAAAGAAGGGACAAGGGAGAAAATGGAAAGCGGGCCGCACAAAAATCCACAAGGCACCCAGGCGGTCACAACTTAACAAATTTGATATGGGTGCCCTCAAATGAAACAACCCGACCCAAACACGTTTCATCAGAAGCCCTCACATGGCGTGACATGGCGCACCTGAACGAATGAAGGAATAAGGGATAAAATGGCAAAGGGGCCACACAAATGTGCACAAGTCACCCAGGCAGTCACAACTTAGAAAATTTGATACGGCTTCCCTCAAAAGAAACAACCCAACCCGAGCGTGTTCCATCTGGCGCCCTTGCATGACAGGACATGGCGTGCCCAACCAAATGAAGGCACAAGGGAGAAAACGACAAGAAGTCCACTCAAACATGTACAAGGCACCCAGGCGATCACAACCTAGAAAATTTGATACGACCACCCTCAAACGAAATGACCCAACCCAAAAACATTTCATCGGGTGCCCTCACATGATGTGACCTGGCATGCCCGATCGAACAAAGGCACAAGGGAGAAAACATAAAATGGGTTGTGTGAAGGAGCACCAAGCACCTGGGCAGTCAAAAATTAACAAATTTGATACGGCTGCCCTCAAAAGAAATGACCCTACCTGAACACGTTTCATCGGGCGCCCTTAGATGGCGCGACACAACATGCCTAACCAAATGAATGCACGAGTGAGAAACTGGAAAATAGTCTACACGAACATGCCCAAGCCACCCGGGCAGTCACAACTTAGCAAATTTGATACGACCACCCTCAAATAAAATGACCCATCCTGAAAATGTTTCATTAGGCGCCCCTCACGCGACATGACACGCATGACCGAATGAAGTGAACGGAGACGAATAAAATAATGCGATGAATGCGTGTATATGTTCCGGTGGTCACAACCTAGGAAATTCATACAACTCGCCCTCAAACAAAACGACTCCTCCCCAAACACGTTCATCAGCACCTCACACAAAGGCGCGACATGGCTCGCTTACTTGGCCTGAAGTCGAACAAAAAAGGGAGAAATGGGAACAAGGTCGATGAATAACTCACAAGCAGGCTGGAAAATGTCGCCATTGCTTTTGAAAAATCAGCGCTTTCCATCAAATGAAATGACTCCGGATTTTGGAACGCGCGCCTCCAACCTGCGCCTACACTATTTTAGACACACTATACATTCATTCAGCGGGTACACAGCGTATTAAACAGTTGCTGACCACAAAAGGCAGCACTTTGGTGGTAACAATTTAGCAAAATTTATATGACCGCTCAAAAGAAATGACCTTAATCCCGACCTCTTTCTATCGGTGCCCTTAAACGGTAATGACCCGACCCAAATGCATTTCATCGAGCACTCACACATGACGCGACATGGTGCGCCCACCGAAATGAAGGAACAAGAGAGTAAACCAGGCTGGGCTGCATAATGTGAAGAAGGCACTCGAGCAACACAACTAAGAAATTTGATATGGCCACCCTTAAAAAACAACCCAACTCAAACACATTTCATCGTGCACCCTCACACAACACTACACGATGTTCCCAACCAAATGAAAGAAAAAAAGAGAAATGACAACCAAATACATGACACACAAGCCACTCCTAGCGGTCACAACATAGAAAATTTTATACGACCTCCCTCAACCAAAACAACCCAACCCGAATGCTTTTCATCTAGCGCCCTTACATTGCACGACATGGCCCACCTTAGCCAATGAAGGCATAAGGGAGAAAATGGAAAAACAAGCCACACGAACGTGCACAAGTCAACTAAAGTGTGACAACTTTGTATACCTAATATAACCACCCCCAAATAAATGACTTGACTCTAATGTAGCCATCCCGTTGCCTTAACATGGCGCGACACGATGCTACCAGACTTTACCAGGCAAAGAAAGGCAGGCAATGGTAAATCTGTCAACAAAAGGCACTCTCAAGGGGCTTGCCACACATTAGCAAATTTGATACGACCACCCTCAAATGAAACAATCGTACTCGAACACATTTCATTCATGCCCTCAAACGAAATGACCCAACCCCGAATGTTAAGTACCTGCACCCTCACACCTGTGACACAGAAAGTGCTTGACCGAACAAAGGACAAGGGAGCAATCGAAATGTCACTTGCTGTGCAAATGCACCGAGCGGTCACAACTTAGGCAAATTGACATGGATCCCCAAATGAAAACGACCTCATCGGCGTTTTCATCGTTATCGACATGCCACATGGCACACCCGATCGAATGAAGGCACAAGGGAGAAAATGATAAAAGTATAAGTAAATGTACAAGGTACCTTCAGACACCAATCTCACTAAATTTGATAAGGCCGCTCAAATGAAATGACCTACCCAAATCGCATTACCTGGGGTGTTCTCACACAACACCCATACCACCACCGTAACCATCTAAGGCAAAGGGAGAAAACCTGAAAACCCGGCTACACGTAATATGCATACCACCAGTATCACAGTTTTTATGAGAAATTTTATATATGGTCGCACCTCCAACAAACATCTGACCCAACTCGAGCTACTAGACGCTCACATTTAGCTGTTACCGCCCACCCAATGAAAAGAAGGCACAAACTTTAGAAAAATAGCAAACAAGCTCAAAAACATATGAATGAGCAGAGGCACTCAAGGGCCACAACTTAGAAAATTTGATTAACATCGTTCTCAGCTCAAATGACCTGACACAAACGCGTTTATCAGGCGCTCACACAACGTGACACTATGGTGCTCGAAGGAATGAAAGGCCAGGAGAAAAGAACTTATCATTTATAAAAATGCAGACCCACTCCCAGCTGTCACAACTTAGAAAATTTGATAATACCTCCTTCAATAAAATAATCAGACCTGAATGTGCAGTTTCCTCATCACACCCTCACACAACACTACACAAGATGCCCGACCGAACGAAAGCATATGGAGAGGTGAATACAGAAAACTAGCTACACACATAGACTATGGCACTCATATCACAACCTTAGAAAAATTTCAGGCACAATTCTAAACAAAATGAATCTATCAAATGATTACTCTAGTGCCTCATACCCATATGTTGTCCCGCTCGACCACTAGAAAGTACATAGAAAAATAAAATGCCCATATATCCAAGAGGTCAAACTTAGTAAATTATTATATTACCCTCAAAATCAACATCCAGACCAATGTTCTCTATTCCTATGCCTACATGGAATTCTTAATCAAACGAAGGCATGAGGGAGCAAATGACAACAATACAAGGACCTGCACACACCTGTGGTCACAAGTTAGTAAATTTGATATGATCGCCCTAAATGAAATGACTTTCACCCAAATGCATTTCATCTCGGTGCCCTCAAACGAAATGATCTAACCCAAACGTGTTTCATTTCCAAAATTCACACTACGGACACGACGCGTCAATTAAACGAAGGCACAACGTAGCAAATGGAAAATTGGCCACAATGTGCACAATGCACCCTAGTGGTCACAACTTAGTACCTGAGGAAGTGCTTTTGGCCATAATGACCTGACCAATGCATTTTACTGCGCCTCACGCCTGCAAAGCATGCCCATCGAACAATACAGTGATCAACTAATGGGTTTACACATCAGCAAGGCACCTAGGTGGTCACAAGTTAGTAAATTTGATATGGCCACCATCAAACAAAACAACCTAACTCAAATGCAGAGCCATCGCGCCCTCGCATGGCACAACATGGTGCACCCAACCGAATGAAGGCACAAGGAGAAAATGGCTAATGGGCCACGTGAACGTCCACAAGGAACCTCGTATTTAACTTAGAAAATTACAGCAACAACTCTAAACAAAACTCATCTTCAACGTGTTTCAACGGTGTCTCCTCGCATGTAGTGTGACACAACACCCGACCGAATGAAGGCACAAGGAGAAAACGACAAACAAGCCACACGAACATGCACAAGACACCGGGGGAGTCACAACTAGCAAATTTGACATGCTCACACTAAAATGAAATGAACCGACTCTAAACGTATCTCATCGGCACCCTCAAACAAAATGAATCGACCGAACATGTTTCATCGTGTTCTACATGGTGCACCCACCACCTGGAAAAACACCAACGAAATTAAAAAATTTCACAAAAAGATATGAACTAAGTTACACAATCGTAAAATTGATACGCTTCCTTGCATCCAATTACTGAGATTCAAAATGGAAATTTCTGCATCTGCACCCTCATATGGCTATGGACACGACGTGCTCGACCTAATGAAGGCACGCAGCTAGAAAAGGAAAATGGCTTGCACGATCATGCACAAGGCACTGCAAGCACACAATGTAACAATTGATAGTAACCTCTCAAACAAAATGACCGCAATCTGAACGCGTTTACTCAGTAACTCCCTCACACAAAGATAGACACGACGTGCTCGATAGAGCAAAGGCACAAGGGAGAAAATGGAAAATGGGCCACATGAACGTGCACAAGGCACCAAGGAGGTCGTTACCCTCAGGGAAATTGAGCAGGCGCGCAAAACGAAATGACCCTGATACAAACATACTAATAAATTTCTATACCCAGCATTACATGGTAAGGTCATCACCAAGGCATTAGTAAGAGTGGGGATTGATAAATGTTACATGGAATATGCACAAAAATCAGGGGTGAACAATCTCTAGAAAAAATTTTAGGGCTGCCCTCAAATGAAATGACTAGAGTCGAATGCATTTCATAAGGCAATTCTCACATGGTGTTACAAGGTGCTACCTGGCTAGCCTGTGTTGCGTAAGAGAGAAAATGGAAAATAGGCCGCACGAACATGTACAAGGCACCCAGTAGTCAAAGCTTAGCAAATTTGATATGACCACCCTCAAACAGGACGACCCGACCGAATGCGTTTTCATCGATCGCCCTCAGCCAGAATGACGGTGATCAAAATCATATTTACTGGGTACCCTTTACCCAAACTAAACGAAGGTACTAAGTAGAAATAGAAAGGTCAGACATATGAGTGGTACAAGGCAATCTTGTTAAAATACAACTTAGAAAATTTTGGCAATGCGCATCATCAAACAGTTTATCCAATCAAAACACATTTTATTCGGCACCCTCGCAAGGCGCGACACGATGTGCCCGACCTTAACAGCTGCACATGGAGGAAAATGGAAAATGGTTCACATGGACATGCACAAGGCACCCAGTGGTCATAACTTAGCAAATTTGATATGGCCACCTCAAAGGAATGACCCGAACCTAACACGTTTCATCCACACCATTACATGGCGTGACATGGGCCACAGCCCACCAAATGAATGCACAAGTAGAAATGAAAAAGCTCAATCAAACATGTACAAAGCACCTCAGTTGTCACAACTAGAAATGAGGAGGAAGTGTTCTCAAAATAAACAGACCCAACCTCAGAATGTTGCTTTCATTTGTCTCTTGCACAAAGGTAAACACGACCCGCCCAATCGAATGAAGGCACACAGAGAAACAGAAATGAAGTCAGACAAACATGTATAAGGAACTCACAGTCACAGCAACTGGTACCTTTGATACAACTAGCCTCAAATGAAACGACCTCGACCCGAACGAGTTTCATTGGGTGCCCTCGTATAACGCGCCCAACCGAATGAAGGCACAAGGAGAAAATGACAAACATGACACATGAATGTGCAAAAGGCAAGTCGGGTGATCACAACTTAGAAATTTTTATATGGCCTCCCTTAAATGAAAAGACTCGACCCAAATACTCAATGTACCCTCACACGACGCAACATGGTGCGCCCGACCAAATGCACAAGTGAGAAAACGACAAAACGATCGCACGAACATGCACAAAGGGCCTGTGAGAGGTCACAACTTAGCAAATTCTGATAGAGCCACCCTTAAATAAAATGACGTGACCAACACGTTTTCATTTTTGTGTCTTCACACAAAGGTACATGGCACCCGACCTAACAAAGGATAAAGGGAGAAAATGGGAACAATATAGAAAATGCCCAAGGCACCCTTGCATTCACAACTTAGGCATTTTGTTACAACCACCTTCAAACAAACCTATCCAACCAATGTTTCTACCTGTGCACTTTCACACAGCAATGCACCAGGATGCCCTATCTAATGGAATGCACAAAGTGAGGAAAAATAGAAAACAGTGCCGTACGATCGAGCACAAGGAACCGAGAAAATGTGGTTAGAAATTTTGATATAGCCACCCTCAAAAGAAATGAAACCAACCCAAACCCGTTTACCCAAGCAAGCCCTAATACTGCCCCACATGGCTCACCTAACCGAACTAAGGCACAATGGAACAAATGGAAAACAAGCGAAAGGTCATTCGTTCTTCTAGAACAAAGAGGAAGTAGCATCTATGGCAACTACAAATAACCTTCGCATGCGTAATCTAGCCAATCGCATCCGCAGTGGCCTTCTTGATAATTTATCTTTGTTCTTGGAAGGTTTTAGGCTAGTTATCTATCCAAGAGTTTGTTTTGAAAACAGAATCCACAAATTAAGGCAGCATGAAAGCCACCTATTTAATATATTTGATATTTACCTGATTTTATTTTACACACAGATACTTACAAAAGAAAGTAGCTGTATGAATAATCCTAAATTAAAGGGACAGATGATTTTGGTGATGAGTGCGTTTAAGAATCTTTCACCATATTCAAAAGAAATAAATGAGATGACTACAAACAAAGAGCAATGAATAATTCTTATTATAGTAATCAACAATAGTTTACAAAGCAAGAGCATTTAAGAATTCATGCGTTTATAACCAATTTAGAGGAAAATATTAAGAATAATCATATCTCTAAATCAGTACAATTATAAATTTATTCAACTTTGTAAATGATCAATTGAAAGACAATGATATTATAAACTACAGTAACCAAGAGACAAAGGGTGAGGATTTATTTATCTGTAAATTAAATACATAGAACTTAAAAGTCTCTAGTTTCAATCTGTCATCTGAAGAAGTCACTAATAAATTTCTCCAAAATGCTTTTATTCAAAATCTCAATGTTACAGTTAAAAGTAATAGAATCTGCATCCTGTACTGTTCAAAGAGTTAATATATTGATAATAAATTCAAAATGAAGACCTTTGTCAACTACTTCTGTACCTAGTTCATGTAATCTTCCAATCATTTACATAACAGAAAACTTAATTAAAGGATATTCTAACCAGCTAATTAAGTCAGAAAATTATTTGTATGGATGGTGAGGATAAAGAGAAGAATTGAATTTGACCCAAATCTGTTTACATGAGGCATCCAAGTCAATTAACTATTTCTTTTTTGTGAATTCTGCCTCCAACAATTTCTTTGTAAACTGGGTCCAAATGATATTCTTTTTATTTCTTAATCCAGAATAGTGTGTGTTGTTAAGAGGTTGTTTGTAGATAATAAAGCTAAGGGAGATAAACCTTTCTACTTTCCTAAAATTCTCCACTGGTGGCGCAATAGCTCTCATAATAAAGATGCAAACAGAGTTTACAGAACCAACAATAAATTTCCTTATATGGATGTGCATGTAATTTCTAAGATAAAAACTTCCACTGGAAAAAATGAGATAGGTTTTGCAGGTCTTTAGGAACAAAAAATCTTTCCATTGTAAGAGCCTGATACTGCAATATGTTCTAAAAGTGATGATTTAAGGTAATTTTCCATAAAAGCAGCTTCATTTTCATGACGTATTTCCAAAACCATAATACACAGAAAAGTGAGAGAGGTTTATGTATGGTCCCTCTAAGAACATAAACCTCCTTCAGTTTTTCAAAATTCATCTTGTTTCACTAAGATAAATTAAAACAATGGACTAAAACATACCTCCGCAAAAATATTCCTTCGTTATGTTTTTTCATCTTTTTACTTTCTGCTTCTTTGACCTGTTTTTACTTTCTTACTTTTAGATGTAACCATGTTGGCAAGTATTTTTACTTTCTTTTTTTACCATTTTACTGCCTTTTTGTATTTACTATCAGCAATTTTTGGATCGCCTTTGCACTTCATTTCAATTTTCTACCCATTTTTACCGATACATTTCACCAATGGTTACTTCTTTAGTCGTTATGCTTTTCAACATTCGTTGAAGGAGTTTGATAAATACCTTGATGAAGTGGTACGAAAATGCGAAAGCGTTTTCACGACAAATGCGAAAATGGCAAATACCGGCAAATTGAAATTGGCAAAGGAGTTTTACAAAAAAAATTTTGAGACTGCATTTTGCATTTTGGGGGGGGGGGGGGGGGGGGGGTTTTGTATTTTGCACTCCAGGCGACCTCGAGATGCCATTTTGAGACGAGACGAGACGAGACGAGACGAGACGAGACGTTGCCGACAAATTGCCGGCAAATTTTAGGGAGATTTTGCCGGAAATTTTTGAGATTTTGAGATTTTTTTTGCCGGAAATTTTGCCGGCAAATTTTTGCCGGAAATTTTGCCGGAAATTTTGCCGGCAAATTTTGCCGGCAAATTTTGCCGGCAAATTTTTTTTTTTTTTTTTTTTTTTTTTTTTTTATTTTAAATACTTTCCAGAAAACATCAATGATTCATTCAAGTGTAAAATGAGTTTGTATAGGCTTATGATTTGATCTTAATCTTTGACAAACCATTTTCTATTGTGTCAAACCTTCTTCACTTTCTTTCACTGATTTTTGTACATTTTTTTCTTGTAGGTGATTTGAGATGATGAATTTGACTTCTTTTAGTCAAGGAGGCATGATATGTTCCCTTTGAAACCTCTGTGATGATTGCACACAACAACAAATTTACTTTCTTGATCATTCCTTTGCTTGCAACATGGATTTAAACTTACCTTTTTTGCTTATTTAGGTATGACAACTCTTTAAAAATGTGTGGGGACTTAGCCTGATAGAAACTTCTTCAAAATACTGTGTGGTCAACACTATGAGACTTAGTTTTTTCTCCCTGACTGGCAGTTTCATCACACACCTTTGGGAGGATTTTCTTGAGCAGTAGCTTCAACACTTTCTTTGGCCTTTTCTGATTGTATGCACCTGAAAACACTAACTTGTCCCTCTCTTACTGATACTCTTCACATCTATGCTCTTTGAAGCCTGACCTATTTACCTTGGGAAACCTTGGGATGTTTGCACACAACAGTTCCTTCAGAATATTCCTTTGTTGTCATGATGGAGTTTAATTCATATCTTTACCTTCCCTATGCTATTTCTGCAATTGATTACTATGTGGCACCCATGCTGGAATGCCAAGTGTAAAACCCTAATTTTCATGTCTTTCTTGCTGCAAGATGTCATCCTTTAGGCACAAACCACTTACCTCATCAATTTCTTCTGTTGATTGACCTCTTAACACTTTTGCAAAAGTGTCAAGTTTGTCCATTACCTTATGTGAAGACCTCGAATGAATGGTAGTCTTCTTTGGAAATGATGACCTTGAAACATATGAAACACTAATTGACCTAGTGGGGGGTTCTTTGACCTCTCTTTGACTGAAAATTGGCTTTGGAGGCTTCAAGTAAAAATAGAGTATTTGTAAAAGTGGTGTATTGAATATCTAAAATCCAATGTACTTGATTTATCTAAAGAGACTATAGAGATAGTTTTGAGACCATCAATGTTTGAGGAATATGGTGAGCACATGAATGAATTAGGCTTTATAGGGAAAAACCTAGATGGACAATGGAGTTATAGGCAAGGGAAATATAGAGTAATGAGGTTATGGGTAGGAAAAAGGATGGAGATGAGAGGCACAAGCCATTTGGAGTCTGTAGGAGTGACAAGGTGATTATGAAATGGAAAAATGGGAGGATAGTGAAAAATTTTCTATTAGGATAATGAAAGCAATAAGATTTCTAAAACTCACAATATTCTGGGAATTTTGTTTTTAGAAATCTAGAACCAATCTATAGTCATCTATAGATGGTAAAAATTATGGATGACTAACAACGTGAGCCCACAGCTGAGGAGGAATCCACTGCAAAGTAATATGGATGTCTTATTGAGGAGGAGGACCCCACGACAAAGGATGATGAAGGAACCCCATGAATTCTCTGTAGCAAGGTTCATCTTTGCTTTTTTTCAACTCGAAACATACTGTAGCCATTTTTTTTTATATGTGCCACTGAATATTTTGTAAAACAAGGCTGTATGACGCTATTGAGGGGTTGGTTTCCTCCCAAGAGGCAACCCCAACATGTTTTATTTTTTAAACTACTAAGGCAGGGATTGGCTAAGTACTGCTTGCCATCTCTACCCAAAGCCCGTGTAAAGTTTCTTTTATGGATGTCTTATTGAGGAGGAGGACCCCGCGACAAAGGATGATGAAGGAACCCCATGACTGCTCTGTAGCAAGGTTCATCTCTGCTTTTTTTCAACTTGAGACATACTGTAGCCATTTTGTTTTTATATGTGTCACTGAATATTTTGTAAAACAAGGCTGTATGATGCTATTAAGGGGTTGGTTTCCTCCCAGGAGGCAACCCCAACATGTTTTATTTTGAAAACTACTAAGGCATGGATTGGCTAAGTACTGCTTGCCATCTCTACCCAAAGCCCGTGTAAAGTTTCTTTTATGATTTTAATACAGTTTAGCCTTACTTACAAAAAAAAAAAAACATAATAGTATATAATATTATGTTTAATATTATACAATATTATATAATATTGAACATTAAATTAACTATAAAGAAAACACAAAGTAAGGCTTTTACAAAAGGTAAAAGAAGAAGTATTTAGAGATTCAGCAAAGTCCCAAAGTCAAATAAAAAACAAGATACTAAAAATTGTTGAAATTTCACTAAATTAAAGTTGTAAAGACATATGTAAGGTCCTAACTCGAGTTTATATTATTTTGACATTAATATTTTACCTTTTTTAATGAAATATATGCATTGATTTCAGTGTAGATGTTGATTATAATTTTATTGAATTGTTTGCACTTATGCACAGATTTAATTGTAGATATTGATTTCTAATATTATGTCATTGATTATACTTGATGCTTTGATTTTAGTGTAAATATTGATTTCTAACCCTATTTTATTATTTGCACTAAATGCATGATTTCAGTGTAGATGTTAGTCTACGATCTGATGTAACTAATTGAATAATGTACATTTCTTTCAAAGTAATTAGTAGTGTTCATTGACTCTAGTGTATGCAAGAAGTAATATTAATCATGTGCATTTATTTTATGTTACAATAATCATCAACATATATCCATATTAAATAGAAATGAACAACAAAAAGTAAGTTGACAAAGAATATACAAGAAATTATAACTAAGGATACATTCATTTTAGTGTAGATGTTAATTTATGATATGATGTAAATATATGGATGATGTGCATTATTTTAAAAGTAATTAAATTAATAGAGTGCATTTATTTCAATGTATACATAAAGGAATTATTGACGTCAAACATTTATTTATATGTTGCACTAATCATCGTCCTAGATCCATATTATATGGAAAAGAAGAACAAAGAGTAAAGATTCATTTTAATCATCAACGTGGATCCTTCTTAAATATAAATCAACAACAAAGAGTAAGTCAACAAAGAAAAGCATTAAAAATGAAAATTATAGAGGAGAATCAACAAAAAAAGGAGATGCAAAGAGAAGATCAACAATGAAAATCACACAAAACGACAACTAAAGAACAAGAAGTACAGTTGAAGAAAGAAAATTGAATGGAAAAAAAAACATATCAAAGAGAATATCAAATAACATATCAACAAATAAAGCAACAACAAATGACACCTGTCAAGAGTAAAGAATATAAGAAAATGCACAATGAAAAGGAAAATGACAAAAATGGGTAGAAGGAAAGACAATTGAAGAGCATGAAGAATACGTGAAAAAAAAATATGAATAACAACGAACATATCAACAAAGAAAACAACATTCAACCAACTTAGCCATATTACAAGATGAAAAATAAAAATACTATAAGAAAAATATGTTTAAAAGATATCTATGCTTAAGCTCAACCTGTAACTTTAGCCGATATGAATATTACACATCGAAAATTTAATGACATGGTTTATTGATTAGATGAAGTGCATATATGTCATTTGTGTAAGGAGTGATATGCTGTAATTTAGGTGTTTAATTAAAATAGTGCATGAGATGTAGAAGAGAAGGAACCCATTAAATTAGTATTAAACATATTTAAGATGATTAGATTAATCATATGTTACAAAAAAAATTTGTGGTTGCATGTGACTGAAACCAACTTAGATCCATCTTAACTTCAGATCTATCCAGTATCGAGAGAGATTAAAACTCTCGAGGTGTGAACCTTTAATCAGATTTTGCATTAAAAACTAGGCTTACACCTCAAAAAATTTGATTCCTCTCAACACTTGAAAAATCTAAAGTTAAAATAAATCTAAACTAGTTTTATATATGCTTTTATCCAATAAAATACAATAAAAAACATTAAGAAATAATATTAATTTTTTTTTCCCAATAAATTATTTTATGTCAAACAAAAAATAATATTAATATATAAATAATATTTATAAATTAATTATGTATTACAAATTTTCTTGTAAAATTTATATAACCTTTATTACTCTCATTTTTCAAAATTCAACATCAAATAACCATCTTTAAATAAAATAAAACTCAACATCAATTAAACATCTTTAAATAAAATAAAAATCAAATAGACATGTTGTCTTGCCTTCCCCTTGCCTTCCCTTTCCAATGGCTCATTTCTTTGAAAAGGCCCATTTCTTTGAAATTAACATACCATAGGCACTAGATGTCAACTTTAATATTTAAACTCACTATACAATAAGCTTTTGTGTGTTGACTTTTATGAGCTGATTTTTTTTTTTCCAAAATTATTATTTTTTAATTAATAATCTTTTCAATATTAAAATTGATATATTTTTCAATATTTATATTATATCAATTTAATCATATTAATATTATACTAAAAATATTAGTTTTTATTTATTTTTTAATTCGTTAATTTGAAATACTTTTTATATAAATTATTTATTTTAGATAATACAATATTTATTAAAAAAAAATTTTCTTTCAGATAATACAAAAATAATAAATATGCAGTATTTTTTTTGGTTAAATATGAAATATTTTTTTAGAGTGCCTCTCATACAACTATATTAGAGCTCAATTTCATAATCTTTGTTGCAATACTGACTTTCCTAGTCTTTTAAGATGTCAAAATTATAGTGAGCTCCGGAGGCTTCTCTCCAAGCTTTTTGAGTATAGGAATAAAATCTTAAATCAAATTAAATAACTCTTTTCTTTAAGTCCTATGGGCCAAAGATTGGTCTTAGTGGACGTTAACCATCATCATCATCATCATCATCACCAGTATGTTTTAAAACTATTTTTGTTTAGCTAAGAGCTCGTTTTCGTTGACCTTAAGGAAATAGGTTAATGAACCAAGACCCAAAAACATTTAGTGAGAGTGAAAGCTTACTCCCTTAGGAATCACCATAAGTAATTCAAACTTGCAAAACCCAAAAACATTAAAGTAAAAACTTGCTCTCTTAGAAATCACCATCAAATAATTCAAGTTGTGGTGGGCTTTGGGCAACCAATAATATTTGCTCTACTATTACATTTGACAACTAAATTATGATATGTTTTTTCAATATATATATATATATATATATATATATATATATATATATATATATATATATATATATATATATATATATATATCATTTCTCAATGATGCAAACTATTCAAACAAACTAAAAAAAATGGCAGTGTAAAAAATTAACATAAAGTTTTCTGCATTTTCCATATCTTCATAAACTAGAAATATAATGGATATTTGTTACTCTGGAAAACGCAGTGTAAAACATTCCAAAGTCCTCGAACAAGAACAACAAACTAAATTCATGTGTTTTAATGAAGAAGAATGGGAACCGGAGTTGCAAAAATAGCAAACTAAATTTATATATTTTAATAAACCAGGGTGGGAACTGGAGTTGCAAAATCGAGGAAGGTTGAGTTGAGTTTTACGATATAGTGCTATTAGTGTTTTTCTAATATAAATGTTATTAAAAGTATATAAATAAATATAATAATAAAAATATTATTAATTCAATAAATTTAAATTTAAATATTAATTTGTTAAACGATTATTTTTTATATTGATTTTTTTATTAAATTTTATTAAAAAATGTTCTAATATCATTTTAAAAATAAATTTAAAATAATGATTAAATCTACGTTTATTATTTTGAAAATAATATTATCTTATAATTATTTAAACTATATATACACATATAAACCAAAAAACCAAACATTTTAATGTTGGATTCATAATGACTCAATAAAATTTGAAAAATTAATAATAAAAATTAAAGTAGCATGTAACATATACAATTGTGGAAAAAAATATTAAATAATAAATTTTAAAATAAATTTAAGAAAGATATATATATATATATATATATATATATATATATATATATATATATATATATATATATATATATATATATGATAGTCTAGATTCATTTTAATTCGAAATCTATTAAGAGTTGAGAAGAATCAGAGATGCTCATTAATATGAATCTAGATGGTTTAATTATTAATTAAAAATAATTATAATTGTAATTATAAACCTATAATTATATTTATAAATATAATATTAATCTCTTTTATATATTATTTTATTTTACTTTGATGTAATTTGACTCCGTCAATTTTTTTATTAATAATTATGATTATTATTATTTTTACATTTCTGTAATTACGCCATAAGGTGTCACTATTTGAAAATAACTCTATTTGAAAACAACTCTCCTAACTGCCATTGTGTCCATGTTTGAGCCAATAGAACTCTATTTGAAAACAACTCTCTGTCTATGTTTGAGCCATTGGATCAAATGTTAGACTATTGAAATGTTTTAGGTCATTAGATGAAGTAAATATTTTTATATATGTTTCTTATAATGTTAGTTTTTTTTCTTTTTAATAAGTGAGATTGAATTTAGATTTTGGTGACTTTTAAGTTAAAATGTTGTTATTAAAAATTTGTTAGATTTTAACCTCAATTTTTTTAATAAAATTTAAATTAATAACTTAATAAAACTAGATTTAACATAAATTAGTTTAATGAATAATTTTTTTTGTAAAATACATAAACATTAAATTTTTGGGTACATAAGCATAAAATTTTTATTTATAATAAAATTTATATCATAAAGTTAAACTCCATTAAATTAAATTTATATTTAAATATTACATTTTTGTGCTACTATGCTCTCCAACAAAGTATGATAGAAAGGTTGTAATGTCATGTTTAACATTTTGACTATGTCAAATTACACAAAATTAAAAATAAAAGTAAATTAAATAAAAAGATTGACATAATGTAATGAAATTTTTAACTAGGTCAAAATACAATAAAAAATAAAAATAATAAAATAAAATGCGTAGAAATCACAATGAACTATTAAACGGAAACAATTAAATACGCAGCAAATAAATCATGCACAAGAAGACACAGTGATTTTATCGTGGTTCACCCAAACCTCCTGGGCTACATCCACACAACAGGGCATTGGCAATCTTATTAATTCAAACAGGAGATTACATAATTCACACACCCACACACACTCTCCAAAACAAACGTATGGATACCTGTTATATAGCAGGAGAATCTAACAGCCATCAACTCAAATTTAGCATGCATTAACTCTCTCCCAACAAACTGGAGCTAATCTAGGAACTAATTCCTAATTTTTGTCACCTAATGAGATTTTGCCTATTTTATCCAAAACAGAAAATCTCAACAATCTCCACCTTGACAACAATTAGCCTGATGCCCTGTTCTTTTATTATTTTATCTCTTCCTGCTAGCCAAGAGAAGCCAAACACCATCGTATCTTCTCTAATAAAACCGGTTTCGTGAACATGTCTGCACAGTTTTCCTTTGTATGCACTTTTTCAAGAGAGACTCCATGTTCAGTGATAACCTGTCTTACAAAATGGTACTTAATAGGTATATGTTTTGACTTACTATGATAGGCCAGAATTTTAGCCAAGTGAATTGCACTTTGACTATCACAAAATAACTTGATGTTGTCCTGCAGCCTACCAAACTCACCAAGAAAACCTTTCAATCAAACCGCCAGAAGAAGGAGTAGGAGAAGCAGCAATGTATTCCCCGCTTTCCAAGAGGATAAAGCAACAATGTTCGTAGCTTCGACATCCAAAATCGATAGCTCCACCCTATAAGAGTAAAGACGATCTCCCGAAGTCGACCTTCTCTATCCAAATCACTCCGCAAAATCGAATCAACATATCTTCAAACAAATTCACTACTCTTATTGTGGGTGATACAATAACTACTTTGTGCTTCTCAAGTACCGAAGCACCCATTTCTACCGCCGACTGCCCTTACCCGATTTGCCATGTACCCGCCGACAACCCCAACCGCATGGAAATATCTGGTCGATTACAAACCATCGCATACATCAAACATCCTACTACATTAGCATATGGAATTCGAGACAGATAATCCTTTTCTTCATCTGTATTAGGACATAAACCCGAAGAAAGCTTGAAATGGGAAGCGAAAGGGACTGACACAGGCATCACATTATTCATACCAAACCTCAAAAGTATCTTCTCAACATACTCGTTGTGATAGCCACGTTCACCATTGCTCCCGTTCGAAAATCTCCATGCCCAAAACTGCTCATGCTCTTAGATCTTTCATATCGAATGTCCTTGCCATCCGAGTTCTTTAACTGTTGATTTCATCAATGCTTTATTTGCTAAAAGCATATCGTCAACATACAACACTAAGATAATGAACATGCCATTTTTCAATTGCTTGAAATACACACAATGATCATATTCACTTCTAACATATTTCCGACTCAACATGAAAGAATCAAACCTCTTATACCATCGCTTTATATGCATCGGCTTCAGTTACATAATGACTTTCGTCGTTACATGCCAAATTTTCTATTGCGATGTCGTAAACAAACCCTTCCGTTGTTCCATATAAATTTCCTCATCTACATCTCCATGTAGAAAAGCAGTCTTAACATCTAGTTGCTGTAACTCTAAATCAAACAAAGCAACTAAAGCCAACACAATTCGAATTGAAACTATTTTAACAACTGGTGAAAAAATCTCATGAAAGTCTATGCCTGCTTTCTGAGAAAACCCTTTTGCAACCAGCCGCGCTTTCTACCTGTCCTCCGTATCATTCACACCTCGTTTCAGCTTGTAAACCCATTTACACCCCACAGTTTTCCTGTCTTTCGGAAGCTCAACCAGATCCCACGTGACGTTCTTACTCAAGGCCATCATTTCTTCCTTCATGGCTGCTTTCCACTTGTCACTATTCGAACCTTCTATTGCTTCCCTCGCAGCATGCAGGTTCATCATCGTTAGCGGTCAAAGCAAATCGAAGTAACATAATCATCATACCTTTTCAACACGTTTATCCTTGTAGACCTCTCCTTAAAGTTATTTCTCGTCGACTACCATTCGTAGGAACTTCTTTCCGATCGCATCTCGAGACCATGATTCAAACCTGAACCCTGTTCATGTTCTGATTCTGAAACCTGTTCATGACTAGTATCTGAACTATGGTCATCATGACTATCTTTAGAAGTGCTGTCAAACTGAATGTGCTGAAAATCAAATACATCATCCTGTTTCAATCTATTATCTACATCTAACTGTACAAGAGAGGATTCATCAAACTTTACATCTCTGTTGATGATGATTTTGTGGGTAGTAGGATCCCACAATCAATATCCCTTTGTTCCAACACCATACCCAACAAAGATATACCTTTTCGACTTTGGATCTAATATAGTTCGTTGATGTTTAGGCACTAGAGCATATGCATCACAACCAAACACTCTGAGTTTAGAATAATCACAAGGGTGTCCTTTCCATACCTCTTGCGGAATCTTGCAGTCTATGGCCGTCGACGGAGATCGTTTTATCACATAACAAGCTGTTGCCACTGCTTCCGTCCACAAATCCTTTTGCAACCCGGCATTACTCAGCATACTCCTTGCTCTCTCTAGAAGAGTCATGTTCATGCGTTCAGCAACTCCATTTTGCTGAGGAGTATAAACCGTGGTCTTATGTCTCTCGATCTCGCATCCGCAATAGTCGTCAAACCTCTCGAAGTAAACTCACCACCATTGTCGCCCAAAACTTTATTGTTCTACCAAAAGATGAGCTTTTCGCCCCCAATGTCTTAAACCCGTTTGGTGCCCGAAAAAACATCGTACTCTTTTCAACATGTAGACCCACACCTTCCTAGAAAAGTCATCAATGAATGATACAAAATACGACGAACCACCATATGACGCCGTAGGGCCGGACCCCAAACATCCGAATGAATATAATCAAGATAATCACATCCTTTATCAGTATAAGCTGTTCGTTTAATGGTTACTTTGCTTCACAAAAATGACACGTTTACAGAATATAATCCTCTGCATTAGATTAGGAAGCAATCTCATATCAGTCAAAATCTTTAACCCTTTTCACTCATATGGCCCAACCTTTGATGCCATAGGCGAATGGAACTACTGTCATGTTCAGACACCGTAGACACATGACCTGACCCTGTTCTTCCTTCTAACTGAAACATATTTCCTACTTTCTTAGCTTTCATTATAGTAAGATACCTTTATAGATTTTCATAACTCCACCTTGAATTACAGTTTTATATCCATTCGTATCCAATACTCCTAAAGAAATTAGATTTTTCCTTAAGTCTGGAACATGTCTCACATCTGTTAACAATTTAGTTGTGCCATCAAACATTTGCATTTGTATGCTTCCTATCCCAACAATATTAGATGTGACATCATTACCCATGTACACGACTCCATCATTAATTGATTTATATGTCTTAAACCATTCTTTATGGATACACATGTGGTTTGATGCACCGGAATCTAACAACCAATGTTGATCATGATTTGACATATTAATGTACAACACTTCGTCGCTCACACTCCAACCGTATGCCGAACCCGTATCTCGTCGCATTTGCCTTCTTCTTCTCTGTCGAAGAGTCTCCTTTCTTCTCTGTTTGATGTCTCTTCCAGCAGTCTTTCTTCAAGTGCCCCGATGTGCCACAAAACCAGCACTTCACTTTTCTCTTCTTCCCTTTCGACTTTGAACGCGAATCGCTGCGCTTACCTGAGCGTCTTTCTCTAGAACGACCTCTAGCCATCAGTGCCTCTGATGTAGAGGTGTCAGCATTCGACTTCTTCCTCGTCTCATCAGACAACATGGCTCCAACCACATCGTCAAACTCAAGAACAGCTGCATTACTGAAGCTTATGGAAGTAACAAAGTGATCCCACGATTCAGGCAATGTACACAATAGAGTTATTTCCATATCCTCTGAATCAAATTTTACATCTAGACTTTGTAATTGTACTAATAGAGTATTGCGCTATCTTGGGATGGCTTTAACTGGTGTACCTTCCTTCATCCTTCAGAACCATACCAAGTCAAGTCAGGAGAATCCGATTTGTCAAGGACTTCGTCATGTAGAGCTTCTCGAGCTTTATCCACAAGCTTGCGGCGGTCTTCTCTGACACAATGTTGAACAGAACGTCATCTGCCAGGCATAACCGAATTGCGCTCAGAGCTCTATCATCCAACTCAACCCATTCATCCTCCGTCATGGAAGAAGGCCTTTTGCTCCTCAACATTGCCCCAGGCTCCTGCTGTACCAAGATCATGCATCTTTACCTTCTGCATCTCGAAGTTGTTTTTTCCATTGAACTTCACCCCAAACCCATTTTGAGTTTTCGCCATCTTGTTTCGCAAAAAACACAAGAATTTGCAATCCACTTTTCAAATAAAGAATGCCCTTTATTTAAAAAAAAAAAATTCCCTTTTTTAAAAAAAAATTGCCCTTGCCTTCCTTTAAGTGCCTTTCATTTGATACCATATGCAAATGGTAATTTTTAAATGCCACCCTTCTTTCCTTATTAAAAAAAAAACCTTTCACTTAATTTTTAATGGCATATTACAACTTTATAATACATATGCACTTAAATTACCATTCGATTTTGTTTGAAACCACCACCTTACAAATCGACCCTTTTTAAATAAAATCGATTTAAAAAGCAGCACTCAAATCAATATATTATGACATCGATTTCACATATCGATGTTAAAATTTTTTTAAAAGACTTAATAAAGTGCTTATGTTGAATCGAGTTATCACACATATCGAATATAATCGATCTGTGTTTGTTTTTAACACATTGCAATTAAAAAATCGCTTTGAATGGCAATTCAAAAAAAAGAACCATTATAAAATCGATTTTACCCAAGTCCTTAATGATCCGCGCCAATCCACACGTTTTAAAACCACCGCAACAGTCCGCTCACGCGTGGCACCCGCCCCCCTCCAACTCATTCTCGACACACCGATTACCGTGAATGCGACGCTCCAACGCAGACAACACCAACTAACAAACCAAATACCATGCCGCAGTTAGCTCGTCACTCCTCCGCCTCATTCATTGATTCGTTCATGAGGCTGGGGCTCCTTGACTCCATGCTTATTCAACGCACCTGCAACTCAGCAATTTCACGCAGCACCAGTGCTCCCAAGCCACCGCCTCTTATACAGCTACTCGTGGCATCATTCACCAGATACACACCTCCAGCAATTTCTTCTACCAGCTCACGGTGCTGTGTTATGAAATCAACGCTGCCCAATACTCCGGTCCTGATTGCTCACTCCATCTCTGAGCTCTGATACCAATTGTCAGAGTTTAAGACAGCAGAAAGCATTAAAAACATAACACTCAGCAAAAAACCATTAGCAGAAGACACACAGGTTTAACATGGTTCACCCAAACCCCCCGGCTAGATGCCTTACATAACAGTAAGGTATCGGGCACCTTATTAATTCAAACAGAGATTACATAATTCACACACCCACACACACTCTCCAAACAAATTATGGATACCGTTATATAGCGTTTGAATTCCACAGCCATCAACTCAAATTTAGCATGCATTAACTCCCTCCCAACAAACTGGAGCTAATCTAGGAACTAATTCCTAATTTTTGTCACCTAATGAGATTTTGCCTATTTTATCCAAAACAGAAAATCTCAACACAAAATAGTGATAAACTATAAATACAACCCATGGTATTGACTCATGGTATTCATGTGGAATGTAGTTTCTTTATAACGAAGAACTAAGATGGCCTAAATCAATATTAACTCTTGTTTTAAACTAATTATTTAATAAAATTATTTTTAAACCTTTATAACCATTATTCTTTCAAAATTTTACTTAATAAAATGTATCTAAATTTTCATACATCCAAATATACATAGTTTTTCTTGTTCTGTATTATTTTTGTTACAACTCTTTTATTATTCAAAAAATACATGGTTTTTTTTGTTATATATTATTTATGTTACGACTGTTTTATAAATCACGAGTATTATTTCTTAATATATAAAAAATTAAATTAATAATGATTTTTTTTTTTAAATATGTGATCTTATTTAAATTTTCAAATTATTTCATAGGACATGATTTATCTTGAGCAATAACGATGAATGTTCATAATTCATCGTTATTCACTACCTTATCCTGCATTATCACTGACCTCTGCCTCCTCATTGCTTGACGTATTATTGCTTCCTCTCTTATTTATATTTGATTTCTCATGCCTTTAAAACTCCAGGACTGCAATTGAAATTGATGTGAAGGGATGGTGGAATGGAAGTTTAGGCATAATGAGGGAATGAGTAAGAACACACTTAATGACAACCCCTCTCAGTACCCTAGTTTACCTTTGTCTTGACTGATGTTCTTTATAGGTAGATGGAATGAGGTTCAACAGTGATGTCAAGTTTTTAGCCTTAGGTTAGCCTCATCAAGGTTTCAATGTATTTCCGTTAATTGATGACAAAATGCTTGAAAATGGGGGATGACTTGTAATTTACCCATACCATTGCTTTGGAGGACCTTGGATGAAACCTGAAGAAGATTTGAGTTGATTTGAGTGGTAATTTTTCTTTAAATGCCTTCCTGGCCAAGCGCGTAGTGTCTTCCTGAGGTGAATGGGGTGTCGGGTTGGCCAAGGGCACAACACCTTGTGCCAGGCGCGCAGTGCCAAGGCCCTTGTCTGTTTCTTTTGGGTGAAATTTGGTAGGCACATAGCGCCTATTTCCTGGCGCGCAACACCGAAGAAATTAACAAGGGAGTTTTGGCTAGGCGCGCAATGCCTCAATACTTAGTCGAGTTTTTCTTTCACAACTTTTATCCCTTTGAAATTTTTAGTTCTCTATAAAGCATCAATGATTCATACAAGTGTAAAATGAGTTTGTATAGGCTTATGATTCAATCTTAATCTTTTACAAACCATTTTTCTACTGTGTCAAACCTTCTTCACTTTCTTTCACTGATGTTTGTACATTTTTTACTTGTAGGTGATTTGAGATGATGAATTTGACTTCTTTTAGTCAAGGAGGCATTATATGTTCCCTTTGACACCTCTATGATGATTGCACACAACAACAACTTTACTTTCTTGATCATTCCTTTGCTTGCAGCATGGATTTGAACTTACCTCTTTTGCCTATTTAGGTATGACAACTCTTTAAACATTTGTGGGGGCTTAGCCTGATAACAGCTTCCTCAAAATCCTGTGTGGTCAACACTATGAAACTTAGATTTTTATCCTTGGCTGGCAGTTTCATCACACACCTTTGGGAGGATTTTCCCTAGCGGTAGCTTCAACACTTTCTTTGGCCATTTCTGATTGTATGTACCTAAAAACACTAACTTGTCCTTCTCTTAGTGTACTCTTCACATCTATGCTCTTTGAAGCCTGACCTATTTACCTTGCGAAACCTTGGGATGTTTGCACATAACAGTTCCTTGAAAATCTTCCTTTGTTGTCATGATGGAGTTTAATTCATCTCTTTACCTTCCCTATGCTATTTCTGCAATTGATTATTGTGTGGAACCCATGCTAGATTGCCAAGTGTGAAACCCCAATTTTCATGTCTTTCTTGCTGCAAGATGTCATCCTTTAGGCACAAACCACTTACCTCATCAATTTCTTCTGCTGATTGACCTATTAACACTTCTGCAAAAGTGTCAAGATTGTCCATTACCTCATGTGCAGACCTTGAAAATGAATGGTAGTCTTCTTTGGAAATGATGACCTTGAAACATATGAAGCCCTAATTGACCTAGTGGGGGGTTCTTTGACCTCTCTTTGACTGAAAATTAGCTTTGGAGGCTTCAAGTAAAAACAGAGTATTTGTCAAAGTGGTGTATTGAAGATCCAAAATCCAATGTACTTGATTTATCTAAAGAGTTGATGCAGGAGCATCTGAGCGATTTGAATTCAATTTCGAATCTGAAGCTGAAGAGACGGGGATGCGAACGGTCACACAAAATTGGGGAATTTTTTTGTTTAAACCGATGTTGAATCTTATGTAACCGATTAAAAAAATTAATGATCTACCATGTGCGCGATTAGAAGACCAAGAGTTTTTTTAAGTGATTCGGAGAGATCTTGTGGATCTCAACCGATTCTTTGAAATTTCTATATAATAGCGAATTGCAATGTGTGAGGGCAACAAATGTGATGTAGAGGTTTGAAGAATTTAGATTAAGGCTGAAACGCCTTAACTTGTAACTCAGTTTGGATAAAATAGAAATATATTGTTACGTGTGGATTTTTGTGTATGAGTTGGTTTAATTATGATTTTGTTTCAATTATTCAATTAGTGTTATCCAGTAAGACCTTGTCATAGTGTGATAATGGACGCAGAGTATGGTGGAGTCATTGAGTTGAATATCTCTGTATATATATTCAGTGTGAATCGAAATTATGCAATGATTGTATGAAGAGGATTCGATTCTTTTTAAATTCTTGAGTTATTATGTTACAGAGGGATTGAATCATTAATCTCTGTGCAAAGAACAAATTTGTTCCTTAAAGCTTCATTTGATTCATACGGTTTTTATAAACTTTGTATGAAGAGGTTCTGGATTTTTTGGAATCCATTTGCTACTAAATTAACCCTGTATTAAGAATTACTGAGCGGAATCGAGAGAAGAATCGATTGGAAGAAATCGATACCGATTTCTGTGTTAAAGTTTCAATACAGAGAATTCGATGAGGTTTTTATTTTTTGATAAAGAACGCAAGTAATACCGCCGAATGTTTTTGAATTCCGATTGGAAGCGCGTGCAAGTGGGTCAGTTTCGTGGTTAAAGGTAATGGGTGGATTGCTTTTTTTAACCATCTCAGTTGAACATTAATAGTGGTAAGTTTGGATTCGGGGTTTTAAGTTTAAAGGTGGACGCATATAATGAGTCAAAAGGTATGAGGAGACTCTAAGGTCTTAAACCCTTGGTTTAAGATGCTGTCAATATCACATTACCGAATATCGAATAGTGGACCATAAAGTGATGAATTGGAGATAGGTGTGTGCAGGTATGGAGGTGGCGCAGTGGAAGCGTCGGGGGCTATCTCCCATAGGTCCCAAGATCGTTTTTCGAGTTATGAATCTGGAGCTTTAATACAAGTTGAAGCTTACGGGTTTATTTTGATTAATGAAAGGTGAACCTACTTATAGCGGGTTTCACTTTTCATCAAGTGGTATCAGAGCGGGAAAATGGTTTCCTGCGGAGAAGAAGTTTGCGTACAGAGGAAGAAGAGGTACAGTTTTGTTTGTAAGCTTGTGATTTTCTTTTATATTATGAAGGTAGCAGCAGAGGAAGGTGAGACGATTGCAACAGCCTAGAGCAGGAGTGCTCAACTGGTTCCACAGGAGCGAACCAAAGAGATGTCGAAGGACTGAGCTCAGGAGAGAAGCTTGGTGAGGTATCTGGTAGCAGGGCGGACTTGCTATTGCAGAGGTTTTGTTGCAGCTCACAGAGGACAATTCCGCAGAGGATGTGGGTGAGAAATTTTCAAGCATGTTGTTACAGGAGGGTCACAAGGAGCAGTTCCACAGATGACGTGGGTAGAATTGTTGATGGTTGGAGAAGACCTATGACCAAGAGGTCATAAATTTTTGGGCCTCGGGAGTCTGATGCAGGAGCATCTGAGCGATTTTAATTCAATTTCAAATCTGAAGCTGAAGAGATGGGGATGCGAACGATCACACAAAATTAGGGAATTTTTTTGTTTAAACCGATGCTGAATCTTATGTAACCGATTAAAAAAATAAATGATATGCCATGTGCACGAGTAGAAGACCAAGAGTTTTTTTTAGCGATTCGGAGAGATCTTGTGGATCTCAACCGATTCTTTGAATTTCTATATAATAGCGAATTGTAATGTTTGAGGGCAGCAAATGTGATGTAGAGGTTTGAAGAATTCAGATTAAGGCTGAAAAATCTTAACTTGTAACTGAGTTTGGATAAAATAGAAATATATTGTTACGTGTGGATATCTGAGTATGAGTTGTTTTATTTATGATTTCGTTTCAATTATTCAATTAGTATTATCTAGTAAGACCTTGTCATAGCGTGATAATGGACGCAGAGTATGGCAAAGTCTTTCAGTTGAATATCTCTGTATATATATTCAGTGTGAATAGAATTATGCAATGAATGTATGAATAGGATTCGATTCTTTCTAAATTCTTGAGTTATTATGTTGCAGAGGGATTGAATCATTAATCTCCGCGTGAAGAACAAATTTGTTCCTTGAAGCTTCATTTAATTCATATGGTTTTTATAAACTTTGTATGAAGAGGTTCTGGGTTTTTTGGAATCAATTTGCTACTAAATTAACCCTGTATTAAGAATTACTGAGCGGAATTGAGAGAAGAATCAATTGGAAGAAATCGATACCGATTTCTGTGTTAAAGTCCCAATACAGAGAATTCGATGAGGTTTTGACTTTTTGATAAAGAACGCAAGTAATACCGCCGAACGTTTTTGAATTCCGGTTGGAAGTGTGTGCAGGTGGGTCAGTTTTGTGGTTAAAGGTAATGGGTGCATTGCTTTGTTTAACCATCTCAATTGAATGTTAATAATGGTAATTTTGGATTCAGGGTTTTAAGTTTAAAGGTGGTCGCATATAATGAGTCAAAAGGTATGATGAGACTCGAAGGTCTGAAACCCTTGGTTTAAGATGCTATCAATATCACATTGCCAAATATCGAACAGTGGACCATAAAGTGTTGAATTGGAGATGGGTGTGTGCAGGTATGGAGGTGGCGCAGTGGAAGCGTCACGGGCTATCTCCCATAGGTCCCAAGATCGTTTTTCGAGTTATGAATCTGCAACTTTAATACAAGTTGAAGCTTGCAGGTTTATTTTGATTAATGAAAGGTGAACCTGCTTATAGTGGGTTTCGCTTTTTATCAAGAGCCTATAGAGATAGTTTTGAGACCATCAATTTTTGAGGAATCTGGTGAGCATGGGAATGAATCAGGATTTATAAGGAGAACCCTAGATGTACAATGGAGTTATAGGCAAGGGAAAAATAGAGTAATGAGGTTATGGGTAGGAAAAAGGATGGAGATGAGAGGCACAAGCCATTTGGAGTTTGTAGGAGTGACAAGGTGACCATGAAATGGAAAAATGGGAGGATAGTGAAAAAATTTCTATTAGGATAATGAAGGCAATAAATTTCTAAAGCTCAAAATATTTTGGGAATTTTGTTTTTAGAAATCTAGAACCAATCTATAGTCATCTATAGATGGTAAAAAATATGGATGACTAACAGCGTGAGCCCACAACTGAGGAGGAATGCATTGCAAGGGAATATGGATGTCTTATTGAGGAGGAGGACCCTGCGACAAAGGATGATGAAGGAACCCCATGACTGCTCTGTAGCAAGGTTCATCTCTGCTTTTTTTCAACTTGAGACATACTGTAGCCATTTTGTTTTTATATGTGTCACTGAATATTTTGTAAAACAAGGCTGTATGACGCTATTAAGGGGTTGGTTTCCTCCTAGGAGGCAACCCCAAACATGTTTTATTTTGAAAACTACTAAGGCAAGGATTGGCTAAGTATTGCTTGCCATCTCTACCCAAAGCCTGTGCAAAGTTTATTTTATGATTTTAATACAGTTTATCCTTACTTACAAAAAAAAAAAAAAACATAATAATATATTTAATATTATACAATATTATATAATATTAAACATTAAATTAACTATAGATAAAAGACAAAGTAAGGCTTTTACAAAAGGTAAAGAAGAAGTATTTAGAGATTTTCCAAAGTCTCAAAATCAAATAAAAAACAAGACACTAAAAATTGTTGAAATTTCACTAAATTAAAGTTGTAAGAACATATGTAAGGTCCTAACTCGAGTTTATATTATTTTGACATTAATATTTTACCTTTTTTAATGAAATATATGCATTTATTTCAGTGTAGATGTTGATTATAATTTTATTGAATTGTTTGCACTTGATGCACATATTTAATTGTAGATATTGATTTCTAATATTATGTCATTGATTATACTTGATGCTTTGATTTCAGTGTAAATATTGATTTCTAACCCTATTTGATTATTTGCACTAAATGCATGATTTTAGTGTAGATGTTAGTTTATCATCTGATGTAACTAATTGAATAATGTACATTGCTTTCAAAGTAATTAGTAGTGTTCATTGACGCCAGTGTATGCAAGAAGTAATATTAATCATGTGCATTTATTTTATGTTACAATAATCATCAACATATATCCATATGAAATAGAAATGAACAACAAAGAGTAAGTTGACAGAGAATATACAAGAAATTATAACTAAGGATGCATTCATTTTAGTGTAGATGTTAATTTATGATATGATGTAAATATATGGATGATGTGCATTATTTTCGAAGTAATTAAATTAATAGAGTGCATTTATTTCAAGGTATACATAAAGAAATTATTGACGTCAAAAATTTATTTGTGTTACACTAATCATCGTCCTAGATCCATATTATATGGAAAAGAAGAACAAAGGGAAAAGATTCATTTTAATCATCAAGTGAATCCTTCTTAAATATAAATCAACAACAAAGAGTAAGTCAACAAAGAAAAGCATTAAAAATGAAAATTATAGAGGAGCATCAACAAAAAAAAGAGATGCAAAGATCAGATCAACAATGACAATCACACAAAACGACAACTAAACAACAAGTATAGTTGAAGAAAGAAAATTGAACGGAAAAAAAACATATCAAAGAGAATATCAAATAACATATCGACAAATAAGGCAACAACAAATGACACATGTCAAGACTAAAGAATATAAGAAAATGCACAATGAAAAGGAAAATGACAAAAATGGGTAGAGGGAAAGACAATTGAAGAGCATGAATAATACGTGAAAAAAATTATGAATAACAAAGAACATATCAACAAAGAAAACAACATTCAACCAAATTAGCCATATTACAAGATGCAAAATGAAAATACTATAAGAAAAATATGTTTAAAAGATATCTATGCTCAAGCTCAACCTGTAACTTTGGCCGATATGAATATTACATATCGAAAATTTAATGACATGGTTTATTGATTAGATGAAGTGCATATATGTCATTTGTGTAAGGAGTGATATGCTGGAATTTAGGTGTTTAATTAAAATAGTGCATGAGATGTAGAAGAGAAGGAACCCATCAAATTAGTATTTAACATATTTAAGATGATTAGATTAATCATATGTTACACAATTTTTTTGTGGTTGCGTGTGACTGAAACCAACTTAGATCCATCTTAACTTCAGATCTATCCAGTGTCGAGAGAGATTAAAAATCTCGAGGTGTGAACCTTTCATCAGATTTTGCATTAAAAACTAGGCTTACACCTCAAAAGATTTGATTCCTCTCAACACTTGAAAAATCTAAAGTTAAAATACCCCTAAACTAGTTTTATATATACTTTTATCCAATAAAATACAATAAAAAAATTTAAAAATAATATTTATTTTTATTTTTTTCCAATAAATTATTTTATGTCAAACAAAAAGTAATATTAATATATAAATAATTATAAATAATATTTATAAATTAATTATGTATTACAATTTTTCTTGTAAAATTTATATAACCTTTATTACTCTAATTTTTTCAAAATTCAACATCAAATAACCATCTTTAAATAAAATAAAATTCAACATCAATTAAACATCTTTAAATAAAATAAAAATCAAATAGACACGATGTCTTGCCTTCCCCTTGCCTTCCCTCTCCAATGGCCCATTTCTTTGAAATTAACATACCATAGGCGCTAGATGTCAACTTTAATATTTAAACTCACTACACAATAAGCTTTTGTGTGTTGACTTTTATGAGCTGATTTTTTTTTTCCAAAATTAATAATCTTTTCAATATTAAAATTGATATATTTTTCAATATTTATATTATATCAATTTAATCATATTAATATTATACTAAAATATTTAGTTTATATATTTTTTTAATTCATTAATTTGAAACACTTTTTATATAAATTATTTATTTTAGATAATACAATATTTATTAATTTTCTTCTTCTTTTTTCTTTCAGATAATAACAAAATAATAAATATGCAATATCTTTTTTTTGGTTAAATATGAAATATCTCTTTTAGAGTGCCTCTTTACAATCACATTAGAGCTCAATTTCATAACCTTTGTTGCAACACTGATCTTTCTAGCCTTTTAAGATGTCAAAATTATAGTGAGCTTGAGAGGCTTCTCTCCAAGCTTTTTGAGTATAGGAATAAAATCTTAAATCAAATTAAATAACTCTTTTCTTTAGGTCCGATAGACCAAAGATTGGTCTCAGTGGACGTTAACCATCATCATCATCATCAGTATGTTTTAAAACTATTTTGTTTAGCTAAGAGCTCGTTTTCCTTGGACTTAAGGAAATAGATTAATGAACCAAGACCCAAAAACATTTAGTGAGAATGAAAGCTTGCTCCCTTAGGAATCACCATCAAGTAATTTAAACTTGCAAAACCCAAAAACATTAAAGTAAAAACTTGCTCTCTTAGAAATCACCATCAGATAATTCAAGTTGTGGTGGGCTTTGGGCAACCAATAATATTTGCTCTACTATTGCATTTGACAACTAAAATATGTTTTTTCAAAATATATATATATATATATATATATATATATATATATATATATTAAAAAAATCTTATTTCTCAATGATGCAAACTATTCAAATAAACTAAAAAAATGGCAGTATAAAAAATTAACATAAAGTGTTCTGCGTTTTCCATATTTTCATAAACTAGAAATATAATGGATATTTGTTACTCTGGAAAACGCAGTGTAAAACATTCCAAAGTCCTCGAACAAGAACAACAAACTAAATTCATATGTTTTAATGAAGAAGAATGGGAACCGGAGTTGCAAAAATAGCAAACTAAATTTATATATTTTAATAAACCAGGGTGGGAACTGGAGTTGCAAAATCGAGGAAGGTTGAGTTGAGTTTTACGGAGAAAGTGCTATTAGTGTTTTTCTAATATAAATGTGATTAAAAGTATATAAATAAATATAATAATAAAAATATTATTAATTCAATAAATTTAAATTTAAATAGTAATGTGTTAAAGGATTATTTTTTATAATGATTTTTTTATTAAATTTTATTAAAAATGTTCAATATCATTTTAAAAATAAATTTAAAATAATGATTAAATCTATGTTTATTATTTTGAAAATAATATTATCTTATAATTATTTATGCTATATATACACATGTAAACCAAAAAACCAAACATTTTAATGTTGGATTCATAATCACTCAATAAAATTGGAAAAATTAATAATAAAAATAAAAATGGCATGTAACATTTAAATTTTTGGAAAAAAATATTAAATAATAAATTTAAGAAATATATATATAAATTTAATTATATGATAATCTAGATTCATTTTAATTCTAAATCTATTAAGAGTTGAGAAGAATCAGAGATTCTCATTTAATATGAATGTTTAATTATTAATTAAAAATAATTGTAATTATAATTATAAACATATAATTATATTTATAAATATAATATTAATCTCTTTTATATATTATTTTATTTTACTTTGATGTAATTGGACTTCGTCAAATTTTTTTATTAATAATTATGATTATTATTATTATTACATTTATGTAATTACTTCGTAAGTTGTCACTATTTGAAAATAACTCTATTTCAAAACAAGTCCCCTAACTGTCATTGTGTCCATGTTTGAGCCAATACAACTCTATTTCAAAACAACTCCCCTAGATGCCACTGTGTCTATTTTTTAGCCATTGGATCAAATGTTAGAATATTGAAATGTTTTAGGCCATTAGATCAAGTAAATATTTTTATATATGTTTTTTATAATGTTAGTTTTTTTCTTTTTAATAAGTGAGATTGAATTTAGATTTTGGTGACTTTTAAGTTAAAATGTTGTTATTAAAAATTTGTTAGATTTTAACCTCAATTTTTTTAATAAAATTTAAATTAATAACTTAATAAAACTAGATTTAACATAAATTAGTTTAATGAATATAAATTTTTGTAAAATACATAAACATTAAATTTTTGGGTACATAAGCATAAAAAATTTATTTATAATAAAACCTATATCATAAAATTAAACTCCATTAAATTAAATTTATATTTAAATATTACATTTTTGTGTTAGTATGCTCTCTAACAAAGTATGATATAAAGATTGTAATGTCATGTTTAACATTTTGACTATGTCAAATTACACAAAAATTAAAAATAAAAAAAATTAAATAAAATGATTGACATAATGTAATGAACATTTTAACTAGGTCAAAATACAATAAAAAATAAAAATAATAAAATAAAATAATGATTTTACTATAAATACAACTGATGGTATTGACCCATGGTATTCATGTGGAATGCAGTTTCTTTATAGGGAAGAACTAAGATGACCTAAATCAATCTTAACTCTTAATTTAAACTAACTATTTAATAAAATTATTTTTAAACGTTTATAACCATTATTCTTTCAAAATTTTACTTAATAAAATGTATCTAAACTTTCATACATCCAAATATACATAGTTTTTCTTGTTCTTTATTATTTTTGTTACAACTATTTTATTATTCAAAAAATACATGGTTTTTTTTTGTTATATATTATTTATGTTACAACTGTTTTATAATTCATGAGTATTATTTCTTAATATATAAAAAATTAAATTAATAATGATTTTTTTTTTAAATATGCGATCTTTTTTAAATTTCCAAATTATTTCATAGGACATGATTTATCTTGAGCAATAACGATGAATGTTCATAATTCTCATTTCTTAAATAACACTAAATTTACCTTTAAAGGGGTCGATAACAATTGTTTGTATCAAAGTCAATGATACAAAAGAAATGAGACGTGGTGAAGAGAAGCTTCCAACCTTACAACAAGCCCTAAAAAGGCATAACATTGAATGTATGGAATCCATTTTCCATGATACACATGAGAAGTGCAATGAAAAATCTTTGAATTTGGATAATGTCACAAAGCTTATCTCATGTTCAATTCATTTAGATCTGAAGTATATTGAAGAAGAAATGCAGGGCAATGGATACTTATCAAGGATGTATGATTCTTTAGAAGGAAACGGCATTAACAAGGCTATGGAGGACAAAATAGCAGAATTAAAAACAGAAGAGGGCTCTTCAGAAAATGGGTTACTCAAGGATTTTGGAATCCATATGAGCTATATTATCTCACTGATTCTTGAGCAAGCACTCAAAAATAGACAGATAATAGTGATATATAGACAATTTATTCATAAACAAGAGAAAGCTAGAATTATAACCTGAGATAGAGTTATGGGAAGACAAACATTCCAATTGTAAGGAGGAGTCAAAGTTACATGAGTAGTAGTTCACTCAACATAATTCTCCACCGCTTATTCTGGAGGAGAAAGCTCCTACTACCTCATCAGTTGAAGAACGCCCACATGAGAAAATCAAAAGAGATTCCTCAATGTTATTTTCATTTGACATTCAGTCACTCTACTCTTTTTTGTCTAGTAGTCTCTTGACCTCTACCCTTAAATTCAATGATTCAGAAAATACTAGAGAAAAGAAACTTACCTATTTCAATCAGTTGAAAAAAAAAAGGGTATCTCTAAAGGGTCACTTGGGGAGGAATCTATTATTTAAAAGATTGGGAAAATAATTTCATTTCAAAACAATAATGTACCATCACTAGGAAAGGGATTTATTACATTTAAAATTTGTTCTCATTCTTGTCACTACAAAATTTGATTGTTATTTTTTATTTGATGGAAAAATAAATGATCTTTAAAAGGCACTAAAGTCTTGAATTATGATCCTTAAAGAAGTCATTAGATTCCCTCATTATGAGCTGATTTTTCTTCTTACTTTTGGGTCTTCATGATGTTTGTTATTCTGACTGAGGTGAAAAGTTCCAAAGAAGTGGAATATTGGTCGTTCAAAGAGGAATTATGGAAATATGATTGTAGATAATTTATTAATTTAAATTATCTAAACTGAGATCAATTAATCATTCCCAAGGGTTAAAAAGGGCCCAAATGTCTCTTATCCATAAAATTGACGATTAAGATAACTCTATGCTCTATGTTCAAATGACAGGTGAAGGTGGATTTACCATACTTAATCTTCTTAGTAGTCTCTTATGAAGTACAACATGTCATAGTGATAAGTTCTTATTCCATTAACTAATTCTAGCTATAGAGAAGAGTCAGAGTTCTAGGAGTAGTATCAGAGGAATTCAACATTGCGAATTTGATAGAAGCAAATAATTTCATGGAAGGGTGAAGTCTGCCCAACTTGGTCATAAAAGCCAAGTGCATCCTTCATGCAGAAAAAACATAAACATGCAAATTTCGTCATATAGAGGTCTTGAGTACTTTGGCCAAATGTCTCATCCACTATGAAAAAACACATCTTACATGCAATTAATAACAAAGAAGTTGTTCCACATCAATTACCCAATATTCTGAAGGATCAGTTGGAGCCTAGAAATTTTCTACTACCTCTTCTTTCTTATATGTTATTATTTCCTATACCACAACCTTACGACGTTTCCTTTGCAACATATGGCGCAATTGCTACTTAATAATATATTACAACAATCACTCAAAGTGATTTAGGTTACCTTTTATGTGGATTGAAATTTGCAACCATGGATGAAGTCCAAAGGTTTCTAATTTTGAAGATGGTACAAATTAGCCTAATTTTTTTTATTGGGAAGAGAGTGAGAAAATGATATATTATAATCAAGATTAAGATCGAAAAGTAAGATATTAGAAAAAATAGAGAGAGTACATTATGACATACACAATCACTTGATATCTTTATTTATCACAAGAGTTACAAATGTATAGGACATAGATCACATATGTAGACGAATCTAGATCCTAAGAAAGTAGATTTATGACTAGGAAATGGCATAACTACAACTCAAAAATAGGGAACAACAACTTCTAGATTGATGCCTCAAGAATCACAATAACAACCTTTAGATCCTATCATACACACAGAAACATTACATCCAACATAAAATATATTAAATGATTGAAAATGAAAATTAATTTTAAAATAAGCCCACATGGTGTAGAGAACTCAGCAAAGGGGTGCATTGTTAAGGCACACCGTCTGCAAGATCACCGGTTTGAAACCCATGGGTGATTAGGATTAGTCTAAACTACCAAAAAAAAAAAAAAAATTTAATATAAAAATAGTAAACTGTTTTTTTACCTTCACCGAGCTTAGTTAGAATTTTAATGACAACATCTTACGATTGAAATAATAGAGCTTCACACAATCTTGAAGCGTGATGAGAACATCTTATAAACTGCGGCTAGAGTGCACCTATGTTACCATAAATGTCACCATGTGTTGTATGGTTCCATGGAGAAGATCAAATAAAAATATGGAAGTCGTGTTGCTGTGTCAATTGTGCCGTGTGTTGTAGGGCAGCGTGGAGACAAAGTCTAGTAAGTCAGGATAGCCATGTGTTGTTGCGCCAATGAGCCTGGCACATGTCATTCTAAATCCAAATGTAATGTATTGTAGGTCAACATGGAGGCTGTTGTACAATATAATATTCTCTAGTGGATATGGTTCATATGCTAAGTTGTAGAATGGATAGTAAAGGACAAAAAAAATTATATAAACATGGTATTATTTTTTTATTCATTCATATAAACAAAACAACAGGTTTACATTAACAGATTAGGTAGCCTCAACTTGCTCGTAGGAAACCAGGTTTGTTGGCCACTTCAAAGATTTAAAAGCCAACCAAAATTGGAATAGTTTAATCTTGTCTCTAGATACTTTATAAGGTATATTATCTACTACTTCTTTTTACATATTAAAAAAGTAAATGCTATCAGCCCTTTGCATTTTTAGGCAATTGAGGGAAAGGCCTTGCCATACTTTCCACGCACCATCGCCCACCACCTCTCCTACATTTCTCACACCCGTAGTACAAAGACTCCTATTCTACAAGACGAAATCAACACGACTGGGAATACCGAATCAGACTCTTTCATGGAAATAAAAAGACAAAGATCAGACTGGTAAGGCCAGTGAACCTTGGCAAACATTGCAGAAACCATCAAAGACAAAGCATCTTTCCAAATTAACATCATAACATAACGAGGACTAGGATGGTACACCTCTATTTCAATTAGAAGACAAGGATTCGTTCCATACAGGTTATGCCTCCTTCTTATTTCAATGACACATATGACTTCCATGCTCAAAAAGACCGTAGAAGAGAACATACCTGAAAAACCGTTGTGCAATGCCCTCATACACCTTCCTTTGCTGGCTGCTACACATTGCAATGCCCTCATACACCTTCCTTTGCTGGCTGCTACACAGACTTTTGCACAGTGATAGACTTCAACCCGTAGCCTTATTTCCAACTTTTTCTCCCTCCAACTCTAACGAACTTCCCAAAAACTTTCTCACATACCTTGCTGTCTTCTGTCCCCATTGAATGCCAACTTTATTTGGCATGGGTCGAGCCACCCACTACGTCCACCTCATATCAACACCATTAGACCATATGGCCCGCGTGGCTGGCTGCCACCTCGCAACTCCCTTCGCGCCTGTGACAGCCCCGATCGGGCAGAATGTACAATGTTTCATGTTAACTTAAACGATTGCATCCATTAGCCCACGCATTAATAATTTAGTAGTCTATACTACAGAATGATACTTACCTTGCACCATTAAATCTAAGGTAATGCATTGTGAAATTACAATTGTAGGTTTAATGACATATTGAAAAATTAGCATTATGTTTTAAATCCCACGTCTAACGAATTTACTATCGCCTATTCGGTTAGGCCTCTAGCTGGGCAACCTATATAACATGATTTATGATATATTCTCGTTATTAAATATAATTAAACTAATATAAATATAAGTTAATCAAAAGTTCTTAAAGTAATTGGTTTAAAAGGTTTGGATTGTTGATTAAGAAAACATAAAAATAAATTAATTAATTTTTATAATAATTGTGATATGAAGTTATTTTTTGTATGAATAATTGAATTTTTTATTTAATTTTATTTATATGTTTTAATTTATATTATATAAAAAGGTCTGTTAATATTTTTATAATTAAAGAAAATGTAAAATAATGAAATCAAAATGGTTAATCCAATAAATTATTTTTAGAAATAAATTTTAATTTATGTATTTCATTACTATTTATTTTATAGTCTTATGTTTTTTTGATAAATTTAAAAAATATATTAAATGTAATTTTAATAAATTAATTTTGATGATGAACTACCTTCGCTCGTTCAAAACACATTGACAAATTCTTCTTGAATGTGATTTTCACCAAAAAAAATTTATACATGATTTATGGATCACAGAAGCCAAATTCCTAAAATTCAAAAATGTTTTGAAAAGGAAAATTAAATGGAAATAAATAATATGATAATGTAATTTTTTTTATTAAAATGGTTAATATCATCAAAGCATCTAATTAAATTTAAAAGTAGCACAATTACATTAATATATGTGGTTGATATATGTCGATAGACATATATCAAACACATTCAGAATCACATTAGTAAATGTGGTTATCAATTACATTAATAATTGTTAGGTTTATGAAAGAGATTTAATATTAATATTAGCATTAATATTAATTATTATAATAATTATAATAATTATATAAGTAAGCATAAGTTAAGTGTTCAACTAAGTAGGTAACTTTCAATTAACATTAAAACTCTAGAGTACATGTTAATGTTAATATTATTAATACTATCATTAATACTATTAATCAAAATGTCTGCATGTTAATGCTAATACCATTAATCATATCATTAATATTTTTAAAACTCCATGAGTGATCCACTATATGTTATAAATCCTATATTTAAAGAGTACCAATAGAGTTAGGAGGGTTCTTAGAAAATGATTCTAGTAATGTTTTACTCATCTTTTCTTCACATTTAAATAGCAAAACAAATAAGACAATAGAAGTAAGCATATCGTTTGTGGAAAGGCTCAAAAGTGGCAAGTCAATATGGCTTCAACATTATGTTAGTGGAGGGAGGCTCCTCAATCATCATCGAGACCTTGATGAGAATTCAGTGGGCAATAAAATCTCATGAGATATCCTGCAATTGGTAGCTTTAATATTAAGGTTTAATATTAGGCTTTATATATATTAGATTTTATAATATAACGTATAATATATAGGATTTATAATATTAAAGTTTAATATTAGGGTTTATAATATTAGGGCTTAGAGTTTATAATATTAAGGTTTATAATGGTCAACCATAGTAACCATAATCAACCTTTAAAAACCATGCTCAACCCATGCTCAACATGACCAACTATTGTTAATATGGTCAACCTAGGTCACCATGGTGAAAATGGTCAACCGTAACCTTTTATTATCACTATAGATAACCATAATATATCATAGAAAAGTAAGGTCAACCATGGTTAAATTAGTCAAACCATGTTCACCTATGGTGAACTTGATCAAGCCATATGACAAACATCGTAATTTCATAAACATTGTTGAATTGTAACAAAATTTCTTGCAATTTTATATTGTCTCATTGTGACAATAATCTATTGAATGTCACAATGAATTTTCGCATTGCGACAACAATCTATTAAATGTCACAATGTGACAAACATTGTCTCATTGTGACAAACATTGTCGTAATTTTACATTACATTGCAATATATCCAGCATCGCAATGTGACATTAAAAAATTAGTTAACCACATTTACTAATGTGGTTGACTATATCCAAAAATATTGGACTATGCTTGACACTCAACACTCTTCGACTTTGGTCAAATAAAATCGCCAATTAATATTAATAGTCAAACATAGTCAACCACATTAGTCAAATATAGTCAAACAAATTTAACCTCTATAGTCGATCTTTAAATAGTTGACCATAATCAAACTTGGTCAACCCTATATTTACCATATTTAACAAAAATCCAAAGTCACTCAAGTTTTCCTTTACCACTGTAACTTAACCATTTCAATTATAATCAACCATGGTTGATCAAAATCAAACATTGTCAACCTCAATCAACTACACACATCCTTGGATAGTCATAATCAAGATTAAAAAAACGTTTAATATTAATATCAATATTAATATTATTAAATTTGACTAATAATAATATTAATTTTTTTTTCCCAGGAAAAAAATTGTAATTTTTCATTAATGAAAAGAAAAATTACATGTTGCATTTCTGCATATCATTTGTGCATTTTCAAATATACGAGTATATGAAAAGGTACACATGTTTATCATATCTTGTCCTCTATCATCTATATCTATCTAATGTCCATAAACTATATACAGAGAAAATACAAAAAAATCCGCCACAGATAAGTATCAAAAAACAAAAATGTGCAATCATCTAGATTGCACCTGGTTCCTCCAAATATTCAATAAATGGCCGATGATAATACTGATATGATTGAAAGCCCGTATGTTCCGTGATGTGCCAACTACCCCACTCTAGCTGCGTGGCTTCCTTGGATAATCGATCAGCCACTTGATTCCTTTGCCTGTAAATGTGAGAGATAATAATATGATAAAAATACGCTTTAAATGTAAATACCTCATCCAATAGAGCTCTAAGAGTGTGGGTGTGACAGTGAGAATTCATATTGAACCAGTCTATAATGATTTTAGAGTCCCCATATATCTGAATCATGTTGTAATCATGTTCCCTGGCAAATTGAAGAAGAATTTTAAAGCTGATGAGTTTCACATAATTATTGGTGCCAGGGCCAAGGCCCATCTTAAGGTGGAAATGATGATTGGAGTTTATATGAAGAACTGCGCCCCCGCCACATCCCTGATTATTTGCAGCACCTTCAAAATATGCCCAGGGCATATTTTGATTTATCTATTCCGGAATGATAATTCTGTTGATGTGATCAATGAAATCATTAGGAATCAAAAGGTAAATGGATACAATGATCCTGCAAATGTGCTCCCAATCTGCAGCCAAATGATTGAATATAATCTGGTTCCGATGCATCCATATGCCCCAGGTGATGAGAAAAGGGATGTTCCTACTCTTTGGAGGTCAGGCATCCTTCCACCAAAGATCCCATGCCTCTATAAAATAATTTCCCATCTAGGAGGTAGTGCATCCCACGACTGCGCAAGTGATCTGCCACATCTACTTGCTTACCGCAAAATCAAGGAAGAGATGGTTCACATCTTCCACATGAGAAAGGCAGAGAGAACATTAGGAGGGGCCATGATAAGAGCGCTGGGTGAGGTTTTCATCCATTAGAATGCAATTAGTAAGAATACACCACATCAGAAGCCTCGTCTTGGGTGGTGCCTTCAGATGCCATAGATATTTCCACCACCATAATGTGGCCATAGGATCCATAGCATGACAGAGCGATGAATAACCTTTTTTACGAGTGTAGAGACCACTGGGGGAGGTTGCCCAGATAATTTCATCATCCTGTTGGGTCAAATGGATGTTAGTGACTATGAGGGTGTGAATATATCGATTCCATTCCACTCACCAAGGTTCAGAGATGTCAAGAGTCTATGCAGATAGCCAAGCTTGAGAATCCCATGTAGTGTTGGGTGGATTTGCAATATGGGATAAGAATCAAATACGAGATCTAGCCAAAAGCTGAGTAATACCATCCTGCTATTTGAAGTTGACGCCACTCCCCGACTAGGCATCCATCCCAATCCAAACCTTCTCTCTGGAGCCAATATGCCAAGCCAGGCCATTTTTTATGAGGTGGATGGATCTGGAGATTGCCTTCCATATGATCAATGCGCTATGATGGGGCAAAGGGCGCCCTATGATCCAGTCCATGGTTGATAATGGAGCGATATATTTGGAGTAGGTGACCCGCTGCCACAAGGTGTTCCTGACCAGGAGATGCCAGCCCATCTTTGCTGCAAGTGCAGTTGCAAAATGATTTAAATCCTTGAGTCCCCATCCACCCCAAGCTTTTGGTTTAGTAATCTTACTCTAGTCTATCCAAGCATAGGAGCGTCCTTCCTTTTTGCCCCTCCATAAGAACCGTCTACAAATCATCTGTATTCTAGATGTCACCCCTTTTGGAATCCAGGCTACTGCCATCCAGTAAATAGGGATGGATTCCAGAACCGATTTAATGAGTACCGATATGCTCGCTCTGGAGAGACATCTTTATTTCGAGATGTTGATTCTGCACTCTACTTTTTCCACCAGCCAATTCCAGTCTTTGATACGGTAGTCATTTGGCAGGAGATGGAACCCAAGGTACTATAGTCCTTCATCCAATCTCTTGCACTCAAATTGATATAATCCCAGAGCCTGTCTGCGTTTGGTTGCTATACATCGAACCATTATAATGGTGGATTTTTTATGATTAGAGCTCATACCCGTCGCCATACTAAATAATTTGAGGATCTTGTGAAATTGAGAGTTATCCTGACATGAAACATTCATAAATATTATACCGTCATCAACGAACAATAAATGGGTCAATTGAATCAGATCATTAATAATGATCCCATGGATACAACCATCCTCTTTGGCCTTGTTCATAATAGATGATGATCTTTCCATGATCAAGAGGAACAATAGAGGCGAGAAAGGGCATCCTTTCCTAAGGGCCATCCCCGCATGAAAGAAATCAATAGCTGCCCTGTTAATTAGAATGCTAAATGAGGCATTGGTGATACAACCCATTATCTAGGTTGTGAAAGTATGAGGGAACCAAATATGAAGAAGCATGAGGTTCAAATAATCCGAATTGACACAGTCAAAGGCTTTAGCCAGATCAATCTTGAGAATGGTGGATTTGAGGTTTCGGAGCTTGATGGAGTGCAGGGCCTCTTGAGCAGTGCCTATGGCATCATGGATTTGTCTGTGATGAAGGAATGCAAATTGTTCCTGGCCAACATGGGTGGAGAGTATAGGTTTGATTCGATTAGCAATGACTTTGGATATAACCTTGTAAATGAAATTACACAGAGATATGGGTCAGAATTCATTAAAAGAAAGGGGTTTCTCTGTCTTGGGGATTAGTGCAATGAAAGTGTCATTGAAAACATCATAGATCTGGCCCAAAGTTCTATTATGTTCGATGACCTGAAGGAGGTCCTTGCCAATATGATCAAAGAAGGAGAGATAAAATTCAACCGACCATCCGTCTGGTTAAGGACTTTTGTCTCTCTTGAACCATTTCAAGACCCCTTCAATCTCCCCCATAGTGATAGGTGCATTGAGTTCTTCCATCTGGTCCTCATACACATATCTATGCATAGTCCTAGAAATATCCATAATTTCCAATAGGTTGGCATTCCTCGGAGCCCTGTATAGTTTAGTGAAGTGATCCATGCCCATTTCCACCAATTGGGCATGGGTGTGCGCCACCCTGCCAGTAATGTCTGATAGGTCCCATATGGTATTAAAAGTCCTGCGTCCCTTGGCACATTGTTTAAAGAACTTTGTATTGTCATCCCCAGCCTTCAGCCATATGGCCCTGATTTTAAGCCTCCAAACCTCCTCCTGTGCAAGAATAAGTTTAGCTCTTTCCACTTCTAATGCAATAAATTTGTGTTTTGCTTCTGAAGATCTGAAACCAGTAAGGTCTAGTCTAGTTAAGACACCAATTTCCTTCTCAATGTTTGCAAGTGATTCCTTCTCTCTAATTTTCTTAAGTCTTGCCCAGGTGATGGTGGAAGCTTTGAGCCTGGCTAGATTGTCATAGAGAACCCTCACCAGTTCATGAGCAGGGAGGTGAGCACAACTAACCCATTCTTTTAATACCATTGACCGATACTCCTGGTCTTCCAAGCAAGATGAGTTGAATTTGAAGGGATACCAGGGCTTTTGTAACCCTTTCAGTAATTCAATATAGATGGGTGAATGATCTGAGTTCCCCCCAGTGCCAACCCACTGCCTCACTGAATCAAAGTATTTAGCTAATGCTAATTTGATGAGAAATCGATCAAGTCTCATGGCTAGTCAACATTTCCCGTTCTCCTATTCCTCCAAGTCGGGCTCTTCTTGGGCATAGCCAGGTCCAGCAGATCAACATCAATGATGAGATTGAGGAAATAATCAGATAGATTATCCAGATTTTCATTTGGATCCCAAGACTCCACTTGCCCAATGGAGAAATTGAGGTCACCTCCCATAATTATGTTGTCCCTTTGCATGATGGAACTTTGCATCCAGTTCTACCAAAAAATATCTCGGTGAAGACAAGGTCAATAAATATTTATCAGTGTAAGCATATTGTTAGATTCCAATGTGGAGATATTAGCTCCAAGTATGCCTTCCCTTCCCCACCAGCCATGAATCTATATTGTTTTGTTATTAAGCCCAATAGCAAAACTCCAGATCTCCCCTTGGTGTTGATTATTTGGAATTTCCAATCTAGCAGTAAGACCACCAAGGTTTGTGAGATAGAGGATCCTAGCCCAAGTGTTTCTTGCAGAAATAATACATCAATATTCACACGCTCCAGAAGAGCTCCGAGAGCCAGTTTTTTCTTGGGTTTGGTTAAACCCCTGCAATTATAGGAGAGTAAAATAATTGATCACTTCTGTCTCGGGTGTTCTTTTCTTTAAGAACCCGCTCAATTGAATATTGAGTCCCAACCGCTACCTCCAATCTGGCTTTCCTGATAGCCCTATTCAAAGATGAGCAACACCCTCTTGAGGATCTCAGGCAGTATCCCCCAGATACCTCCCCAAGTCCATAAGACTACAGTTCAAGGGTAAAAGAAGACGATTTGAGGTTGCATGAGTGACCCTCAGAGATACCTTCTGATTGGTGAGTCGAAATGGGAGATGAATCTGTTAGCTAGCTATAAAATTTGTTATACCAAATGCTGGCTAAAAACTTTTTTGAGCCTTCAAGGAAAAAATTTCATTGCTAAAAATTGTTGGCTCTTGAAGACTCTTGAAGGCCTCATGCCTATGCTCTGTCCAAACTTCACTGCTGTTCCCATTTTACACTTAGAAACCCTGTTGATTTCCAAGCCAGAATACTGTTTCAAGCACCTTTTCCCCCCTTCCCTTCTTCCAAAACTAACCTCAGTTTTATCCCTCCATTTCCCATGAAAATCCCTCATTTTCATGATTTTTCCCTTTCCCCTTCATGAAACCCCTTGACAAGGTTGAAAACTCCTTTTTTTCCTTATCGGAACCCTCAGATTCCCTTGAAAACCATTGAAAATTCATAAAAATCATATTTTAATGTATTGTGGACTTAAGCCCCTTGGGCTAAGTCTTTAGCACCTCCTCTTAAAAACCCTGGTCACATTATTTCCCATATGCCCCACGACCTCGCAATCGGGTGCCAAGCCATTTTATAATTATTCCCGCCAAAGTTTAAAACCTTTGGTTATATATATAAAACCTCTGTTTATATTAATTTTCCGACGTTTTATTATTTTATTAAATTTTCCGCTGGTACAAGTTTTAAATCGTTTCGCACCGTCGATTTGATTTGAGGATCGGATGGTGCGGAGTCCGTCTCTTGGTGGTCCCCACATTCCTAACCCATCCCAAAAACCGCGCGGTTTTCATCGCACCGCCTTTGGGCGACGGTGGTTTTTTCCCGATCGCCAGCGATTCCACTCATCGATTGACACGTGGCCTGGCCATTGTTCACAAAACTGCCGTCCATCACGTGTTAACGTTTGGACGTGGATGCCGCGCGATATTTCCGTACACCGTCTGATCTGAGGCCGCCCATCCGATGGCTATCGCTCACCGAAGTTGCCCGACAGTTAATCGGGCTACGACGCGTCATTCAATCAATCTCCGCTGTCAATATAATCTGCAGATCGACGGTCCATATTTCATCGCCCTGTTTCGATCACCCAGTTAATGTTTTCCATTTTGAATTTCTATTTCCCGCTCCCCACCGTCGATCTCTGCGCGATCGACGACTCAGATTTAAACGTTTCTTCCGCCTTCCCTTTGATTCCTCCGATCAATATCAACTGTTGGATGATGCCATCCAACGGCCATGCTTCCTCCACGTGCCTTCTGAAGCAGTAAACCTATATATGTAGGATTTTTTAATATTTGTTTGTATTTTGCAGGGTTTAAATGGTTTTCTCGCCATTTTTGAAGAAAATTCGAGGGCGGAGGATGACGATCTTCCTACCTTCGATTCATCAAATAAAATCATCACAGGGTGTTAAAAACACGTTTTCATCAGTGTTTCTTCAAGCATTGATGCCACATAACCCTGCGCAGCCCTGCATATCAGAAAAACCATGAATCGGGCGTAGTCAGAGATTATCAGTGACGAAGACCAAAAGTTATCAGAATAGAGGATTAAAGAAATATTTTGTGGGGATTACGGCTAAGAATGTTTATCAAAAGCCTAATCCCCGATTTAAAACACAGTTTAAAGAAAATATGAACTGTTTTATTGACAGGAAACCCTCCACTGCCACAAATTGAGGCAAATTGATCCCTCTAGCTACCACGACGCCACCTGTACCTCAAAGTATTCAATCAGAGGCCGAATTTATTGATCAGGATCAGATATTTGTCTCAGCGCAGCCAGAAAGTTACTTCTGCAAGGAAACTTAATGCAAAGAACATCTGCAGAGTTACTTCGACGCCACACAGAGCCTCAAAGGTCAACAAAAGCTCCCACCGAGCTTAATCTTTATGTAAATCATTTAATACAGAGGATATGTATGTAAGTTTATTCATTGAGCCCCTCAAATGCCAAGAAGCCATTAAGTCTGTATTAATTGTAATTGAGATCTTTTATCAGATCTCACCTCCTCATCCTTCTTTATATACTTCTACAGAAGATGAGTGAGGGGTTGGTTGTATAACTTTGAAATATATTTGAGCAAAAAATTCTGATTGTAAATAGTGTTCACTGGCCCTTGGAGCTCTGCTTGTGATAGATTAATTAAGCTAAATAGTGAAGATGATTGTTGAACTGAAACATTGGACCTAGGTGCTGTAACTGGTTTGACATCAATAACAAGCTGTTTCTTGGGATCCTGGTCTATATCACTGGTGAAGTGCTCCTTTCTTTGTTATTGTTTTCCTTCTATGTATGTCATATTTTTCACTATTATCTGATAAAGAACAACATTTATAGATTTAGGACCTATTGTATATCAGTAACCTTCTCTGACTGAAAAGCTTTATCTCAATGTTTTCCTCCAATTTGTTTATTTAAGAATGATTTAATACAGTTTAAGCAGTTAGGAATGTTGGAGTTCCCTCCTCCTATTGTTTTCTTTAAATATTGTTCTTGAAAGTTATTTTCCTTATTTTTCTTATTAAAGATGACTATGGAAGATATGGTGTGCCCTAGTCCTAGTTTTTCTCCAAAAGTAGATTATGAAAGTTTCCCTTGGTGTTGAATGAAAGCAGATTAGGTTTAAAAGTACTTTATCTGATCTTAAGTTACATTTCATTTCTCTTATGTGTTTTCATACTTTCTGAAGGTAATTATGTGGATTACTGGATTGTTTGTCAATTAAGCTGCTTTAATACAAACTTGCCCAACGGGTCAATGGCTAGCCCTGCACTTGGTTGGTTTTAAACAGTTACTTAAGAGGCTTTTCTTGTTTCGACTGACTATAAATCCTTTGTGAAATTATTATCAATTTCCACCTTTAAAACACTTTATTGTTTCCATTCCATCACTCTAATCTCAATAATCTTGTGATGTAGATGACTTGCCCCTTGGATCACTCTTGATGTTGTTGTTCAATTAAAGCCCTGTTATGACTCCATAGCCCAATGGACTAAAAACCAACGTTATATCTATCTCTTTAGCCAAAATTGTTCCATTCACTTGCAACTTCTCACCTTTGAAATTGTTTTGCATTTAGAACTTTGTCCTCAAAATAATATTCATGCTCAACCATCCAAAAAACAAACAAAACCCTCGGCCTTCATAACTAGCCTAATATCTTTGCCCCAAACTTCAAAGACAAATCCATATTTGCACTTATTGGAGAGATCCCTCTCCGGATTTAGGAGGGCTAGATCCTAGAATCCCAAAGTTGGTTGAAATAATGTTTCTTCTGCAGTTTTAGTCTCATCAATCTGCTAAAATTACAGATCCCTAACAGAATTTGTAGACAAGGTAAAGGGATTAGGGTGAGGAAAAGATGGGGGAGATGGTACAATTGGGAAATTAATGGAATTCAAAATACCATATGCAGGGAAGTTCTAAGAAATGATACAGTGCAATCAATACCAGAAGTAATATTAAAATATGTAGCAATCGATTTAAAGAGGGAAGTAGTATTACCTGGTGGTGTTTTCTGGAGAGGAAGTGGGAGAATGGAAACTCCATGCATCTGCTGGCCAGGTAAGGAGGTCACTGAGTTTCCAGCAGCTGTAGTGCCACCCTCCTCCAAATCCAGACCACACAGTTCCTTCGATGCAATGATTTCATCTATCTCAGTAGCCATATGAACAAGTACCCTGGGAGGAGACGCAACCACTTCAATAAGATTGCATTCTTTGTATAGATGCCCAACAGCATGACACCTGTGACATCTGAAGGGTACCCCTTCATAGTCCAGTAATTGTATCCACACCGTATTGTTGAAATGAATGTTATATGCTTCAAATAGTCCTTCCCTAGTGTCCATGAAAACCAGAATTCTAGCCATTGAAATGTTCTCGGTGTTAAGAAATGACCTGTCATGATCTAGATAAATACCCAGATCATCTCCAATGTATTTAAAGATGGATTCACTCCAGAAATGTATAGGGAGTCTAGGAAGTCTAACCCAGATAGGACATTCTCCTAGCTTCTCCTTGTCTGGGGCAAATAGGGGTGTCCATTGCTTCAATAAAACTGGTTCATTTCGATGTGCCAGTATCTGGAGAGTACCCACTCCACCATTTCAGCCTACGAAAAGATAATTGTAAACCATCCTTTGTTCATTGTGAGTACACCAGGAAGAAGAGGCAATAAATTGCTCCATCTCTTTATAGTCCATAACTTAAGCCTCGCACTAGTGTAGCTTCGACCATGGACTCTGTCGACCAGGATAGTATGTGATTTATGCATGACCTTGTCCATACTGATTTCTTGTTTTATGAAAAAATCCTTCTTATTCGGATTCCTCGTACACCTATGTTTCCTCTTCCCACACTGAGAAGGTCTAGACGTTGTGTCCCGCATCAGTTCCGCTGCTTTTTCAAAGTCCGCAGAATTTGTGCCTTCTTGCGGTTGATTCGAGTTGGATATTCCTTCAAAGCAACCCGAGGTGACTGTTGTGACAGGAATATCCAGGATTTCTTGATAAGTGGTAAGCGGACACCCTCCCTACAGAGTGTTTCTATTAGATCTCGGTGAGTCTCCTTATATGAAGGAGCAATGCCCAATCTCAACCAATTGTCCAGGAGTGGCCAAAAGATACGTTAAGACCTAAGCTTGTTGCTCCCAGGTGCTTAACACAGATGGTGAAGGGATGGAGAACTCCAGAGAGGAAGCATTATGTAGGAGTGGTTGTGAGCCCAATTCCAGACTCTGCGGGATCTCCATCGAGAGTGGGGGAATAGCATCCAACCCAAAAATAACTTCCTCCATGTCCTTTTGTTCAGAGTCCACCGTGTCCACCTAAGCATTGCCACCTAGGAAAGATATATGAGTGAATATCTGGACATGTTCCAATGGGTCCTCCGAGTAGTTCACTTCTACATCCGTCATCTTGCAGTCCAACAGAGTAGGCCAAATAAAAACCAAAAAGCCTTGAAATTTTTATGCTGACCTCACTATTTTGAGGTCGGTTAATGGTAAAATGCTTCACAAAGAATTGTGTGATAGGGAAAATCCCTCTGCCTCGATTAACGAGAATAGCGCCTATGAACCCATTCTGACGGAGCAGGTTGAATGGACCCCGCAATAATCGTCATGTCGGTGACAGACACTTCTTCGCATAGTCATAGGCAGTTTGAAACCAAAATAATAAGTAAAGGAAACCCTTACCCAGCAAAAATGGCGGAACAGGGGATGGTTGGTAGCCTGGTGTTGTGCTATGCAATAACCCCCCCATTTTTATATTTTAACTAGTTATTTAGACCTTTGATAAATAAAAATAGGGACTCTTTTTTAAAGTATTTTTTTCTTTTTATTAAAATAAAACTCCAAAAAACTTCAAAGCTATTTAAATAAAAACATCTCTATCGCAAATCGTACTTTTGCACAAATATTTTCTTAAGTTAAAACAATAGATCAGCGAAATCCCGATTTTGCGATTTCCGATGTGAAATTTCTCAAGCGACATAATAAATCTCATATCGCACATTTACACTACCAAAATTTAAGCAATTCTTAACAAAACTACGATATTGCGATATTGCAATTTTTCATATCGTATAAACAGAAGGAAATACACATCAATAAGACAGGTTCAAAAGATGCAATGCGATTGATTTGACAGGTTTTAATAGAAGTTTTTACGCAAAATAAATCATGTCAGAAAATATTAATTATGGATGCATCATGATTAATTAATGATATAGCTATTTTACATATTTTTTCCTTTCAAAACAGATCATTTCAATAGATCTTCCATCATTTGATCATTTACTCTGTCTTTAATAGGGATTTCCTTTCAAAGATATGTCCATTCGGAAAGTTATTCAGAAGCACGACAAATAGATTATTGCAGAATTCAAACAAACAGGAATGGCTCCTATAGTCTCTGATACTGTCTACACCGCTGATGGGGGAGCTACTAAATGGAAAGTTATTTACACTATACTTGAAGACGAAGAGCTAGAAATAGTGGGAGTTGCGCGACTGCCGATGATGCAACACCTTTAGACTTGCAATTCAAAGTTATTGCATGTTATTTCCTCCACAGGATAGCAGCGAGAGCTACTCTTCTTCCATATACCGACATGATTATATGGGTGCTTGATAAATCAGTAATCAAAGAAAAACAACTAAGGACGTGCAAGGATGAGATTCTAGGTTCTTTCAAACTTGAAGATATGAAGATCATGTATAAGCTGCGCAACTCGCAAGATACCTACATCAGTCAGTTTGTTACAAAGTTTGCTGAGAAGAACCAAGACATGTTCAAGGAAATTCAAGGTTGGAGGAAATTAGACAACAAGTTCAAATATGAGAAAACCGGTATGTATCCTATAGCGTCATTAGCAAACCCTTACAATTTTGCAGCAACAATGTTATCCAGATTATATGGTTTACATGATAATACCAAGTTCTCCATAAATTGGATTCCCATAATTGACTCCTCTGTTAACTCCCTCATAATGAATTGGGCGACTATCCTTTCAGATAATCTAGTTAAGGCAATTAATGAATATCTCCAAACCAGAACTTCTTCCTCCAACTCTGTTCCCCAATTCTATATGAGTGCATACATTTTTTATGTTATTTATTTTTCTACCAACTTTCCAGTTATGGGATGGAAATGGACCTCTGAAGACCCTACTCTGATACATTTGAGTCATAAAGAGATATGGGAACATAATTATGCACCACATTTTCATAGGTTGTGCTATGGTGTTGTACTACTGTTACACCAATATATGTATGACACAGTGAGCCCTAGGTTCACTAAGGAAGCTCTTACAAACCTTCAAATGATAGGTAGGAGTTTTATTGAAGAATCATTTTCCTATATTAGAGTTTTTGGAAGCTATGATCCATCGCATATTCTTCCATTATATGTTTCAGACAAGTTGATGGCAAGGGAAATTTCTTACCAAACAGTTAGTAATGGACTCACTAAAGCGTTGAAAGACAATAAAAAGTCTTTGTGGCCAAGTTTTCCAATTTCATGTGGTTCATTTACACTCAGCAATTTAAATCATGCATTGAAAGAATGTCAGAAGATTGAGTTGTTAAAGCTCCCTGTTTTACTCTTTAGATAGTTCGACCCAGAATAGGTTGCTAAAAAATTCACTTTGTCAGTCAAACTCAAACCTATTGTGCACACTGATGACAAATTTGAAGATATTTTGCAGTATGTCGGGACTTTTGAAGAAATCCTAAATTTTGTCAAATTGAACCTAAATGCAGAAGAAATACAGAGATTCAATGAATTCAGAGAACATAGACTCAAATGGATTCCACAAGATGTTTTGATTACCATTCATACGATTAAATCTATTCAAGAATCATAGCAGAACAATTAAATTCACAAAATCAAAGTGAATTAGACAAAATCTGTACTTCATTCAGCAATACACTCACAAATACTCCAGAGGCATCATCATCTCAGAAGAATACATAATTCCAGACTCCTCAGCAACAAATAGTTTCAACAAAGCAAATCATTGAAACTCCTGAGATAATCTCCCAAGAAACAGAAATCATTCCTACAGATCCGACTGATGAGATTATCCTCAAGGTGACTAATATTCCCCCACTAGATGTATTCTATAGCCCTCTTCATAAGGTTGTATTGAGAAAAAAGAGGAAAATAAGGAGAATTGAAACACCACCAGGGAATGAAGTTATGGAAGTAGTATGGAAAGATACTCCATCAAATCTGATTGAAAATTTAACTTGGCTATCTCAATTCGTTGGTGCATACACCACTGCGACAATTGATAAGGTAGCAGAAGTATCTATTTTGATCCAAGAAAAGGATGTCAAAATCATGGAACTAAAACAACAGCTAGATGAAGAAAGAAAGAGTTAAAATCAGAAAGTGGAACAACAACTTATCAGAGTACAACAAGAGATAGAAATGCTTAATATAAGTCATGAAAATGACTTATCTAGCAAAAATTCACCGATTGAAAAGTTGAGAGAAGATCTTACTAAATATGAAGGAATTCCTACTGTAGAGGAATTCATAAAAGAAGCATCGACATTAAGTGCCTTACTCTCAAAACAACAAAATCTGTTTGTTGTACAAATGTCAAACATAATTCCACATCTAGAACTCAGTGAACAATTAACAAACATAGTCATTGATCAAAGGATTGAGTTCAATGAAGTCAATATCAAAATCTCTAATTATATTGAATGGTAGGATACAAAAGAAGGGACGAAGTCAGATCTCCCAAAGATCAAGGAAAATTTTAAAGATATTCTTTTTACAGACTGGGATGCAGGAGTGAAACAAGCAGAATTAGCCATAGCCAGAGCAGCAGGTATATCAAAGAATATGGTTAAAATGATTAACCATATATTACATACTTTTGGGCTTATCAGAGAAGGAAATATCAAATCTCTTCCTGATATCAAAGATTTAGAACAAAGTTGGAAAGAAGCTGGTCAAATTAGGGAAGAAACACTTCTACAGGTAAAGAAAAATGATTGGGAAGCATACTGGCAGCTATTGGTCAAACCACACAATCAGATCATGACACTGAACTGCTTTCTGAACTCCATACAGAGAATACAAACACTCTTACTGGACACTATATTTGATGCACAAATGAAGATAGAATCCAGAAAACCTCCACAAGTTCAACCGATGTCCGACATTTGTGAGCAAAAAAGCACAACTGGCAGTAACTTATCATCCAACATGATTATTAGTTAGTTTGTTTTTCAATTTCTAGAAAAAATATACTAAAGATGAGGAAGGTTGTTTGAAACCACCTCATAAGATATTTTTGTATAATCGTTTTGTAGGTAATTAGCATAGTATTTAAACCCTTCTCATGATTTTAGAGAAGGGTCTAGAATTTTATTGAGAACATTCACAAAGAATTCCTAATTATAAGTAATTTTGTGGATGTCTTGATGAAATAATGGAACACGGCCATTTCAGCCACATATCATTTTGTTGATCACTCTTGATACACTTTTGTATTCTTTGAAAGACTTACTGATGTATGAGTTGAATGTGGCCTACTATCATTGATTAGATGAACAGGATGATACACATCTGGTACTATTATCATGTATGTTAGTTCCGGTTTGAATATTAATCATGAATCCAGCTTTCATGAATGATATATGAAATCAATTGTTTTTGTTTGAAATATCAGTTGCACTACTGTACGATATAAAGATAGGAATTGATTTGTTTTTGTATATGATAATCAAATATATGCGAAATTTTTTTCACTTTATTTTGATTAAATTATTCTTCAAGAGAATTTTTTACAAAGTAATAATTCTATTAAATCTGTGATGATCTTAATCATCGCAGATTGAATAGATATCATTTTAGATCGCATCGAAATAGTATTATCCCAGGTTAGATTAAATTAGTTTTAATTTCAGGTTTTTGCATATTGGAATAAATTTGTTTTAGTTTTTTAGGAATTCTTCATGTCAATCCCTTGAGAGAAATCCAACAATCAAACAAAAACCCAACTCTTGGAAACTAGTCCCATTATATCCAGTCGAAGCCACTATCCCAAACAGAAAAGGAACTGTCTCAAGGGCCGGACCGGGTGGTTATCCCCCTTGTTGTTGCCATAGATTTCTGAGGCCTCAACACTTGGTAAACACAATAATCAAGGTAAGTCATGAGGGCGTGACCCGCATGTCCCTTCCAAAGCCCATATTGATATGCTAGTTGTTGAGGGTTGCCATCGAGAGTGTGCAGGAACCATAGCTAGGGTTCACACAGTTCGCCCTCCATCTAATAATAATATTAATATTAAGGTTGAATATATTATTATTATTATTATTATTATTATTATATTATTTAATATAATGACCAAATTTTATCAACGTCGCAATGAGACATTACAAAATTAGTCAACGATATTTACTAATGTGGTTGTGCTAGGGTTTATAACATTTGGGGGTTTTAATATTTGGGTTTTTAATATAGGTTTTAATATATGGTTTATAATATTAAGTTTTAATATATTAGCTTTATAATATTAATACTTATAATATAGGGTTAATATATAAGGTTTATAATATTAGGTTTAATATTAGGGTTTATAATGGTCAATCATTGACAACCATAGTTTAATTTATTTAGCATGGTTCAACTTCATCATCCATGGTCAGTCATGTTCAACGACGGGAAACCTAGGTCATCCATGCTCAACCATGGTCATATTTGGTCAACCATAGTCACCATAATCATCCTTTAAAAACTATGGTCAACCCATGCTCAACATGACCATCCATAATTAATGTTTTCAAATATGGTCAACCTAGGTCACCATGGTAAAACATGGTCAACCGTGGCCTTTCATTATCAATATAGACAACAATAATATATTAGAGAAAATTATGGTTAACCATGGTCAAATTATTCAAACCATGTTCACCCATGGTGAATTTGGTGAAGCCATTTAACAAATGTTGCAATGTCATAAACATTGTCGTATTGTGACAAACATTATTGCAATGTTACATTGTTACATTGTGATAGAAATTTATCGAACATCGTAATGTGAAAAACATTGTCAAATTTTGTGAATGTCGTAGTGAAACATTACAAAATTAGTAATCCATATTTACTAATGAGGTTGTGTTAGGGTTTATAACATTTCGGTTTATAAAGTTTGGATTTTTTAAGAAGTTTGGGTTTATAATATAAGGTATTTAATATTAATATTTATAATATTAGGGTTTAACAGAAGGGTTTATAATATTGGATTTTATAGTATTAAAGTTCATAATATTAGAGCTTAATATATGGGATTTATAATATAGAGTTTAATATATTGGGTTTTTAATATTAGGTTTTAAAATATTGGATTTAGTTTATAATATTGAGTTTATGATATTGTTGCATTGTTACATTGTCATGTTGAGACATAAATTTGTCGAACATCGCAATGTGACAAACTTTATCAAATTTGGTCATTGTCGCAAATATGACACTATAAAATTAGTCAACCATTAATGAAGTTTCCGGATTTTCCACAGTGTGATAAAACAATGGTCGATGTTTCGAATCCCAACGAGGATTCTTCATTGTGTCCTGAATATGGACCCCCGTTGGGATTTGAAATGTCGACCATTGTTTTATCACACTGTGGAAAATACGGAAACTTCATCAATCGATAACCACATAAGCTTGAAATAAAAATTTAGTCAACCATATTTACTAATGTGGTTTTTCTAGGGTTTATAACATTGTATATCAATTACATTTCTAATGTGGTTGTGATAGGATTTTTAATATTTAGGTTTATAATGCAGGGTGTTTAATATTAGGGTTTCATACATAAGGTTTATAATAATGGGGTTTAATATATAGGGTTTATACTATTAGGCTTAAAATATTGGGTTTAATAATAGGGTTGATAATATTGGGTTTAGAAAAATTAAGGTTATAATACTAGGGTTTTTAATATTTGGGTTCAATATTTGGGCTTATAATATTTGGGTTTATAATATTGGGTTTAATATTAGGGTTTATAATTATAATGGGTTTAGTATTAGGGATTATATATTGGGTATGTTATTAGGGTTTTTAATAAGGGGTTTTTAATATAAGTTGTTTAATATATAGGGTTTATAATATTAATTCAATATTACATTGTCACACCGTGATAGAAATGTATCGAATGCCTTGAATGTGAAAAATATTGTCGTATTGTGATGAACATTGTTAAATTTGGTTAATCTCGCAATGCGACATTGCAAAATTAATCAACCATATTTACTAATGTGGTTGTTCTAGGGTTTATAACATTTGTGTTTTTAAAATTTGATGTTTTTAATATTGGTTTTTTTAATATTTGGGTTTATAATATAAGGTGTTTAATATATAGGATTTATAATATCAGGTTTATAATATTGAGTTTCTAATATAGGGTTTATAATATTGTTGCTATTAGAGTCCTATAATTTACAGTATCACAAGGTGACTCTGTATTTCTTACTTGCAAATTTTCATATTGTACATATATTTCAATATTCAAAAAATTCCCAAAGAAGATAAAAAGAACCAAAAGAATAAGAAAAGAGGGTGTAAAAAGGAAAAGAAAACCCCACAAAAAAAGGAATAGTTCTGAAAGTGTTGCAAATCAAAATGCCACTACTTTTAGAAAGGTTTGTTCAATCATACATCTTAAGCATGATTGTACAATTTTGAATTTTATGCTGATAGGTTAGAAAACGAGGATTTTCCAAACTGTTTATCTTGGCTTATGAGTAGATAAGTAGAACATGACATTAGTTAAACATCTTAATCTCGACCAATAGGAGAAATATGGGATATGGTTTAGGTTAGAATTTAAAAATAAAAATGTTTCAGGGTCTGCAAGTCTAAATGCACACTACAAAAGAAGGAAACAATGCTAGATTTGTAGTGTGGGTAGGTAGAAAGGTCAAGGCAAAAGAATGAAAGGAAAAGCTGAAACTATTCCACCAGGTACAACAACAAAATCTCATTTTTTCTATGATAAAAGAAGAAAAATTCAAAATGAAAGGATACTCACACTCTAGGGTTCGAAATCAGGTGATCCTATAAAGTTGGGGAATTTACATTATATTTATTTTTCTAAGTCCCAATGGTGTTCATTTCCCCTTATTTCCCCCCCCCTCATATTTTCTTTATCCTAAGTCCTATGAAAATCCCACCAAGTCCCAAATCGCAATTCGCATAGGCACTTCACAAATATCCCTTGCCAATTCAGTTTCTATTTCAAAAACCTCCCGACGTGATATTAAAGGGACCCAATTTTCCTTGCCATGCCACCCTTCCCCACCACTTGTCGCATATCGCAACTGGTGATTCATAAGTTTATTAACAAGATAAATCATAGAATCTACAATCTGTGGGCTGCGGGTGGCCCCCACGTCCGTCCTGCCATGTCACTCCTCCACTCCCCGCACTTCACACATCGCAAATCTTAAATTTTTCCCTTCACCACTCATAACCTTGTGATTTGTGATGTGCGGGCAGCCCCCACCTACATACTGCCATTTCACTCCTCCATTCCCTGCACTCTGCGCATCGCAGATCATAGCATTTAAAATTTCTCCACCCATAACCTTGACTTCCGATTTGCGATATGTGATGTGAGTCTAGGCCCCACCTCCTTTCCATGTCACGCCCACCTTTAAACTCCACGCACCTTTCCGTCACCCATGTGCCTCGTCCCACATCCAACGGACCGTAATGTTTTTCGGCCCTCCCCTCAACCTCCGAGCTTTAACCACGAGGGGGCGGGGGGGGGGGTCCGAATTGGGCGATATCTATTACCATCGACTCGGCTATGTGGTGCCCCCATAATATTTCGCACCCCCCCATTCCAATACTTCTCACTGCTCTCACCCCCTTCGAAAAGATATTTTTGTTGTTCCCCGAACCACTGAGCCTTTTTCTCTTTATCTGTACCATTGGCGCCATGACCACTCTCGCCTACTCGCCTCACTCAATCACATCACCTCCTGTCAAGAAGCCACTGTGCCATGAATGACCAAACCATTATTCAATGGGCCCGTGCCTAATAAACGACCACCAAATCACAATTTAAAGCTAAAATTAGGTATAATAGAAGTGTTTACTTCGTTATTACTATAAATTTGTTGTAGGTTCGAAGTCGTAGTAAAATTACAGAGATTTTACTTTCTTATTAGTGTCAATTCATTGTAGGTTTTGAATCTACAATAAAACTACGGAGAAACATAGTTAAAGAAGAGACTTTACCCATCAAAGAGAAATTATCAGTTCTCCACAGTTCAACAACAAGGTTCTCTTTCAAATCTATTCATAGTCCCTTCCATTATATCCCCTCCCCGGTGATGATCTATGACAAATCCCTCTCTCTGTTCCCTTATTCTTTCATCCCATTCTCTGTTGCATAGAGAAGAAACAAGCTACAATAGATATAAATGCCTCCAAAGCTAGATCAACAGCCTTTTAATCCTATGGTCTACCCACAAGTGGACCTGGATCACTTGGCCCTAACAGACAGAGTATATAAAATCCATGAGACAGAGTCAGGCTTCGATTTATTCGATGTCTACTGTTGGCTCAAGGATAAATTTCTCGATAAAGTTGATGGCATTGGCCTATGGGAGACCCAACTACCCCTTTACATCTTTCATAAAACCCATAATTTCCTAGAATTCATCAGAAAGTGCAAATCCTGCTATGAAATTAATCAGAGGACCATAATCACCCCAATAGGAGAAATCGTGTTCGCTATCAATGCCCAATCCATCCAGCAGATGTTGTAGGCCCTCACTCCTGAACAAGAAGTTCTTTTCTCGTATGAATCCCTTAGGGAATTTTATCAGAATCTTGAATTTTCCAGTAGAGCCAAAACTTTGCAACTTTTTATGGCCCCTGATGCCCCAATGTCTACAAAAAACCCTCCTTATCCCTCATCTATTTTTCCTGATAGGACCAAGCACATTGTAACTATTTTTTCTTATTTATTTGGGTATCACATTGATCAATGGGTAAATGAAGCTATGATAGGATTTTTTTTCCACTCTTCCCTCAGATGCTAAACCCAAAGTCCTATTCAAATATGCTCAGTTTCTTGTAGAGGCCATTCATGAGCAGTTTTTAAAGTTTAATGCATAAGAGGTTTTCAAATACACCTCTGTGTTGGTAAATATGTTTGTCTATTTCTAGTTCAGAAGGTTTCAATTTCAGATGACCAAGGTAAATGAGGATGCTTAGCCTCAATATGTCATCTTCTGGACCACCTTGCTATTAAAAGATCAGAAGAATCATACATACAAGGATTTTGTGGATTTGTTTGTGCACGCATCTATAAACACACTCAGCAGTGCAGTAGAGCCCAGGATAAGTGAAGAAATTAGGAAAACCATGCAGCTGAAAGAGACAGTGAAGACAAGATATTGGTACTTGTACCAAAATTACACAGAGATTTGAGTCTATGGAAATGAGCTAGCCCCTTACAAATTGTCAAAGTTCCTCTCCATGAGTGTCTTTGCACTAGAGTACATAAGGAAAATGATACATGCAGATGGGATCCACTTTGTTTCTGCAAAGAAGAAGGCTCTATAGGAATTTATAAGGTAAGTTCCTTAGATCAAAAACCAAAGGTCACCGCTCACAAACAGATCACAAATCACTACACCAGTATTATCACGTGGTTAAAACCCTCGAAGTGGGAAACATTCCACGGCCTGAGCCAACACAGCCACTTCAGGAAATTTATTAATATAAAAATAAAGATTACATATGTTTCTCTCATAAACGGTTACCGGAACAATGACCCTCCATGCTCTTTAAATAGAGATCATGGACCAATCAGGTGTTAAGCTAGGGATCAAGTGTCGTTAATACTGAGGAGAGAGTGAACCATCAGATCACTACAAATCGTGACTATCAAATTATAATTTACAAATGTACATAGTAAAGAAACACACTTTACCTAATTCTACACTAGACTAAGTTATTCTTAACTATTTCCTGTGTCTCGGAATATCCTAACATCCCCCTTAAGAACAACTTGGGATAGGATTGAAGGATTTACAAAGGTGACACAAAAGGAGCCTATTTTCTATGTGCCGAAATATCCTAACATCCCCCCTTAAGAAAAAATTGGGATAGGATTGAAGGATTTACAGAGGTGGCACAATAGGAGAAGGAAGGAGGCATTAGAGCATATCCCCCCTTAATGATAACTTTCCTGAACTCCAAACATGGATCGAAGTTTGGTAAACTTCGCTTCTGTGAGAGCCTTTGTAAAGATATGGGCTACTTGATCATTGGTTGGAAAGTACTGCACTCCAAGAACACGATCATGAATGAGCTTTCTGATGAAGTGTATGTGGAGCTCAATGTGTTTCATATGCTGATCCAGAACTGGATTTTTATATTGCTGAATGGCACTATGATTATCACACCAAAGTGTAGTTGGATGCTGCTGATGAAAACCAAATTCAGACAGGATCTGACGAAGCCACATAACTTCCTTGCTAGGTTCAAATACACCACGATACTCTGCTTCTATTGAAGAAAGAGAGATGGCACTTTTTTTCTTACAATACCATGTAAAATGTCTTGAACCAAGAGTGAATACATATCCTGTAGTTGACTTTCGATCATCAGGGTCACCAGCCTAGTCATAATAAGTGAAACCAATCAACAATGGAGATGCTCCTGCACTGTGATGAATCCTGAACTGAACTGTACCTAAAATATATCGAAGTATTATTTTATTCCTTGAATTTCATGAGGTTGGTGCATAAACCGAGAGACAATACCAATGACAAAGGAAAGGTCGGGATGGGTATGGGTTAGATACAAAAGTTTACCAACAAGTTGACGGTATAAGGTAGCATCAACTTCAGGGGTAGTACAAGTGATTGACAGCTTGACTCCAGACTGAAAGGGACAAGAGGTTGGCTTACAGTCTTCCATGTGAAAGTGTTGTAGAAGATCATAGGCATACTTGGACTGAGAGAGGGTAATACCTTCTTTGGATTGTAAGACTTGAAGACCAAGGAAATAATGCAAGTGTCCTAAGTCTGTCATTTCAAACTTATATTTGAGGCTAGAATTCACATGATTTATATGGTTGGGATCACTACCAGTAAGGATAAGATCATCAACATAAAGAACAAGGATGGTGAAGGAATGACCCACTTTCTTGGTGTAGACAGTGTTGTCAGAATGACACCTAGAAAAGCCATTATCTAATAGAAATCTATCCATTTTGGCATAGAAAGCCCAAGGAGATTGTTTGAGACAATAGAGGGACTTCCTTAGGTGAAAAACAAGGCTAGAGTCATTTTGGATAAAGCCAGGGGGTTGTTCCATAAAAATTTCTTCATGCAATTCTCCATGTAAGAAGGCAGATTTAACATCCATCTGATAGACTTCCCATTTAAAGGAGGCAACAAGGGAAAGAACAAGGCAGATAGAATTCATTTTGGAAACAGGGGAGAATGTTTCAGTATAGTTAATGCCTTCAACTTGTGAAAATACTTTAGCAACAAGACGAGCTTTATTTCTATCCACTTTTCCATCTAGTCCAAACTTTGTTTTGTAAACCCATCTACATCTGACAAGTTTTCTTCCTTTTGGAAGAGGAACAAGATCCCAAGTATCATTCGCAAATAAGGAACGATATTCTTCATTCATAGCTTCATCCCAATCTGGATGACTGGAAGCTGCTTCAATGGTGTATGGATCAGGATTTTCTAGAACTTAAGCCAATAAGGAAGAGGCTCTTTCGAATTGAGAACGCGTACATCGCTGATCTGCAGGGTCATCGATAAGAGAACCTGCTACATCCCGAGTAGAGTGGACCCATCTTGGAAGTTGTGGATTGGAAGGAATATCTTCAAGAGGTGGAGGAGGATTTTCATCCTCATTGTCATCATCTGAACTAGAAGGAATGCTATAAAAAATAGAAGAGATAGAGAGAGGTGGCACGTATGCCAAATCAGTCTCACAGGCCAAAGGTGGCACACCCACCGAACTAGGCTCGCAGGCTGATATATTTTCATCAAATTTTATATCTCTTCTAATGATTATATTTTTGGATTTTGGTTGAAGAAGTCTATATCCTTTGACATCTTCATAATATCCAACCAAAATGCATTTTTCACTCTTAGGTTCTAAGGCTTTATGTTTCGCATATGGAATATGGGCCCAAGCATCACTTCCAAAAACATGAAAGTGACGTACATCTGGTTTGATTGAGCTCCAATCTTCTTCTGGAGTTATATTCTTTAAAACCTTAGTAGGAGTGCGATTTACTATGTAACTTTCATAGTTAATTGCTTCTGCCCAAAAATTGAGACCAATTCCTTTAGATTAAAGCATACAATTAGCCATTTCTTTTAAGGTGTGATTCTTCCTTTCAGCTACACCATTTTTTTATGGCGTACATGGAATAGTATGCTGCAATTAAATACCATGCTTAGTGAAAAAGTTGATAAATTTTTTGTTAACATATTCTCCTCCATTGTTTGATCTTAACTAAAGAATTAGATGTCCAGATTGTTTTTCAACGAAGGCCTTAAAGGCCAAGAACATGTTAAAAACTTCACTCTTGAGTTTTAAGAAGTATACCCAAGTGCGTCTGAAAAAATCATCAATGAAAGTTAAGAAGCACCTGCAACTAGAGAAAGAAACAATAGGAAGTTGACCACATAAATAACTGTGCAAAAGTTGCAAAGGGGTTGAAGCATGCTAAGAGGCACATTTTTCAAAACTATATCGATGATGTTTTTCGAGTACACATCCGGAGAAAACACCATCTCGGCAAGATACCATAGGAAGACCCGTCACCATATTTTCCTTACATAGAGTTTGAAGAGAGCAATAGTTTAAGTGACCAAATTTCTCATGCCAAAGTTTTCTCACTTCATCATTATGAGCAAGAAAAATGGAAGGAAGACATGATGACCCAAATTTTTCAAACTTATACAACCTTGTGGAATCATCAGCAATGCTAGTAGCTAAAATATGTCTAGGATATTTCAGGTCCTTGATTACAACATCATGAGGTGATAATTCTACTATTTTCCCTTCACCTGAATGAGTTATCTGATAAACATATAGAAGGTTTCATGACAAGGTAGGAACCCATCGTACATCATTAAATTCACCATTATCTAGATGAATGGTTCTAGATCCTACAACACTAAGAGATCTATCATCGCCAACATAAATATGTTTGGTGTTACAATCATTTAAAGAAGAAAACATGGTTTTATTTTTGGCCATGTGGTAAGAAGCTCCAGAATCAATGAGCCAATCATGAGAATGAGAAGAAGAAGATACATTTAATGCATAACCAGATTTTGATGCTTGAAAAATACAAGCAGAAAGTGCCATTCCTGAAGATGAAGGTGAAGAGTGCTCCAAATTGATGTTGTGCTTCTTCATGGCTGCTTCTAAGGCTTCCATATTCTTAAAACATTTGGACTCTATATGGCCATCATGATTACAAAAGTTGCAATGTCTATCTATCTTCTTCCCTTTGTTTTTATTTTCCTTATCATTTTGGTGAGTTTCTTTTACAGTTTGAAGTTGAAATTTCTTAGGACCCTTGTTTGATTTAGGACCATACTTTTTAGGATGCTGCTTCTTGGGATTCTTTTGATATGGGTTTTGTTGGGCTACTAAGGCTTTATTAGAAACATTTCTAGAAGTGATAAGACCAAGGTGTAGGATTTTTTCTTGTTCTCTTATCAAATAATCGCAAAAGGCATCAAAAGAGGGGTTCGTGTAGGTGGTTCCTGAAGAAATGATGGCTTCTCTAGTGGAATGGAAGGTGGGAAAAAAAATAGAGCATGCAGGGCCAAGCTTAGCAAGAATGGAATAGATGAGGCTACCATTGTCCTTTTTTACCTTAAAACCTTCTAAAAGAAGTCTAAGGGTCTTGAATTTGGACAAAAAATATTCAATAAAGGAGAAATTATTGGGGTCCAAATTAAGCAACTCATTTTCAAGCTGGTGGGCCCTGATTTGATTTCGAATGCCAAAAACAGTATTTAGCTTTTTCAGGGCTTCATCAGGGGTGTCAATTTCAAGGATATGAAATTGAAGATCTTGAGCAATGGAAATTCCTATCAACCCTTGTGCTTGATCTTGTTTATTTTCCCATTTAGCGACTTTAACATCATTGAAAGGTTTAGTTTCTTGTCCTGTGGCTATTCTATAAAGCCCTTTATTTCTAATTAAATCTATCATGTGAGGTAGCCACTGGAAATAATTGGTGTTGTTAAGAATAACCAGACATGCACTTTCTATTTAAAAAAAAACTAAAGCTGAAAAGAGCTAAAAATATCTACTCCAATGGAAATATCTCAAAAAAGTAGGAAGTTATGCCTTTTGAAAAAATGAGTTGTAGATGCCGAATAATTACAGGAACGGTTTGAAATTTGATGATGAAGTTCAACTTTTGAAAAAAAATCCCGCCCCTTTGACAATTTGTTTTTTACAAAAGAACTTTGAGAAAGAGACTTGAACCCAAGACCTCTATTCTCATAAACTAACTTCTCACCAAGTGAGATAGTAAAAGGATTCTATAATTGTTTGAAAGGAGGAAGGGTTTTTTTTTTTTTTATTCTTCGATGTACATGCTTTTTTCCAGCACAAAAAACAAAAAATCCGAGAAAAAAAAATGAAATTCAAGCCTTATGGCAGAACGTTATATTTTCAGTCATCCTTACCGAAAACTACCTATTTTTTCACTATTACTGATTTGCCAAGAATTGCACAAAGACGCGGGGAAAGAGCATACATAGCAAAAAATTCCCTTCTTCCTATTTCTGATTTGTCGAGATCGCACACAGAGCAGAGAAAAGAGCATACACAGAGAAGAGGATATAGATCTGGAAAATAAATAAAACCTAAAAACCAAAATAAACAGAGGGAACTGAAATAACCAGAACTATTAACAAATATAACTGCAAAATAGATACTTTATACCTCCAGATCAAAAATGACATAACTTGGGTAACCGGAAACCTTTTCGCATGAAACAAAAGGGGTTTCTCATGGTAATAGATGCTCTGAACACAACAGAGTAGTTCTCCAGGCCTGAAAATTTTCATAAATAGTATATATAGAAAACAAAAGTGGCATGCAGTCAAACCGGCTATGGATTTGGATCAACAATGGATGTGGCCCTCAAAATAGCTCCGATACCATGTAGGAATTTACAGGGTAAGTTCCTTAGATCAAAAACCAAAGGTCACCGCTCACAAACAGATCACAAATCAGTACACCAGTATTATCACATGGTTAAAACCCTCGAAGATGGAAACAATCCACGGTCTGAGCCAGCGTGGCCACTTCAGGCAATTTATTAATATAAAAATAAATATTATATATGTTTCTCTCATAAAATATTACCAGACAAATGATCCTCCATTCTATTTAAATAAGATCATGGACCAATCGAGTGTTAAGCCACAAATCAAGTGTCATTAATACCGAGGAGAGAGTGAAGTGTTGGATCACTACAAATCATGACCGTCAGATTATAAGTTACAAATGTACATAGTAAAGAAACACACTTTACCTAACTCTACACTAGACTAAGTTATTATTAACTATTTCCTATGTGTCGAAATATCCTAATAGGCTCAGTTCAAGATCAAGACACAAATTGGGCCTTTCATATGTAATAGTAGAGCAGCAAGAGAGGAGGCATAGAAGATACTGAAAGAGATGGGTTTCAGCCATAGTTTCACATGGTCTGATGACCTTGCAGGGGTTATCTCCAATAAAAGGGTGGAAAACATATCCACACCCTATGTTCACACACACAGACCTACAATTGAGCAGTATGCCAATAAAATAGAGTGGGTGACCAACACCCTCCAAGAAGATGAAGAACAGGTGATCTCCACTTCAAGCATCCAAACCCCAACCCCTCAAGAAAGGAAAGGATTAGAAGATAAAGATATAGGGAGAAAGATGCCAAGAGAGGACCAGCCACCTTCGTTGACTGATACCTCTACTAAATAATTCAAACTAAGATATAGGAATAGGACCAGAATTCACATGAATATTGATCAAGGAGGAGAATTAGGGTAACAAACAATGATTCATATTGCAGACACTCATCTCTAGTATGTGGTCAAATAATGGCCTCCCCTACATCTTCAGCCACAATGTCTTTGCAGCAACAAGGCTTGTAGACATTTACTTCTAGGCCTGCCATAGAAAGCCAAGAAAAATCGGTTTATGACACATTTAAGGAGATAAAGTTGAGAAATAAGGTGTTGAAGACTAAAACATACAATCAATTATGGAAGCAGACCCTAATTTCACAAAGCAAGCTACTGTCTGCCTTTGACACTGAGAAAGGAAGGATGCATATGGAATTTATAGAAGCCTTGGTCCCACAGCCCCAAGGAGCAAGAGATTAAAAAAAGGCATCATTCAAGTTCAATACCAAGGACATCCATCTAATTGACCAAATGGAATTACACAAGAAGACCAAAGAGATGGTGGCCTCCACCTTGACAAGTACTGCTATGAGATTGTCAAAACTGTAGGTATCTTTATCCAATAATAAATCACAACTCAAGATGGAGAAGAATCTACCATGACTAAAGACTCAAGGATCAAGTCTTTAGAAGATTTAATAGTGAAGCTTGGTTATGACCCAACCAATGTTCATGCTGTGGAGGAGATTTTGAAGAAGAAGAATGATGACATAGCAGCCATCAAGAAACAACTCAATATGCTAGTAACATAAGACCCCTTGGCCAAAGTCACTGAGGAAGATAAGTCACAGAAGATAGAGTTAATGAAGTTAGTTATGGAACAATCTTCCCAAATCAAACAGATGGAGACCGTGATGGAGAAGCTACTGAAGGAAAAAGAAGAAGCAACTCGAGTGGTACTCATCCCACTAGAAGTTGTCCCCATTTCATCAATTCCATCAGCTGTTCCAGCAACTTCTGGAGCATCTAGTGGGACAAACTAGCTGTCAAAGGCCATGGAAAGTATGACCCTACAGTCACAAGAGATCAAGAAATTGGAAGCGCAGATTGGCATCCTGAGAGATCAAAAGGCCAGGTCTGAAAATGCCCATGAGATAACCAAAAAACATATTAAGAGGTTGGAGAAGGCAGAGAAGGAATTTTTAGACAACAACATTCTAGGCCAAATGAAATTGATAATTTGGGGTAGTATGATAGAGTCAGTGAATGAAATTTGGCACTCTATCCACATTATTTTTGAACATAAAGAGTTTATTGACAACTACACAATGGCGATTGAAAAAGTAAATCAGGAATTAGGAAATATGCCAATCACAACCCCTAAAATCATAAAATTCCTAAACTCAAAAACCAGCTATGAGCTTGAAGAGTTGGATGTACATGATAGAAAAACAACCATATTAGAGGTGAAAAAGGTCCTCACTAAGAGGAATTTAGTAAGGAAATTGGAGGAGAAGTGTCATGAATTGGACATGGCCATCAACAAATTCTTGAACAAGATGGAACCCCTGGTGGAAAAAGGGTTGCCCTCACTATATGTAATTAATAACAAGCTAGTCCAAAAGGGATATTATATGACCAAGCTCAGAGAAACAACTAAGGATACCACCAAATATTCCAGCATCAAAGGAAATGTGACCGGGAAATTTGTCTTAGATCTCTTAAGCAATGACACCTTTATTCAACATGAGCTGAAACATGTTTTCCTCACCGGGCCTAATTTCAGCAAATACACAAAGGTGGATGAAGTGTACCGACAGGTCATAGGTAATTCCAGGCAATAAGGAGTGGGAAAAATTATTCATGTACCAAGTTTGAAAAGGCATGGTGGACACACCAGCACAACCTCTAATTGATTAAAAGTACCATCATCACATCATATTTAATGATCCAACGGAGGTGGCCCAAAAGTAGAGCTAGATGTCAGAGCCACCCATCGTTTCCTCTTCATGACCATCTCAGCCACCTTCAAGCCTACTTTTTGGATTCATGAAGAGCCACCTAAGTTTTTCATTCATGAAGAGCTGCCAAAATTAATTCTACAGGCAGTGTTTTTTCAGATATTTTTTGTTCGGGCCTTGCATGGCCACACTTGTATAATGTTAGTTTGATTGTAATTAATGAATATTTTTGAAGTATATTAGGACAACCGACGTAGTTTTTATTTAAATATTGCATACATTGGCAGTATCAAGGGTTGGATGTTTCTAGACCCTACATTGTAAGAACTATTGTATTGGAGCACTATAATTTTGGCACTGGGCATCAATAATCGAAGACCGTTTACAGGATACTTGAGCTATGTTAAATGGTGATGTGCTATTTCTCTGTGTTAAATGTTTCTATTTTTTTCCTTACTATGCATCTATTCATCTAATCGCAAAGCATAAATTTTAGATTAATATTTGTTGTCGGAGCACCTTAATTCTGTCTGTATTTACAATCTAAATGTTTTCTACTGAATTATGATTAAAGAATTATTTATTTCTCTTTTGTCACTACTAAACCCTACTATTTCTTCCACCTCATAATTCATACTGCTCTAAAGATCCATTTAGCACAGTTAGCTTGCCTTGTGATGCTCTTGAAAGTTGATGCACTAATCCAACCTTTTGACTCCATATCCCAATGGATTAGTCCCCGCAGACCTGCTCATCCAACCAATAAAATCATTCAAAACAACCAATACCACCATCAATGTAAATTTTTTAGCTCCTAGAGACAACCTTGAGTTGTTAAAGACCATTGCCTAGGACATCTTAAAGACAAGAGGATTAAAAGGTATTTTGCATGCTGATAGGAAGGAACCTCTTGTTATGGAATGATGGTTAAAGTTTTGATATTGGTCCAAGATATCAGAGACAAAATATTGACAAGAATGACATCTAGCTGTATAGATTAAGAGTCTCTAAGAATGAATCCAAAGTAGTCATGAAAGTGACCTATTGTGAGTTGGGTCGAATGTGAAATTAGTAAAAAGTTACAAGGATAAATGGGTATGAGACACAGTGCAAGAAAATGAGGAAACTATTAGAGTAAGGTAGGCTTATACGAACATAAGAATCCACCCTCCACTAACATTAGAAGAACAATGAATTGTGAGTAGAATTTGAAATAGAAATCGCGCCTCGAGCCATATTTAAAATGTTACAGAAAATACGATATGAGTATCATTTAAGATAAATTCACATCAAACATTTTGAATATTCGCATTCTGAAAGCTACGATAACAAGGGAATGATGAGAACACAATGAACATTAAATTTAAACAGTAATAAGAAAATAAATACTGTTCAATTATCTCAGTAGGAATCCATCACAACATTAGATTAGCTTCATTTCCTTTCCTGAAAGGGATCTTCATGTTGGGTATGTGTTATATTCTTTCCATGACTAGCCCCATGTGCTGTACGTTGCGCCGGGCATAGCAGGGGGGTCACGGGGGGGGCGACAGCCCCCCCTGTCAGGGTTCGGGGCAGTGCCCCGTCGAAATTTTTTTTGGTATGCGGTCCCACTCATATGCGGACCCACCCATGTTTTGTGCATGAGTTTGCACATGGTTTTGGGTTACAATCGTTTTCAACCCCTGGTATTTTGTAGATCTGGTCAAGGGAACTACGGTTATGTTCTAATCCAGGGTTAATGGATTGGGGTTTATGTATGCTTCGGCATGTATATATATGTGTTGTAACACTAAAAGGAATATAATGAAAAATCGAGCTGGTCGTCCCGATTTGGGATCCAGGGGAAAATCTCTGTGTTTATCTGTTTTATGTTTTATGCTCTTGCTATTGTTTATTTTCTGTTATAAGAATCGTGTGTAGATATTTCTGTTCAGGGTTAAAACCTACATTTGGTATCGGAGCCAGGTTTCGGCTTCAAGGGAACGCCTTTGTTGTTGAGGGTTTTTTGCTCGGGCCTGTGGTAGACCCTGTTCAGTGGGAGATCTGCGGGATCAATTCTTGCGGTGAAAGAAGATGGAGAGCGGCGGAAAGATAGAGATCGAGAAATTTAATGGTTAGAGTTTTGAGTTGTGGAAGCTCAAGATGGAGGATCTGCTGGTGGATAAAGATCAGTGGATCGCGGTAGATCCAGGTACTAAACCAACGGCAATGTCAGATGAAGACTGGAAGAAACTAGATCGGAAGGCTAAGAGCACAATACGGTTGTGTGTGTCAGATTCAGTATTGTTGAATGTATCTGGGGAAGCTACGGCGAAGAATTTGTGGGAAAAACTTGGGACTTTGTACCAATCTAAGTCTCTGGTGAATAAGTTGTTCCTGCGAAAAAAGTTGTATAACCTGAGGATGAAGGATGGAGACTCAGTGACAGAGCATCTGAACGCCTTCAATACTGTGGTAAGTCAGTTGTCGTCTGTTGATATTAAAATCTCAGATGAAGATAAGTGCATCAGTTTGTTGTGCTCTCTACCAGACTCGTGGGACAGTCTGGTTATTGCAATAAGTAGCAATACAACTACCTTGAATTTTGATGACATTGTCTCAGCCTTGCTGTCGGAGGAAATGAGACGGAGAAATATGGAGGGTCAGAATGGAGATGCCTTATCTGTACGAGGAAGGTCCCAGAACAGAAACAAGAATAAGGTTTCGATTGGGAGATCTAAATCTAGAGGGAGATCTAAATCTCCTGGAAAGTTTGTAAAGGTGTGCTGGAAATGCGGAAAGGAAGGGCACTACAAAAAGGACTGCAGATCTAAAGCTCCTGAGAAAGGAAAGGGATCTGATGATGCTCCTTCTGCAGAGGCAAAAACCACCTCGGATGAAGGTGGGGATGTATATTTGGCTTCTTCTTCAAATACACATGTAGATCATGAGTCATGGTTGATTGACTCAGGTGCATCCTTTCACTTCACTCCCCATAGGGAGTGGTTCCGCGAGTATGAGAAATATGATGGTGGTGATGTCTTCCTAGGGGATGATAGGAAGGCCAGAATCGTCGGACGTGGAAAGGTCAAGCTGAAGCTGCAAGGTGGAAGGATTAGAAAACTTCCTGGTGTTTTGCATATTCCTGCATTGGCCAGAAATCTGATTTCTGTAAGCAAGATGGATGATGCAGGTGTAAAAACAGTGTTCGAGAAAGATGCCTGCAAGATGGTTCGGGGAGCATTGGTATTAATGCGGGGAGTTCGGACTGGAACTCTGTACAAGCTACAAGGTAGCACTGTTATTGATGGGTGTAATAGTTCTATGGTTCCTGAAAGTGGAGCGGAAAGCCTAGTTGTCTCTGGAGAAAAGACCATGCTATGGCATCAAAGGCTTGGACATATTAGAGAGAAGGGCCTTCGGATACTACATAGAAATGGTATGGTATAAGGTATGTCTAATTGCTCTCTGGATTTCGATTTCTGTGAACATTGTGTATATGGGAAGCAGAATCGGGTGAGTTTTCCTTCTGGTGCTAAGAGGGCGAACAAGATATTAGAACTTGTGCATAGTGATGTGTTTTGAACTGTGTCAGTTCCATCACTGGGAAATTCTGTGTACTATGTTTCATTCATAGATGAATTCTCAAGGAATACATGGATATATTTCTTGAGGAAGAAATTTGAAGTCTTTGACAAATTTAAAGAATTTAAGGCTCTGGTGGAAAACCAGACAGAGAAGAAGATAAAGGCACTGAGGACAGATAATGGTGGGGAGTTCTGCAAGAAGGAATTTGAAGAGTTCTGTTAGAAGTGTGGTATAGCACGGTATAAGACTACTCCATACACACCTCAGAAAAATGGATTTGTAGAAAGAATGAACAAAACACTGATGGAAAAGGCAAGAAGCATGCTCAGTGGTACTGGGTTAGGACAAGAATTCTGGGCAGAGGCAGTGGAGACTGCATGTTACTTAGTTAACAGATCACCTTCATCACCATTGGAGGATAAGACTCCACATGAGGTATTGACTGGTAAGAAACCCTCTCTTTCACATCTAAGGGTATTTGGATGTGATGCATATGTGCATGTTCCAAAGGAGAAAAGGACCAAGTTGGATAATAAATCTGAAAGGTGCATCTTTATTGGGTATAAGGATGGTTTAAAGGGTTACAAGCTTTGGAACCCAGAAACAAGGAAGGTTGTGTACAGCCGAGATGTGGTGTTTAGAGAGGTGAAAGATGTTGTTACACATGAATTCCTACCAAAGGAACCTGAGAAGATAGAGTTTGAGCTAAAGGAGGATGAATCAGACTCTACAACAGAAGAAGACTCATAAGAGGAAGAGCCACAAACTCCAGCTATGAGAAGATCAGTTTGGGAAAGAAGGCAACCAGAAAGGTATAGTCCATCTGCTTTCTATTCAAGTTTTGCCTTAACTATAACTGATGATGATCCCAGAACTGTCAGGGAGGCAGTAGATTCAGAGGATGGAAAACTCTGGAAGGAGGCCATGGTTGATGAAATGACATCCTTGCACAAAAATGAGGCATGGGATCTGGTGGAGTTGCCGGCTGGAAGGAAGCCCATTGGGAGAAAATGGGTGTTTAAGAAGAAGATGAATGTAGAAGGCAAGGTGGAGAAATACAAAGCTCGGTTGGTAGCGAAAGGTTATTCCCAGGTGCCGGGAATTGATTTTGGTGATATTTTTTCTCCCGTTGCCAAGGTTACTTCTATTAGATTACTTTTATCTGTTGCTGCTGCATTTGATTTTGAGATAGAACAGATGGATGTGAAGACAAAATTTCTTCATGGGGATCTAGAAGAGGAGATCTACATGAAGCAACCTGAAGGCTTTATGGTGAAGGGTAAGAAAGAACTAATATGCAAGTTGAAGAAGTCTCTGTATGGGTTAAAACATTCACCAAGGATGTGGTATCAGAAATTTGATACCTATATACGGGGACTTGGATTCACCAGAAGCAAGGAGGATCACTGTGTTTATTTTAAATTAATTGGTGACTGTGTTATTTATTTGGTCTTGTATGTGGATGATATGTTGTTGATTGTAAATGACAAAGAAATTATTCGAGATTTGAAGACCTAAGTGTTCTCCAAATTCGACATGAAGGATCTTGGTGCTGCAAACTATATTCTGGGCATGGAAATTAAGAGAGATCGGGCAACGAGGAAGCTCTGGTTAAACCAGAGGAAGTATGTCAAGACTATATTGCAGAGGTTCAATATGCAGGATAGTAAACCGGTGAGTGTTCCTATTCCTGTAGGTGCAAAGCTGTCTTTTGAACAGTGTCCCAAGACACAAGAAGAAGAGGAGGATATGTCCCGTGTTCCATATGCAAGTGCAGTGGGTAGCCTGATGTATGCAATGGTCTGTACTAGACCATACATTGCACATGCAGTGAGAGTATTGAGCAGGTTTATGTCAAACCCAGGGAAGGAGCATTGGCCAGCAGTGAAGTGGGTTTTCAGATATTTACGTGGCACTAGTGATTATGGCTTGTGCTACAAGGGAAGACCAGGATTGGAAAGAATGTTGGACATTCGTGGTTTTGTTGATGCAGACTGGGCTGGAGATCTGGACCAAAGAAGATCTACAAGTGGGTATGTGTTTAGCCTATTTGGAGGTGCAGTCAGTTGGATGAGTAAAAGACAGTCTGTAGTGGCGCTTTCAACTACAAAGGCAGAATACATAGCAGCCACTCATGCAAGCAAGGAAGCAGTTTGGTTGCAGAGATTGTGTTCAAGTATGGGGTTGGTACAGCAAGCTATAAGGATAGACTGTGATTGCCAAAGTGCAATTTTCTTGGCTAAGAACCCTGCTTATCATTCAAAGACAAAGCACATTGATGTTCAATATCACTTTGTTAGAGATATGGTTGAGGCTAAAAGGGTTTTGCTGGTAAAGGTGGACACTTTGAAGAATGTTGCAGATGCATTGACGAATTCTGTGAGCACTCAGAAGTTCTCTTGGTGTAGAGAAACAATGGGTGTTGAAGAATTGGCCAAATGACTAAGCTCTCCTGTGTCCCCTCGTGGAAAGAAAACAACAAGTGGGAGAATGTTGGGTGTGTGTTATATTCTTTCCATGACTATCTCCACATGCTGTACGTTGCACCGGGCGCAGTAGGGGGGTCACAGGGGGGCGGCAGCGCCCCGGCGAAATTTTTTTTGGTATGCGGTCCCACTCATATGCAGACCCACCCATGTTTTGTGCATGATTTTTCACATGGTTTTGGGGTACGATGGTTTTCGGCCCCTGGTATTTTGTAGATCCGGTCAAGGGAACTACGGTTATGTTCTAATCCAGGGTTAATGGATTTGGGTTTATGTATGCTTCGGCATGTATATATATGTGTTGTAACACTAAAAGGAATATAATGAAAAATCAAGTTGGTCGTCCCAATTTGGGATCCAGGGGAAAATCTCTGTGTTTATCTATTTTATGTTTTATGCTCTCGCTATTGTTTATTTTCTGTTATAAGATTCATTTGTAGATAATTTCTATTCAGGGTTAAAACCTAAACTTCAGTTACACACTATGCGAGGATCTCAAAATTTACAAAAAGAGAGAATTCACAGTTAACAACTTCTTCTCTGGAAAATATGGAACCCTTTCTCGGTCTTTGATTTCATCTTTCATATTTTTTCAGATGAGTTTCGAGAGAATATATTTTCAAAACAAAATATTCTCTGAAGATATTTTCTGTTCGTGGTCTCAATCAAAAACCAAAAATGATGATGAGGAAAAATGACCTCTCATCACATACAACCTGGCCTGACAAAGGCCCTAACTAAAACATAACAGTAAATGAAAAACAAAGAGTGCATAGGGTGAAATCAAGATTTCACCCAGTTTTACAATTCATAAAAATAAAAGTAAATATGCCGCGTGGGCCAAATCATGAGTTTCATTTGTTAATGGCGATGAGGGGTGGTTGATGGCCGCGGATGTGGCCGAGATGATGACGAGGATGACCCTATTTTGTGACCAGAGGGAGGTAGTGACTGATGAGAAGACAATGATAATGGAGCACTGGCGTATTCATTGCATTTCTGCCATGCGCTCTCTCCTGGAGATGGCATGGTGGCAAATGTTTCAATGTAATATCCCAAAATGGGAACATGCAGCTATACTTCACACAATATAAGAACTTACAGCAAGATAGACAATAAATCTAAGTAAAAATTAGAATATGCAGAAAGAGCTGAGCCATTTTATTACATTGGAGATGAATCAGTTACACAAGTACAAGATATAGGTAGATCTAGCCAAAAAGATGATCTAAGATCACCTAGAAAACATGTGTGAAGCAGGTACAGCGTAAATATTGAGGCTCTGTAGCAAATACTACGTTGTCTCGTCAGCTGAATATAAACATGGATTTGTAGGCTAAAACGAGAAATGCAGATCTACTCGAAAGTGGAGCTCTGATGATGCCAATATTCAAGATCTGGCCACTGTGATGGATTCCCAAGATAACCCAGAAAGGATTTTCCAGATCTGCAACTTTGGAAAAATCACCTCCCCAGGGTTTGATCCTTGATCTGCTGGGAAATACAGATCTGAAGATAGATCTAAAGAATAGATGGCTGAAATATGTTCTCAGATCAAATCTATGCTCTAAGGGTTGATCCCTTCCTAAGATCTATGAGCTAGGATCTCTAGATCTAGCTTCTCAATCCTCCAAAACATGATTGCAGCCGCTGCAACAAACTGCCTCTGAAAACTGTGCTGTGAGGGAAAGAGAGGCCTTTTTCCTACTGAAAAATGTTGCAATAAGATCCAAGCTAATGGTAAGACTGATGTCAATGTGAAGGAATGATCCTCCACTAGATTGCTAGCTGAAATACTAGCAAATTCCTTCCTCCTTTCAGATCTGCAATATGGACAACGTTATTCTTGGAGAGAATATTGGTACTAGGAGGTCAATAAATTTTGGCCTGATGCCAGATATGCAATGTGGCTCTGGGAATGCTGCAATATAAGCCCAAGTGATGGGAATAATTCCTCACCTTGTTCTCCAGCTGAAGTAAAGAAGGCAAGTACAACCTTCCAAACTGATCTTCAGAAAAACACATTTTTCTGAATATGAATGTTCTACAGAAAGTGGGAAATGGAAATCGCACTTAAAGCCTAATGTGTAATGAAGTAAAAACCTCTTCCTTAGAGATCACTCAAATAAAGAGGACGGATTCCTGCTCGGGAACACCCTGTGCTAAATAACACTTGCAATCTCTGCTAAACAACCCAAGATTGCAGTGTAATGTCACTTGACAATTCTAGATCTAAAACATCACACATCAAAATAATCCAATATGCCTTTCACCTTTTCCTTCATCTCCTTTATAATTATTGAGCCATCCCAAGCCTTGGCCCTAATCTTAACTGCGTTGTCTCATGTGGACAAGATCCTCCAGGTGGGACAACGTTGTTTGACCAAATCAACCAAACAGTCTAGGTGCAATGTACACCTCTTCCATCATGTGTGCTTCATTTGCACATGACCCTCCACCACTTGATTATTAATGCTCAATGACCCTTTGTTTTAAATCTTCAAGATCTTAGTTAACTAAAATCAAGCCTCCATGTTCTCTCTCATTAAATGAGACATGATCTCTAATCTCATTCACATTAGTAGTTTCTCAACTACCTCTTTTTGCAGATCTAGTCCAAATTAATCCACATTCACACACACAAAGTGGATATTTATTCTTATTGAGGATTGTGGGTCCCTCCACCCATTTATTTACTTAATTCATTAAGAAAATCAAGGACTCTAATATTCCAAATATGATGTGAAAATTTGGGAATATTACAGTCCCCCTTGGAAAAAATTTTCTTGTCCTCAAGCAACTCCAAAAGTAGATGCAAGGCCATATATTCCCACTCCATATGGCATCCACATAAGGAAGGCTTCCTCTAGTTGCTGCAATAGGTTATGTATGTTTGGTTCCAAAGTTGTCTTTTAAAAACGTAAAGAATGACCTCCAACTGTTTAGTTAGATGTCCTCCTTCCATCATGAAGTACCAAGTGACAACCATATGATGTCCAACATCATCATCAATACATGAGGTGCATACAATAAGGTGGTTCTCTTCACAAAGGAAAAGCTCCATCACATAATACATATCTTCATCCCATGTTTCATGGATTAGATTGAGCATTGAGATGCTCTCATACTTAGCCCTGTTGGCCTTTTTGGACCCAAACTCCATCATTCCAAGGTGATGCAAAAGAAGAAGGGAAGAAGTAATATGGGTAGAAAAATATCTCAAAACATATTCTCCTAACAATAACCACCGGAGCAAGGCCCTTTGCTACCATCCTCCATATCCTCCATGTAAGATGGACAAGCCAAATTCCCCCAAAAGCAATCCAAGCAACAATAGATCTTGATGCTTTCTCTCCTCTTCAGCGCATCATGAAACAAAAGCATACTAATGGACATATGAGATGTCGCATCAGCCCCATACAAAGAAACATCATCAATGCACATCATGAGATCATTATGCCAAGTTTTACACAATACAAAACACATAGACATAGGAGATGTCATGTGGTGACCAAACTCTCTCAAGTGAAACCCAAATGAACATGCCTTCCCTTGCTGAAATTTATCATTGAAAAACAAGGCATGATTCAGAAAATGATGAGATATTGGGTGGTATCCATACTCACCCAGGAGCAGCCAGCGTAGCCATGCCTCCTTCTTCATTTCATATGTGTTTTTCAAGGCATGGATCAGAAAAATAGGTGCCTTTGGAGAGTGACAGAATTATCCTAATGGAAACCAACGTAACCAAGCATGATGGCCCATAAAAATTTGCAAGTGGCTTTGCAACCCCTTGCTTATCATCCTTACCCATTCACTCCCATGGGGATGATGAATAAGGTACTGCATAATCATGGCATCCTCCCTTTGTAGAATGCCATCCTTCACAAACTGTTGAAGACTTTTGCATTTCATGAAATGTTGAAATGCATCTCTAACGATATCTCTTAATGAGATTCTCTCTCCATCAAAGGCCCTCCAAAACCAAAGAAGTTTTGGATTTAATGCAAGTAGAAGTTTCTCTTTGAGTAGTGAGAGGCTCATTGAGAAAGGGTCATCTAGAAAGGAGAAAAGGTTTCTCATTTCAAGATGTCTACCATTTATCATCTTTGCTTCCATTGCTCCATGAGTGAAGCTACCTCCAGAATGATCCAATAATGATGAAGCCCTTTCTTTTTCACAACTATTCAGTGACAATGATGTAGATCTGCAGGGTAATACATAGGCTGTCTCAAAGTAAGGCACAATGTTGATCTCATAATCAGTCATTGTACATAGGATAATGCTAATCCCATTTCCTGAAACTCTACCTCTCAACTCAAGGGGTTGAATGTAGCTCAACAATGATGAACATGGATATTTTTTCAGTCTTCTCCTTGATTAGATCAAGGGTCCTTTGTGCTGTGATATGTTTCTGCTTCAAATCAGCATTTTTTTCTAATCCTTCGTTATGCATTGATCTCGAAACACTATGTGCTGAAATTTTATGCATACCTTGGATCAACTGATATGTGGGAACATCTTGACAGAACACAAGAGTTCCTCCAACTGCTGGTAAGAGTGATGGCCTCTTTTCTTCAAGTGTACCAGTGCTGGTATCCTCCTCCTCTTCCTCATGCACCACCTGATCCATGCATGGGACTCCATATGTTAAGAGCTCAAGACTGTCTTGCAAAGATGCAAGTGTCTCTTCTCCAGATACAAGTTACTTCTGCAGCAGGTGGTGACAATAATGACCTCTTGTCTAGAGTGACAAGATTTACATTCTCCTAGGTTTCCTTGGGAGATGCCCCTTTGTAGCACAACTCTATCTTTTCCATATCAAGCTTCTTCCTCAACTTGTGAAAGAAATCTGAATACTTGGTCACCTTTGCATGCTCTAAGTGCCCAAACCACCAATCTTATACTTCATCTAAGCAATGAAGTGTTGCAATTTGAACAACCTCCTCTTCAGCCACAGGATGTCGCTTGAAAAATGAATCTAACTCCCTCCTCCAAGCCTTGAAATTGCTTGAGGAAGATCCATCAAATGTAGTCAAATAGAATCTATTATGCCTCTTCCTTCTATTGCTACTATAGGATCCTCTTTCTTCTCTAATCTGGAAGAATTGTTGGAGAGTTAGCTTCTCCTTGAAAGCTATAGACTGTGATTTGTACTCTACAAGATATAGACTGAGAGTCTTATGACTCTCAGGTTCATGTATTTCTTCACTTCTATACCTCTCACCTTCTCCAAAGAAAGTGGGCATAGTGGATCTATGAGGAGATCTAGGATTCTCCGGTCTTCTTTGTTATTGATAGGAAGTGCTTTCCTCATCATATCTTCTTCTTGGATCTTCTCTCTATTCTTCCTCCTTCATTTGATTGACCTCCTTGGAGAGATCTTGCATGGATCTAAAGAAAGGAGTGACAGATATCACATCCTCCATGATAGATATCATCTATCTGTTCTTCTTTCAATGTAGAAATATGAAGTGTCCACAAGCTAAGACAAAGATCATGCTCTGATACCGCTGTAATATCCCAAAATGGGAACATACAGCAATACTTCACACAATATAAGAACTTACAGAAAGATAGAAAATAAATCTAAGTACAAATCATAATATGTAGAAAGATTTGATCCATTTTATTATATTGGAGATGAATCAGTTACACAAGTACAAGATATAGGTAGATCTAGCCAAAAAGATGAGCTAAGATCACCTAGAAAACATGTGTGAAGCATGTACAGTGTAACTGTTGAGGCTCTGCAACAAATACTGTGTTATCTCTTCAGCAGAATATAAACATGGAGTTGTAGGCTGAAAAGAGAAATTCATATCTACTCAAAACTGGAGCTCTGATGATGCCAAGATTCAATATTTGGCCACTGTGATGGATTCCCAAGATAACCCATAAAGGATTGTCCAAATCTGCAACTTTGGAAAAATCACCTCCCCAGGGTTTGATCCTTGATCTGCTGGGAAATACAGATCTGAAGGTATATCTAAAGAATAGATGGCTGAAATATGTGCTCGATCAGATCTATGCTTGAAGGGTTGATCCCTTCCTCAGATCTATGAGCTAGGAGCTCTAGATCTAGCTTCTCAATCCTCCAAAATATGATTGCAGCCGCTGCAACACACTGCCTCTCAAAACTGTGCTGTGAGGGAAAGAGAGGCCTTCTGCCTTGTGAAAAATGCTGCAATAACATCTAGGATGATGGTAATACTGATGGAAATGTGAAGGAATGATCCTACACTATATTGCTAGCTGAAATACTAGCAACTTCCTTCCTGCTTTCAGATCTGCAATATGGACAACGTTATTCTTGGAGAGAATATTGCTGCTAGGAGGTCAATAAATTTTGACCTGATGCCAGATCTACAATGTGGCTCTGGGAGTGCTGCAATATAAGCCCAAGTGATGGGAATAATCCCTCAGATTTTTCTCCAGCTGAAGTATCGAAGACAACTACCACCTTTCAAACTGATCTTTAGAAAAATGTACTTTTTTGAATATGAATGTTTTGCAGAAAGTGGGAAATGGAAATGGCACTTAAAGCCTGATGTATAATGAAGTACAAACCTCTTTCTTAGAGATCACTCAAAGAAAGAGGAGGGATTCCTGCCCGGGAACACCCTGTGCTAAACAACACCTGCAATCTCTACTAAACAACCCAAGATTGTAGTGGAATGTCACTTGACAATTCCAGATCTAAAAGATCATAAATCAAAATAATCCAAGATTCCTTTCACCTTTGCCTTCATCTCCTTTATAATGATTGAGCCATCCCAAGCCTTGGCCCTAATCTTAACTGTGTTGTCTCATGTGTACAAGATCCTCCAAGTGGGACAACGTTGTTTGACCAAATAAACCAAACAGTCTAGGTGCAATGTACACCTCTTCCATCATGTGTGCTTCATTTGCACGACCCTCCACCACTTGATCATTAATGCTCAATGACCATTTTTTTGACATCTTCAAGATCTTAGTTGACTAAATCAACCCTCCATGATCTCTCTCATTGAATGAGACAGGATCTCCAATCTCATTCACATTATTAGTTTCTCAGCTACCTCTTTTTGCAGATCTAGTCCAAATTAATCCACATTCACACACAATAAGTGGATATTTATTCTTATTGAGGATTGTGGGTCCCTCCACCCATTTATTTACTTAATTCATTAAGAAAATCAAGGACTCTAATATTCCAAATATGGTGTGAAAATTTGGGAATATTACATTCAACCATGGCCTGAATATCTGTGAGCTCGGTATAGTCTACTCGGATGGCTAAGAATTGTTTAACCTGATAGAGGAGGAAGAATTATTTGCTTAGAGCGGCTATTATTGTATCTGCCTTCATACGGGCAGTCTTTTCCAGAGGTAAGTTGGAATTGTTCATGATGTCTATCATTTTCTATTCATAAGCCGTTAGCTCAGAGAATGCAGATGTTTCTAGGTGCCAACATGATGGGAGGTCTACCTCCACTAACTTATTCCACTCTTAGTTGAACTGTTCGACTCCGCTTGAGAGCAGTTTCAAACAACCCAATGAGTTCGCGCGAGTGGTCTCCTTCTCGATTACTCTTCTAACCTCCATTACCCTTCTGAAACAATCAGTTGTTCCTTGTGCATGCAATTCCTCTGGGCCCAGTTCATTCAGGTACCAAATATACCTCTTAGCCATTGCAGCCTTTGCTTCTCCTTCTGCGCGCCCTTCCTGCAACTGTAATCCAAATAAGTGAACCACAATTTTCTTATCGTCCATCAGGGTGAGGTAGTTCCAATGCTGCCAGATCTCTACTATTATATCATTCCAAATTAGACGTCTAGCTTCCAGGAGTGTCATGTTACCCTTCATTTGAGCAGTCAAGTCTTTGATAGACTTGTCCTGTGCCTGTTTTTCTGTTTGTAACTTCTCGACCTCGTTCTGCAGAGACGTTACCAACTTTTGATTCGTCGTGAGTGCAGTTTTTGACAGGCTGTGTGAGTTTTAGTCTCTGATACCTTCAAGTCTGATAAGGCTTTGGTGAGCTTCTTTGGGGTTGTTCTGGGTTTGCCAGATGTCGGGGCTACGCATATGTGCTGATCCCAATTTCCCTGCAGATCGGACAATCTCTATTTCAGTTCCACAATCTCCATGATCTTTTGGGCCTTTTCCTCCTACTCTTTAGCAAGTGCATCGGCGGGAGTCAATTTTTCCTTTTCCACTTGTACCAATTCATCTATTTTCACATGTTCCTCGCCAGGTATATTTAGTTTCCACTTCAGCTCATAGTTCTCTGCTTCCAGATCGGTGATAAGCCTTTGCCGAACTGCATCCCCATCAACTCCTTTGTCCCTTGTTTATTTCTTAAGGGTTTCTAGCTTGTTACTGATCGCTTTGGCACTAGATTTATCACTCCTCTGGTTTTCTAAAACATATTTATGCTTCTCCTCAAGTTTCCTCAAAGCAAGTGCGAGTTTCACTACCTCGTCCTGCAACATGTCACCGACGCACTTGTGTAAGCCAAGCTTATCCAGCAGCAGGATATTGGCTAGGTTCGAAGCAATCTCTATGGCTTGGTAATGACTTCCATTGGCTAAGGGATGCACCACTGCCTTTTGAATAGAAAATATGAGTTGTTCCTTGTGCATGTCTAGCACAGTGGTGAGTTGGGTATGATAACTGTTTACAAACCCGGCCAGTTCAGCCCTTATTTTTTCTCGTGTGGTCCTGTTCTTGGTATTTATCTCCTCCCTTACTTCAGCTCTGTCAACTAAAATTTCCTGCGAAAGCCCATAAGGGCCCGACAAGGAAGCATCGTTGAAAGTAATCAGGAATCCTGCCTTGTTTTTATCAGGGACTCCAAAATGAGGAAAATCTTCCCGAGATGGCTCCTCCCATACATCCTCTGGCCCTTAAGTTCTCTATTTCTTATGGGGATGTGCTCCCTCATCAATTTTCATACCTTCTTGACTTCCTGAGACATCTAAATCATTCGCTTTTCCCTTTTTCTCTATTTCCCCAGATGCATTTTCGCCCTTCCCTTTTGCAGCTGAAGACTCGGCCTCCATTTGTGCATCCAAAGGCCATGTATCAAGGTTAGCTCTCCACTCAATGAAGGGCCTAGACTCATGTACATAAGAATTTGACTTTATTTTCCTCTTCCTATTGGAAAGGACTCCTTTTGGGTCATAGGGCCAGACTTTCCCCTGTAGAAGGTCCATCCCTTGCAGTAATGTTTCCACTGTGGAGAGGGCGTGCCTCGAATTTATGGTGAAGGGGCCAACAGAAGTTGGGAGTTTGAGAATACATCCTTTCTTTGCGGGCACGATGTGGATCTAGTTAGCCTTCAAGGTTTTTCGAATGAATTTGAGGGAAAAAATTCACATGGCTGGAAACACCGGCAAGCGGTAGGGACGTACTTCCGCACCATAGACCCTAATCTTGGTGTAATCATGATATAGGTACCAGTCCCCTATGCTATCTTCCTTGTCAAACTGCAGCAAGTCCTTATGCTCAAGAAATATTATAGGTGGAGGACTATCATGTATTATTGCATAGGCTATGGACATGAACTCATTTAAGAACCTTGTATACCCCTTCCCCCCAGGCTGTTAACAAAATGAATCGTTCCACTCAAAGATAATTCTTGGTTGGGCATTTTTCCTCTAAAGTTTCTCTAGGCCTACGCTCTCAAACTTATCACCATGCTCAAATAAGAACAGATAAAACACTAAAGAACAAAACTTGAAAGTCCCAGTAGAAGGGAATTCTTGAAACTATGTTTGAATAGCCGAAGCTAGGAAAACGAGAATATTTAAAAGTGTACCCTTTTGCATCATGAGCCATAGAAGAGCTATACATTATTTTGACACCTGCTCAACCTCCCGAAGCCCTAACAACCCTGAAATAAGAGTTAGTACCGACTGCACATTATCTTTGAAAGTGGATAAGGGAACAATGTCTGAAGGCGGGAGAGTTGTTAGGTGAGAATCTGAGAGGAGGCGAAGGAAGTCACTTTGTTGCTCCCAGGGTAACTTTGAGAATTGACAGAAAAGGGAAACCTCATAGAACTCGACATAATTTTGACTATGAGGAAAACAAAGGGCTTTCTTTATGAGTTCGGACGATATGAGAAAATCTTATTGCCTTGAGCAGACAAGAACAAGTCCCTGCGCTCGTCATAAGCTTCACCGAGCCAACTAATGAATTTAGGAACTGGGTATGTGGTTGGGGGAATTGGTGGTATATGCCCGACTTAATGACTCTGAACCTTTCTTGACCCTTTAAATAACATTCTAACATCTCAGGTCTGACGCAGGCTATATTGAAAGAGTAGAATGGGCCGTGAATTTGCGCATGGGTGACGATAAGGGGTTTAGGTCTAGGGATAGCCCTGAGGCAGGCTTGCGGGGTTTCAGGCTCATACTTTCTGGACTTTGTTTTCCCCATGACCATTTGAACAACAAAAATAGAAGGAAAATGGTGGGACGAAGAAATTACTAAATACCTGCGAACAGTGAGGAAGCCTAAGGGGAAAGAAACGCGGGGTTGAAAACAATCTGTCGCTGGAGATTTAACCTTTGCTGCATGATAGACTCGTAAGAAACAAATATTTTACCCAGTTTGGGAGTAAAACGAGATTATATCAGACCAAGTTTTGTGGAATACGAGGCAAGGGTGACAACTGTAGGGCTGACGTCATAAGGACGTCGACAATGTGACACATGGCGATAGGTTATTGGCTATCAGGAGCCGGGTGGGTGAGACCCATGTATCGGGTTAAAGCATGTACTGGTTTCGTACCGCCCTCCCTAGAATTACCTTACCTTTACTTACTTGCGCCATATTTTCTTCTTTATGGGCCCACTTATAATTCTAGCGCGGTTCATAAGGGCCTTATGCTCCATTCTACCACCCCACGAAACACTTGCAATTAGTTCGCCACCGAGTGATGTCACATTCTCTAGGGGTAAGCCTTCCTGTCCTTCCACCTTATTTTGATGCCGATGGAATGCTCCACCAATGCTTGATTTCTTTTTGTTTCCACTATGCTTAACGCGGCTTTCATGCTAGGCTATGCTACACATCAAGTCCCCCATCTGCGCTTATGTCTTTTAAGAAAATTTCCTTTCAAAGACTCTTTTGACTTACTCACCCTGCCATCTTTGTAAATCTCCTTGGTTGTTTATCTTGGCTGCTCTTTTCCTTGATGTATGAGGTGGATAAACAACATTGGCTCCACCTGGGGATGACACGCTCATCCTCGAGGGTGTCGAGAACTTCCCAGACCCTCCACGTGATATTCATCAAAATCTGGGGCCCCTCCAAAAATTTCATGCACCCCTATGATGAAACAAACATCAACAGTAATGTAAAATGGAAAGTATATAAAATATGTACAACATGAATCTAAGACCTTTTGTTAGTATCGAAAGTATGGTTTCAAGAACTGCTCGTTTACGGGCACTTCGAGCAAGTCGCCTTCCAAATTTTAAAATAAAAAAGTATTGTTTCCCTTCACTTCAACAATCTTGAATGGTTTGAACCACAAGGGGTCGAACTTACCATGTTTGCCTTTATCTTCTCTCCTGATATCCCATCTCAGTACCAGGTACCCTACTTGCATTAATTTATCTTTCGTGTGTTGGTAAAACAAGCCTTTCATCTTCTCCTGATATTCTGATAACCTGCTATTCACTTGGTTCAGAGTCTCCTCCAACTCGACCAACTAGTTCATCCTCCTGATGAGGTCGTTCGATTCTTCTTGGCTGTCTTGGAGAAACCTGGCGACATGTAAGGCAAGATGAATTGGAAAAACTACTACTCGGCCATAAACTAGTTTGTAGGGGGACTTACCTGTGGATCTTTTATTAGTAATACAGTTCGCCCAGAGTGCGAATTTTAGCTGGGAGTCCCAGTTCTTCTGATTTTCGCTTATAGCGTTCTTCAATGGCCTTACCAAAGTTTTATTGGAAGACTTGTCCAACCCATTCCCCTGGGGGTAATAGGCTATAGAGTGCCCCAAGGTGATATTATACTATTGACAGAAGTTGATGAACATGGTGGATTTTAAATCTTGAGCGTTGCCTGTCATGATCTTAACTAGGCAGCCAAACCTTGATATGATATTCTCCTCCATGAACTTGATTACAACCACATCAGTAGCATTTATTGCGGGTATCGCCTCTACCCACTTAGTGAAGTAGTCAATGGCAGTGAGGATCCACTTATGCTGACCACTTTATGTGGGGTGAATCTCTCTGATAAACTCAATGCCCCACTGTTGAAAAGGTTCTTCGATATGTACTGGTATCATTGGCAGGGGAGAAAATTTCTGTTTTTCTGCAAACCTTTGGCATTTTTTGCACCCTCGAACCCGAGTATGCACATCTCCAAACAACTGAGGCCAGAAGAAACTAGCCTTCAGTAACTTATGAGCAGTGGACCACCAGCTGTAATGTTCCCTGCAAATTCCTTTGTGAAATTCAGCCATGAATTCCTCCACCTCCGACTCTGTAAGACATAAGAGCAGGATTTCTGAAGGGTCCTTCCAATATAGTCGGTCATTTGCCACAATGTGTTTCTACGATTTGAGCCTCAGAGTTCGATACTTTGTCTTATTGAAGTTTAAGGGACACCTGAGAGTTAAAAGATATTCTACAATATATTTGTACCAAGTAGTGAGCAGGTATTTCATGTGCGTTTTTGTACTATAGTTTCTATTCTCGGCTGTGCCTTCGCACCTTCAGGTACCTCTCCTCCTTCCATGGTTAAATTTATGCCCAATGCTTGACAATTTGACTCGAACAAGATTTTTTCTAGCCCTTTTCCTTTAATGAGCTTTGTGGGGCAGATGTCTAGTTCTTATTATTGAATCTTGGCAATCCATTTGCCTCTTTTGCCTTCAATATCTCCCTGGATTAGGATGTCTTTCATTGTGGCTATGGGAACAAAAGCGGTTATGGCAGACTACAACACATACATTTGAAAAGCTTTCAGGGACTTAACTAGGGCGTACACCTGCTTCTCCAGAATATTATATTTAAACTCTGTGTCTCACAGTACTTGACTAAAGAAAGCAATGGGCTGCTCATACCTGTCTACGTTTTTCTGTAGTTACACTACAACTGTTGTGTGTGGAGACGCAAATGAGAATATCATGAATGGCTTACCATAGTCAGGACCCGCCAATACCGGGGCTTCTGCAAAGGCACTTTTGATTATATTGAAGGCCTCTCATGACTATTTCATCCATTTTACTTCGTTGTTTTTTCTAAACATCTCAATGATGTGTCGAACTATTTTAGCATAGTTCAGAATAAATCTCCTTAAAAAATTTATGCGTCCCAGAAACACCTGTACTTCCTTCTTATTTCGAGGTAGTGATATGCCATTGATTACCTCTACTCTTTTGGGGTCAATTTTCACCCCTTCTTTCGTTACAATATGTCCCAGTAATTTTCCTTCCTCTAAAGCAAACATGGAATTTTGAGGATTAAGTGATAAACCATACTTGCGGCACTTGTCAAAGGTTCGGCGCAGGTGCTCAATATGTTCAACGTCGTTCTTTGAAAACAAAGTGATATCGTCCAAGTATATCACCATGAATTTCTCTTGCTCTCCAACAAAAGAAATATCCATCACCCGCTGGAAAGTAGCTCCCGCATTTATTAGGCCGAATTGCATTCGGGCATACATGAACGTTCCCCATGGTGTAGTGAATTCCATCTTCTTTTGATCTTCAAGGAGAACTGCCACCTGATTATAACTGGAGAAGCCATTCATCATAGACATCCATGAGGATCCCAATGCCTTCTGCAATATGTGATCCATCTTGGGGAGAGGGTATTTGTCCTTGAGAGATGCCCTGTTCAAATTCTGGAAATCTACACATAGCCTAATTTCCCCGTTCTTCTTTCTGACTGGGACCAGGTTGACCACCCACTTCGAGTATCTCAAGGGAACTATGATCTTGTCCTTCAGCAAATTTTTTATTTCTTTTTCAATGGAGGGAAGTAACAATGGATTGATTTGTCTCAAATTTTTCTTATGGGGTTTAGCATCCTCTCTGAGCGGGATCCTATGCTATATGATTTCTACATAAAAAAATTTCAGGTCTTGGTATGACCAAGTGAAAACATCTCTGTAAGATTGAAATAACTTGAAGTATTGATCTTTATAATCCTCTGGGACTACTTTAGAAAACTTTACTATTTTTGGATCTCCCTCTGTCCCAATATTTATGTCATCCACCTGGTATTCTTGGGTCAATTTGTTGGGGCTAATCGGGGACATCATTCTTGTCGAATAATATTTCCAAGGGCACAATGCCTCTGGGTATGACATTCCCCTTTAATTGCAGTACCTAATGTCCTGCCACTATCTCTTCCCATTTATTCTGAGGTTGCTCTTCAATTTCCTCTTCTACAACATCAATAACCAGGTTAGAGAATACTCCAATGGTCTCTATAAAGTGTTTCACTTGCTCCTCGTCCTCAAACACCTGCCATTGTTTGACGTTATCCGAGATAGAGGGACGATAATGTACTTCAACCTCATATCTGAGGAGCGGTTTCTGTGGTGGATGAAAATTTCTTGCTGCAGCAGCAAGGGAATCAACCATCCTATTCTGATCTCTTTGCATGAATTGTATGTTAAAATATAGGAATAAATTCTCCACTAGATCCCATACTTCATTCATGTAAGCTCTTAGCCGAGGGTGCTTAGCCTAGCATTGATTCTTGAATTTCCTCACCACCAGCTCTGAATCTCCGAAGACTATGAGGCTCTGAATATTCATGCTCTTAGCTGTTTACAGCCCCAAGACCAGTGCTTCATATTTTTCCACATTATTTGTAGCTTCATACTCTAACTTGAAAGAAAATGGGACTAACTATCCCGTAGGTGAGATTAGAAGGACTCCAGCTCCATTTCCTTCCCTCAAATTTTCCCCATCAAAATGAAAAGTCCATATGCCCCTCTCTTCATTACTTGCATACTATTCTAGCCTCAAAGAATTGAATGCTGGTTCCTATAAAAAATCTTCATCCTCCTTGTTGGGGTTCCCATGTTTTGGCAAGTTTGGCAATACCAAAATATGAGACAACATCAGAACCACTTTGAGACCTCAAGATCTAGCCCTCCTGGGTCCAGATAGTTATCTCTCTATAAAGGCAAAGGTATATGTATTTGAATTTTAGTTTAAAGATATTAGGCTAGTTATAGGCACAAGGTTTGTTTTGTTTTGTTTGTTTGTTTGGTTTTTGGGAATCGGGAAGGAAGAGTTCAATAGAAGACAAAGGGTGAGCAAAGAGGATTTTAGGAAAAGGAGGAATAATTCATAGAAAACTCGAGACCATTGGGAAATGGAGAAAGGGTTTACTTGCTATTCAGTATTCAAGGCTTTCAATTGGGCTAGTCATCTAAAACATAGGATCTTAAAGATGATAGTGTGGTGTGAAATGATAAGGAAAGAAACTGAATGACAAGGAAACCTCCAAGGTGACCACTCAGGAATCAGATCTAGGGACAGGACATGCCATTAAACGCCTATGATCCAACCCCTAAAAGGTTAACTCTTCAGAAAAAGGAACATTAAAGATTTAAACACAAAGGTGAAACCTGACGTCAGAGAAAGGCTTTGAACTTTCAATGCTTCGGCATTCAACTTGAGGGAACTTAGAAAGGTTCAATTGATTGAAAAAGACCCTAGTGAGATAGAATCAACATTCTAAACTCCCAGTATCTCAATTCTTTCAATTAAAACCCAACAAGAACATCTAGGAACAGATTCATAAATTCATACATCAGCTAGTAGTGAATAACGCTACTACACTGGTTAAATTATCTTGAATTAGTTCTTAGATAGAAAAATCAGTAGAAAACATCATAGGAAAGAAGAGCAGGAGCATTAGGGTACCATGCAAGGGTATATCCTAAGCCAGATTTCTGATTCTTACCAGAGAAATGAAATGTAGTGAATTACAGAAGGAAAACAGAGACAGAGGAAGAAAACATCACTGCTGCTTTAAATCAGGACCCAAATAAATGTGCTTGTCATATTAAAGAGAAACACTAGTCATGTACAAAATTATCCAACAATTTTATATTCAATCTGAAATCATCTTCCTTAACCTATCTTACAACTTTACACACAGAACTATATCTCAAGAGAAACAACTTACAATTCACAGATATCCGATCAACAACTAACAACAACTTTCCTCATGAGTTTTATATCTTAAAGAGAGGAAAAGGAGGTAGGTGAAACACTAAATGAAACATTAAAACAGAAGTAGGAGAAAAGGGCTCGAGGCCCATTCTGTCTTAATATCTATGCATTAATATTCAGTATTCTCTGGGTGAAAAAGTGGTCTTCGACAGGCTGATATTTACTCCATGTATGTTCTTCGATGTAATTTTGGCTGTAGTACTCTGTAGTACTCTGGTGATAAGAAAAAAGGCAGATAAATGACTTTTAGGTCTGCCATACTACATAAAAAATGCTCTGGCAACATTAGGACTTCTGTGAGGATGTAGATCTTCTCAGAAACTTGATGTAGCGTAAAAAACAGTATGGGACTTGTCCTTCCACAGGAAAGAACCTTCTGCTGATGTGATCAATGATAATATTGTTTTATATGCTTTAGGCATCATTAGGCCTTCTGTGTTAATCATGAGGTATTCAATCTGGTACATTTTCCCTTTGAATGTTTAATTAAAGCTTAAAATCTTCAATTAGGGGCTTTAAAACTCTTTAATCCTGTACTGATACTCTTTGCCGCTTCATGAGTGTCTCTGTCTTTGGAAATGTAATTTTAATGGCCCTGGAGGTTTTACATGGAGTTAATACCCCTAATTTGGATAAAATATGTGTTTAAACCCCTTCAGGAGTCTTCCCAGCAAATTTTGGCTCTGAAAACGGCCTTCTCTGCACTCTGTGTCACTAACAGTGACTGTGAGGAATGACGGTTTCGACCGCCTGTACCCTGCAAAAGCACACAAATATGTTAAGAAATCCATGCATGGGGGAGGATGGATGCAGTGAAAAATGCCTGCAAAAAGCTGTGAAATGGTGGAAAAATGCAGTGTGATGGCGAAAATCTGCTCTGATGGAGGTTTGGTGGAGAAATGGTTGTGGACCGTTCGATGAGATCTGGAGGCAATGATCGACGGTGGAGATTAACTAATGGAATGAATTTAGAAGGTTAGACGGAGGAATATGACTTTAATGTTATAACGTATAGTTGTGATGTTAGGCGGAATAATATAACCCTTTAATGTAAAACATTAAAAGTTTAATGTGGGCAGAAGAAATGATTTTCAATGTAAATCATAAGATTGGACCTTTGGATGGAATACAAAGGAAATGCGTGAAAATGCAATGAAATGGGTTTGAATGGTGGGAACAGGCGTGGGTGGAGGGTGATTTATTATGAACCGTCGGATCTTAGGAGAAGATCGACGGTTGAGATGACGCGATGAAGTTCTATGGTCGCCTGATTGAAAAATATGAATGAAACACAAGATGCATTGAGGGTCGTTGATATATATAGATCAACGGTCGAGATCATCAAAGGGGCTTTCGGGAACAAAGTGGGGAAGTGGTTTTGGCTGAAGAAACAACTTTTTTCATGCGATGAAAAGGGAGGAAGGCGGTTTTCACTTTTCGAACGCGATATAGGTCTCCGGCTGACACGTGGCGAAATAAAAACCCCCATATAGCGTGAATTTTAACTGTTAACGTTCAGATGCCAAAGATGCGCGATATTGATTCTGGCCATTGGATCTGGGACTGTGAGATCCGATGGCGGGAGATGGAGCATGATACGAGGAGATGCGCGATCGATAAGGTGGGGGCCGATCAAAGATTATTTGATTGTGAACCATCTGATCAGTGCGATGGGCGGTTGAGATCTGCAGAGGAGAAACAAAGGTAGAGGAGTTGGTTAGTGGTCAGGAGTAATCTTGGATGTTGGATCAAAAGGGATGAATGGCTAGGATCCAATTGGAACCAGAGGAGGCAGGGGCCAAAACTCCGATGGGGTCATGAAGCGATTGCATCTGGACCGTTGGATCAGCTGCAGATCAATGACTGCGATTGGATCGGGGGTGACCAATCAGGGAGCGGGGCGGAGCGAGATCAAATCCTGGCCATTGGTTCTTGTGGATTCAATTGCCAGGATCAAATCAGGGATCGGCCAATCAGGGCATCAGAGGGTGGCACATTTTAAAACTTCCGATTGGTGCTTGAAGCAGCGCTGCGATGGAAGTCGGATCTAAATGTGGATCAATGACGGAGATCATCATCGGGGGGTTACAAAGGGGTGCTATGGGACACGCGATGGGCTTTGCGCGGGCTGTCAGATCTTATAGATCAACGGTGGATATTTCTCCTCAGACCCGTAGAACAAAATCCTTTCTCGCATCAGAACTTTCGTTTTAACACAGAAATGCGCTCCCGACCATCCTTTCGATTGAGATAAGCGCCTTATGCATTAGCGCTTGGTATTAGCACTTAGTTGCATGGAGGGGAAGTGGTTAGGGTCTGGCTGAAAGGGGCTTAGCCTGTATATGAAGAAAAGTGGGTTTTTGGGCCTAAAAACAGTGTTTTTAAGGCTTAAAAGAGGTTTCTGGTAGAGGGAAAAAGGGATTTTTAAGCCAAACAAAGGGTGTTTATAAGGTAAAAAGGGCAGATGGGATGATTTAGAAGACTTAGGAAGGGATTTTGGGAGTCAAAGGGGGAATTTTAGAAGGGAAAAAAGGGGTCAAAATGGGAAATTTGCAGGGATACAAAGGGCAAATGGAGGCTTTTCTGAGCATAATTTTTTCACAGACAGTGAGGCTTTTTGGATGGAAACAGTAGTGAAGATATTTCCTAAGGAAATAGCACACAGAGGCTTCAAGAATGATTTGTTTCTAGATGAAATGTATTTCTTCAAGGCTCAGAAAAATATTTAGCCACCTGTTTGGTTGGAAAAAAATTTATAGGTGGCTAACAGTGGCTCCACATGGGGATGGCATCTTCTTGAAGGTGTCAAGAATTCAGAAAATAATCTTTGGAGTAGGCCATATGCCCGATCTTTGAACCATATTTCTTCTTTGATTTAGCTATTACAAGCATGATGGATATTAATCAGCAGAAAACATTCCCCAAACAATCTACCTACCCATCCTACAGTCCTAACATTTTTTCTTCAAGGTGCATTTGACTTTGTAGACCTTCTTCATCATTTTTTTATATTGAAAGCAGAAAACAAACTAGTCTAATTCTACCCTTATTCATCCATGAGACCAGATTAAACTGTTGGCCTCATAGCTTCTCTACCTAATCTAATATCTGCTAGGATTAAACTGTCTATCCGATTTCTTCTCTACATTCTACAACAGAAATTTAAAAGCAGTCAAACCAGGATTAGATAGTCCGGTTTGTTGTGGGTCCATGGCATAAAGATAGCTACACATGAACTGAAATTGCAGAAAATTGAAAACAAAATCTCGAAGGCTTGAAATCTTGAAACTTTTGGAGCATCCTTCTTTTCTTTGTGACTCAAGTTTTGCGCTTGTTAGAGTCACTTTCTTCTTCACTTCAGCTCTGGTTTTGGGCTTGTTAGAGCTGATCCTTCTTTCTTCATTGCTGGTTCATATTTCGAACATATTAGAACCAGCTTCTTTACTTCCTTTGGCTCAGGTTTTGATCATGTTAGAGCCAATATTTTGCACTCTAGAGGTTCATGTTTTGAGCATGTCTGAATCTCTCTTTCTCTTTTTTTTTTTGAAACATTTTCTCTTTTTCTTTGAAAACAAAACACTGCAATGGTATTTACAATGGAAATGAAAAATGTAAACTGGAAATCAGCAGTATTAATGCTTGATCATCCTGCCATTGACAGGACCCCCAAACAGATATGTACCATCTAGCTCTTGTAGAAAAAAGGCATTTGGACCAACGGTGGATTGGATGATGTAAGGACCCTACCACAAATTGTCAAATTTGCCATGTTTTCCTTTGCCTTCTCTCCTAGAATCCCATTTTAGAACCTTATCTCCAATTTTGAAGTCACAAGCTTTTGTTCTTTTTTCAAACAAATTCTTTATGTTTTCTTGCACTTTCAGAGCTCTACTATAGAATTATTCTCTAGTGTGTTGGAGATGTATTGTTTTATTTATCCTCCTCACCATGTTGTCCTCTTCTGTCTGAATCTCTTGGACTAGTTTAATCACTGGTACCCCTAGGCTGGTAGGAAACACTGCCTCTATTCCATAAACAAGTTGATATGGTGATATTCCATTGGATTTCTTTTTTGTTAGCCTGTCAACCCACAAATCATGCACTAACTTGTTATGCCATGACTTTTTTTTCTCTTCAAGCAGCTTTTTGATAATGGTCACCAAGCTCTTGTTTGATGATTCAGCTAACCCATTACCTTGTGGGTAATAAGCAGTTGAATGACCAAGTGCTATCTGATACCCGTGACAAAAATTAATCATTTTCTTGGATCCAAAAGCAGCATCGTTATCAGTGATTATCTTTCTTGGGTAGCCAAATCTCGAGAGGATGTGGTCTTCTAGGAACTTAATGATAACACAATCTGTGGAATTATTAGAAGGTATGGCCTCTATCCATTTTGTGAAGTAGACTGTGGCTGTAAGGATCCACTTGTGTTGAGCAGAGGATGCAGGGTGTATTTCCCCTATGAAATATAGGCCCCATTGTTGAAAGGGAGCCTCAACAGTAATGGGTTGCAATGGTAAAGGGAGGAGCTTTCTTTTGCCCTCAAAAATCTGGCACTTATGGCAGGAAATTATCATTTTATGGATGTCATTGAAAAGTGTAGGCCAGTAATAGCCAGCTCTGAGTATTTTGTTAGCAGTGGCTTTCCAGTTTAAATGGCCTCGACACTCTCCTACATGGAACTCCTATTTGATCCTCTCTGCTTCAATTTCAGGGAAACATTTAAGCAATAGACCAATTGCATTTTTCCAGTATAAAAATTCATTCAGTATACAATAGTTTCTAGCTTTCAACTTTAGGAATATAGCCTTATTCTTTGATAAATCGGGAGGGGAATTGAGGTTCGTGAGTACATGCAGGATATTATAATACCAAGAATAAGTTTGAAATTGTTTTTCAATAGTAGGATCAGGCAATCCTTCATTCTCATCCAAGGCATTCACCATGTTTATGTCAAGGGCCTGAAAGTTAGACTCAGCCATTAGTTGAGCTAGGCCCTGACCTTTGATCAGTTTTGTGGGTTTATTTCCAGGTCATACTCTAATATTACAACAATCCATTTTCCTCTCTTTCCATCAGGATATTGGGACAAAATGTCTTTTACCACTATGTTTGGCATGTAGGTAATGATGTGAGAATGCAGTATATACACCCTATTGGGGTTCCCATGTTTTGGCCAGATTGGAAAGACCAAAAGATGAGACAACATAAAACCACTTTCAGACCTCAATATCTAGCCCTCGTGGGTCTAGAGAGGGATCTCTCTATATAAGCAAAGGTTTTATGTATTTGAAGCTCAAAGTTTAAGATGTTAGGCTAGTTATAGGCATAGGGTTTGTTTGTTGATTATATGTTTGGTTGTTGGTCGTCAGGAAAGAAGGGTTCAATGTAAGACAAGGATGAGCAAAGAGGGTTTAGGCAGAGGTGAAGTATTCCAAGGAGCATTCAAAACCATTGGGCAATGGAGTCAGGAAATTATTTTCTTACTAATCATTATGCAGGCTTTCAATTGGGCTAGTCATCTAAAAAATTGGATCTTAAAGATGATAATGTGGTATGGAATGGTAGGTGAGGAGGAGAAATAAAGGTTTAGAACAAAAAGTTAAAGACCTAAGATCAGAGAGAGACTTTGAACTCTCAATGCTTCGGTCTCCAGCTTGAGGGATCTTAGAAAGGCTAGCTGGTTGCACAAGGATCCTAGTGGACAGGGCTAACTCTAATCCCCAGTGTTCCCAAATCTTCCAGCTAAATGCTAACAAGAACATCTAAGAACAGATTCATTTAATTCATACATCAGCTAGTAGGAAATAACATCCACTACACTGGTTAAATCAACTGAAATCAATTCTTAGATAACACATTTAGTAGAAAACATCAAGGGCAAGAAGAGCAGAAACATAGGGTACCTAACAAGGGTAAATCCTATGCCAGATTTCTAATGCAAGCCAGTAGAAACGAAATGAAATGAATTAAAACACAGAGATAGGAAAACATCACCGCTGCTTTAGATCAAGAGCCAAAGAAATGTGCTTGTCATATTAAATAGCAACAACATTCAAGTACAACATTTCCAATAGCTGGATACTCAGTTTGAAACCATATTTCTCAGCCTATCTTACAACTTTACACAGAGACTATGTCTCAAAAGAAACTGCTTGCGATTCTCTGATAACTGATCAACAACCTTTACAATGAGTTTCTTGATGAATTTATAGCTCTAGTGGAGCGGAGAAGGTAAGTGAAACACTAAATGAAGCATTAAACTCAGAAAAGAAAGAGGGTTGAAGCCCATTCTGTTTAAACCCTGTGCATTTATCTTTGGCACTCTTTGGGTGAAAGAGTGGTCTTCTCCAGGCTTCCATTTACTCCGGTATATCTCTGATGTACTCTGCTGCAGCAATCTGAAGTACTTCTGGTGAATAAACAAAAAGGGAAATCAATGATGCTAGGGTCTGCCATACTGTGAATCAAATGCTCTGGTAGCATAGGACTGTTGTCAGGGATGGAAAATCTCTCTAGAACATGGAATAGGATGAAAGCTGCATGGACACTCTGTCCTTTATGGGGAAAACATTCTGCTGATGTGAAAACCTCGATATACATAAATTTCTGCGCGCTGTACCCTCTGTGTGCTCCATGATGTCTTCGATCTGGTGCTTTGATGGCTCTGGGAAGGTTTCATAGAGTTTGACCCTGCTATTTAAATGGCGATCATATCAATCACCTTCCTAGGCTTTTCTTCGTTACTTTTGCACATGGTCCTTTCTGCATTTTCGACTGCTGTAATAAAGACTTTGTAATCATGGTGGCTTTCACCACCCGATAACCCTGCAAAACACAAAACCTGTTAAGAAAACAATGCTGGGGGCGCTTTGATGGCCTGCGGGATGGTGGTGCAACCATGGGGGAATGGCGAGAAATGTTGTGGAAGAATTGCAGTATGGTGGAAACAGTGGGAAATACAGTTGGAAGGTGGGGCAGATGGAAAATCAAAGGAAAAACCTTAAATATCGACCTTGGAACGGAGTATATATGAAGGGACAGGCGAATATACTATGGAACACGTGGATTGGTGACGTGGCGGGAGACGGTCAACGGCGAGCGTGTGAATAAATCTAGACCATCCGATCTCAGGAGGAGATCGACGGTGGGAAACAAGTCGAAGGGTAATGGACAGTGGGCCAGGGGTACAGATGACTAGGGTTAACCTCCGCGCAACTTCATGGGGCGATCACCATTGGATGGGCGAAAGCAGATCGGATGACTGATATGCATATCGCTCCGTGTCTTGTTCCGAACGATAACACACGATGAGCGGGGGGTTTTCAAATAGTGTCGGAGCCACGTGTCAGGCGGTGAGTGGAATCGCTTCGAAAATAAAAATACCGCCCACCTACGAAAAGCGGTGCGATAGAAACCAGATGGTTTTTGAATAGTGCTCGGGCACAGCTGCGGGGACCACCAGGCGGGTGTACTGTGAGCCGTTGGATCAATGGTTAAATGGACGGCGGATCGGCGATTGGGGCAACGAATGGGTAGAATGGTGGACGCTGTGGGACCACAACGACCGTCCGGTCTGTACAGATTGACGGTTTTAACCGCTCCCGATATATTTTTGCAATAAGCGCCCTTTTGCCTTGGTGCCTGGTCTCGGCACTGGGTCACATGGAGGGAATGTTAAGGGGGCTGGCCGGAGAGGGGCTAGGCTTGTTACAAAGGTGGGAAATGGGTTTTTTGGCTCGTTTTTAATGAAAATCAAAGCAAGAAAGGGGTAACGATAAGAGGAAAGGAGTTTTTAGGCCAGACAAAGGGTGTTCGTGAGGCTTAAAAGGGAAGAAGGGTGATTTAAAATATTTAGGAAGGTATTTGGGAGGGGTGAGAGGGGAGTTTAGACATAGGGGAAAAAGGGTTAAACTGGGTTATTTTGCAGGGGACAAGGGGCAAATATAGACTTTGGAGCACAACCTTTGCAATCAGCGGGGCCTTATAAAGGGAGTCAGCAGAGGGAATTTTATCAAAGGACGAAGGCACTAGAGACTTCAAGGATGATGTGTCTTCAGGGGAGATGCATTCCTTGAAGGCTCAAAAAAAATTTAGCCCCTTAATTTTCTTGTCAAAAAATTTATAGGGGGCTAACAGTGGCTCCACATGGGGATGGCTTCTTCTTGAAGGAGTCAAGAATTTAGAAAATAATCTTTGGTGTAGGCTAGATGCCTGGTACCTTGAGCCATATTTCTTCCTTGATTTTCAGCTGCCACAAATATGATAGATCAACAGAAACATTCCCAAACGACTACCTACCCACACTAGAATCCTAGCATTTTTTCTTCTAGGGTGCATTTGAACTAGCAGACCCTTTACACCATTTTTATTTTTCACAAAAAAGAAAATAAACCTATTCTACTTCTATCCTTATTACTCCATGAGACCAGATTAAACTGTTGGTCTCATATGTTTCTCTACCTAATCTAACATATGTTGGGATTAAATTGTCCAACAGATTTCTTCTCTACATTATACGACAGAAATTTAAAAACAATCAAACTAGGATTAGACAGTCTAGTTTGCTGTGGATCCAAGGCATAAAGATAGTTGCACATGGACAGAAACTTGGAGAAAACTGAAAACAAACTTTGAAGGCTTGAAATTTGAAGTTTTGAAGCATCCTTCTTCTCTTCGTGACTCAAGTTTTGAGCTTGTTAGTGTCACTTTCTTTTCTTCATCTCAGCTCTGATGTTGGGCTTGTTAGAGCTGATTCTTCTTTCTTCTTTGCTGGTCTAGGTTTTGGGCATGTTTGAACCAGCTATCTTCAAGTTCTTTGGCTCAGGTTTTGATCATATTAGAGCCAATCTTTGTACTTCATAGGTTCATGTTTTGAGCATGTTTGAACCTCTCCCTTTCTCTGTCTTTCTCTCTCTCTCTTTTTTTTTTTGAACATTTCTCCTTTTCCTTGAAAACAAACACTGCAATGGTATGTACAATGGAAATGGAAACTGGAAATTGAAAATCAGCAGAAGTAGTGTTTGAGCATCCTGCCATTGACAGGACCCCCAAACAGCTCTGTACCATCTAACTCTTATAGGAAAAAGGCATTTCGACCCACAGTGGCCTGGATGATGTAGGGACCTTGACACAAACTATCAAACTTGTCGTGCTTTCCTTTGTCCTCTCTCCTTGAGTCCCACTTCAGAACTTTATCTCCAATTTTGAAATCAGAAGCCTTAGTTCCTTTGTCAAATAACTTCTTTATATTTTCCTGAACCTTCATAGCTCTGTTGTAGACCTCCTCCCTTGTTTGCTGGAGATGAATTGTCTGGTTTATTCTCCTCACCATGCTATCTTCTTCTGTTTGTATCTCTTGAACAAGTTTAATCACTGGTATTCCAAGGCTGGTGGGAAACACTGCTTCTATTCCATAGACAAGCTGATATGGTGACATGCCAATGGATTTCTTTGTTGTAATCCTGTCAGCCCATAGGGCATGCACTAACTTGTTATGCAATGACTTTTTGTTCTCTTCCAACAGCTTTTTGATGATGGTCACCAGGGTTTTTTTTGATGATTCAGCTAATCCATTACCTTGAGGGTAATAGGAAGTTGAATGACTAAGTGCTATTTGATACCTAGGAAAAAAATCAACCATTTTCTTAGATCCAAAAGTAGCAAAATTATCAGTGATTATTTTCCTTGGTATGAAACGAGAGAAGGAAATATGGTAAAGTAGTCTGTGGCTGTTAGGATCCATTTGTGTTGTGCAGAAGAAGCAAGGTGAATTTCCCATATGAAATCTAAGCCCCATTGCAGAAAGGGACCTTCAACAGTGATGGGTCGTAGAGGTAAGGGGAGGAGTTTTCTTTTGCCTTCAAAAATCTGGCATTTGTGGTAGGCAATTACCATCTTATGGATATCATTGAAGAGTGTAGGCCAATAGTAGCCAACTCTGAGTATTTTGTTTCCAGTGGCTTTCCAGTTCAGGTGACCTCCACACTCTCCTGCATGGAATTCTTGTTTAATATTTTCTACTTCAGATTCAGGCAAACATTTAAGCAATAGGCCATTTGCATTTTTCCAGTATAAGAAGTTATTCAATATGCAATAGCTTCTGGCTTTTAGTTTTAGGAATCTGGCCTTGGTCTTTGATAGTTCAGGAGGGGCATTGAGGTGTGTAAGCACATACAAAATTTCATAATACCAAGGAGAGCTCTGAAACCTTTCCTCAACAGTGGGATCAGGAAATCCCTGCTGCTCATCCAAGGCATCTACAATGTTAATGTCAAGGGCTTGTAGATTTGTTTCAGCCATTAGTTGTGCTAAGCCCTGACCTTTGATCAGTTTGGTGGATTTTATCTCAAGGTCGTACTCTAAAATCACAGCAATCCATTTGCCCCTCTTCCCATCTAGGTCTTGGGACAAGATGTCTTTAACCACTATATTTGGCACATATGCTATGGTGTGGGAATGAAGTATGTACACCCTAAAGTATTTCAAGGCCTTAACCAAAGCATAGGCCTGTTTTTCCATAATGTTGTATTTCAAGGGTGCATATCTAAGTGCTTTGATAAAGAAAGAAATGGGCTATTCCATTCCCTCTGGATTTTTCTGCAGTAGAACTGTAGCTATTGTATGTTTGGAGGAAAATGAAAAAATCAGGAAATCTTTTGAGAAATATGGGCTGGTCGGGATAGGAGCCTAGGTGAGTGCAAGTTTAACTGATTCAAAAGATTTCTTAGCTTCAACATTCCACTTAACTCCTACACCTTTCTTCAACATGTTAGTCATATTTCTAAGGTGTTCAGCTAAGTTGGGAATAAACCTCCTAGGGAAGTTGATTTTACCAATAAAGGACTGTAACTCCTTGATGTTTCTCAGGTGTGTGATTCGTAGTATTCCCTCAAATCTTTGTGGGTCTATCCTAATCCCTTTCTCAGATATGATGTGGCCAAGAAGCTTACCTTCTTACAACCCAAATATAGTCTTTTTAGGATTCAGTGATAGACCAAACCTTCTACATTTTTCAAACACTCTTCTCAGGTGTTCTAGGTGTTCTTCCTCAGTCTTGGAATAGACTGTTATGTCATCCAGATAGATGACAATGAAGTGTCCTATTTCATCTGAAAGCTATGTCCATTGCTCTTTGGAAGGTTGCACCGGCATTCATCAATCCAAAAGGAATCTTTACATACATAAAGGTGCCCCATGGAGTGGTAAAGGCTGTTTTGAGTTGGTCTTCTGGGATTACTAAGACTTGGTTGTAACCTGAAAAGCCATCTAGTAGGGAGATCCTTTTAGAACCTACTACCTTTTGAAGAATATGTTCCATTTTGGGCAAAGGGTAGTTATCTTTGAGTGAGGCTCTATTAAGGTTTCTGAAAGCGATACACAACCTGATCTCCCCAATTTTCTTTCTCATAGCCACTAGGTTTGATAACCAATCAGAGAACCTTACAAGCACAATTATACCTGCCTCATACATCTTCTTAATCTCTTTTTCCACAGCAGGCAATTGTTTTGGGTTTATTCTACGAAGTTTTTGTCTGAAGGGTTTCTGATTTTCTTTTAAGGGTATTTTATGTTGTATGATGTTTGTGTCATAGGCCCTTAAGTCCTCATAACTCCAAGCAAACACATCAATGAATTCCTTGAATAGGTCAATGTATTTATTTTTCATGTTTGCAGGCAGGGACTTAGCCAATTTGATCATTTTGGTTTTATCTTCAGTGCCTATGTTGCATTCCTTGACATCAGAGTCTGCGTGTTCTATAGTGGGCTTTTTTGCTACATCATCGAAGTCAAAAAGGTCTTCTAAAGGTGCTAGACCTTGAGGTATGTTCTTATCTTTGGTTTGCAGCACCTCTGCTTCTTCACTATGTGCGTTTTCACATTTTTCGTTTGGATTTCCAATCTGTTCATTTAAAGCATTTATTTCTATGTTACAAGGTGTTTCTTCCTCATCTGAGGACTCTTCACTTAGGCAGCTACTGTCAGATTTAGAGTCTAAATCAAAATATTCAAACTCGTTTCTGCCTACCAGGAAATCTTCAATCTGTTTATCACCCTCAAAGACCTGCCAATATTTTTCATTTTCCAGCACTGCAGGTCTAAATTTGGTCTGAATGATGATCTGTTGGTCGCTGGGAGGCTTATGATACGAAATAGCCATGCAGGCTAGTCCATTTGCAATTTCGTTCTGACCCCTAGGGATAAACACCAGATCGTATTCCACAAAAGTTTTCAATAGATCCATAGCGTCATACCTGTATGCCCTCGGTCTAGGATGTTTTGATGTATATTCACCATTCACCTGTTTAATAATCAGCTCAGAGTCCCCACGCATAGTTATCCTACGGGCTCCTAATTTTCTCAACAGGTTTAAGCCTAGGATAAGAGCCTCATACTCTGCAATATTATTTGTACATTTGAAATGCAGGTTGCAGGCATGGCTCTCTGCGTAGTCTCTCTCTGTGTTATGCAGCCACACCCCTGCTCCAGCAGTTCTCTTGGTGCATGAACCATCGAAATTCATCTCCCACAAGGGTTCATTTATCGTTTTATCATCACTTCCTTCCCTACAGCTGGGTTCGCCATTATGTTGCATTATAGGAGTTGCACTAGGCTATGGGTTGTTTTGTTTTTCGTCATGGGTGTGGAGATCAGAGAGGTGACTAGTTGGATGATTGCATTCTGTTTCTGGTTCATTTTGAGTTTTTGTTTCAGTGCACTATTCTGAGTTTTCTACATCATTCTCCTCTGAGTCTAGAGTGGCCATTATGTCAAAGTCCATGGGCTCTGTTTCCTTGTTTGTATTTTTTTTCCTGGACTCTGACCCTTCTAAGGATTTGTCATTACAGAGGATGAAGGAGTCAAGGTCTGTATGTACAGAGTATAAAGGTGAATTTTCAGGCTTTTCGGGGCTACTGACCCGAAATTTCATTTGTGCCTCTCTGTATAGTCTTCTAAGTTGGCCAAAGATTGGGATTGTGGCATAGGCCCCATCCATCTGCATTGTGCCTTGCAGCTTGGCTCCCCATGATCTTGACAATAACATGCCATACTTGGGTGGTGCTGTATGATGTTTGTGTCATAGGCCCTTAAGTCCTCATAACTCCAAGCAAACACATCAATGAATTCCTTGAATAGGTCAATGTATTTATTTTTCATGTTTGCAGGCAGGGACTTAGCCAATTTGATCATTTTGGTTTGATCTTCAGTGCCTATGTTGCATTCCTCGACATCAGAGTTTGCGTGTTCTATAGTGGGCTTTTTTGCTACATCATCGAAGTCAAAAAGGTCTTCTAAAGGTGCTAGACCTCGAGGTATGTTCTTATCTTTGGTTTGCAGCACCTCTACTTCTTCACTATCTGCATTTTCACATTTTTCATTTGGATTTCCAATCTGTTCATTTAAAGCGTTTATTTCTATGTTACAGGGTGTTTCTTCCTCATCTGAGGACTCTTCACTTAGGCAACTACTATCAGATTTAGAGTCTGAATCAGAATATTCAAAATCGTTTCTGCCTACCAGGAAATATTCAATCTGTTTATCACCCTCAAAGACCTGCCAATATTTTTCATTGTCCGGCACTGCAGGTCTGAATTTGGTTTGAATGATGATCTATTGGTCGCTGGGAGGCTTATGATATGAACTAGCTATGCAGGCTAGTCCATTTGAAATTTCGTTCTGACCCCTAGGGACAAACACCAGATCGTATTCCACAAAAGTTTTCAATAGATCCATAGCGTCATTCCTGTATGCCCTCAGTCTAGGATGTTTTGCTATATATTCACCATTCACCTGTTTAATAATCAGCTCAGAGTCCCCACGCACAGTTAGCCTACGGGCTCCTAATTTTCTCAACAGGTTTAAGCTTAGGATAAGAGCCTCATACTCTGCGATATTATTTGTACATTTGAAATGCAGGTTGCAGGCATGGCTCTCTGCGTAGTCTCTCTCTGTGTTATGCAGCCACACCCCTGCTCCAGCAGTTCTCTTGGTGCATGACCCATCGAAATTCATCTCCCACAAGGGTTCATTTATCATTTTATCATCACTTCCTTCCCTACAGCTGGGTTCTCCATTATGTTGCATTATAGGAGCTGCACTAGGCTGTGGGTTGTTTTTTTTTTCGTCATGGGTGTGGAGATCAGAGAGGTGACTAGTTGGTTGATTGCATTCTGTTTCTAGTTCACTTTGAGTTTTTTTTTCAGTGCACTGTTCTGAGTTTTCTACATCATTCTCCTCCGAGTCTAGAGTGGCCATTATGTCAAAGTCCATGGGCTCTATTTCCTTGTTTGTATTTCTGTTTCTGGACTCTGACCCTTCTAAGGATTTGTCATTACAGAGGATGAAGGATTCAAGGTTTGTATGTACAGAGTATAAAGGTGAATTTTCAGGCTTTTCAGGGCTACTGACCAGAAATTTCATTTGTGCCTCTCTGTATAGTCTTCTAAGCTGGCCAAAGATTGGGATTGTGGCATAGGCCCCATCCATCTGCATTGTGCCTTGCAGCTTGGCTCCCCATGATCTTGACAATAACATGCCATACTTGGGTGGCACATCTGCCACAACAACATCCATGACCATACACTTTGCTAGAATCTGGGTAAGGCTCACACATAAATATTTGATCAGGCCAAGACACTTTACTCTGCTAGAGTCAAATGAATATAGGTCTTTATAGGGGCGGGTTATCTCTAGGCCTAATATTTCCATCACTACTTTAGGAATTAGGTTGTGTGATGCCCCAGAATCATGCATTGCATTGTGGAGGATCTTATCATGGATATTAAGACTGATATAAAAAGGGGGTACTACCCCTTCCTAAAACTTTCCTTCTATCTTTGGACCAAACAGAAGGGAAGGTTGATCATCACTCAGATTTACAGTGTCACTGTTCTCCCCTAAATTTAATGCTTTCAAAATTTGGCCTTTATATACATCCTGAGTGGCCAGCTCAGAGAGTGGGACAGAGATTTTAAGTTTTGCAATCTCACTCTCCAAATTGAAAGTGGACTGACTCTTTGGAATGTTCAACTCTATTTTGTTAGTCACCACCTTGGTGGCTGAATCAGTGTGTTGATTCTCACTATGTACAGTGTTAGAAACTATTTTATTAGGAGTACTAACTGCAGTGTTAGTATTGCTTGTTGGTTTACCTTGTTTAACAGTGTTTTGGTTGTCCTTTTCTTTGTTCTTTCCAGAACTCTCAGCTGCTGATTTGTTACTTTCAGCAGTCACCTTAGAAGTTTTCTCAGGCCTTTTTTTGATGGTAACCTCAGAAGCTTTTGGTTTGGCAGTATCTAAGCTCTTTTTGCTTCTAAGTTCATATTGTTCTCTGACCTGCATCATGGCATTTTCAAATCCTAACCTGTAATCCTCAGATTATAACCTTTCCTCATCCCAATATGAGGGTGAGGGCTGATCTTCTTCTGTGTAATAGTTGTGGATTGAATTTTCTATTTCAAACATGTTTATTGTGTCTCCCTCAGACTCTTCTACAATTCCCTCATCTTCATCGAGAAAGTTCTCTTGGAATGGGGGAATGACTTGCTGATCTGATTCTCTTTGTCTGTTGGGAGTGGTTTTGTTTCTTCTAAAGTTCTGGTTCTGGTTATGGTTTTGATTTCTGTTTTGGTTACTAACTGTGACAACCATTTTTTCCATCATTTGTTGTAGCTTTTCCACATTTTTAGATAAGCGATCATAATTTGGATCAGGTGTGGAAGCTACATTGTCATCTCTATATGTTACCCTTTTCTCAGCTCTCAATCTTGCTTTTTTATCAATCAGATTTTCCTCTACACTCACTACTCCATTTTGCATGTCTTCCAATGTGTTGTAATCCCTCTCCCTAAGCTGGCAGGCCATGTTAGCATCTAAGCCTTCAGGGTACCTCACTAAAACCATTCATAGGGGAGGTTTCATGTGTGGTGGAAGAGCATTATAAACGTTGTTAAATCTTGTAGAGTAGGCCTGGACACTCTCTCCTACGTTTCTTTTCAGGTTCTTGTATTCTGCTAGGATTTGGAGAGGGTTTGCCTTAGCTTCCCATTTTTTTATGAAGGTCTGATATAAAGTTGGGAGGTCTTGGATACTGTTAGGAGGTAGGCCTTTGAACCATTTCTTCACATCACCTCCTAAGCTCTGGGAAAAGATTCTCATTTTGACTGTATCATCATCTATTTCCATGTAGTCAAAAGAATCTTCCATCCTATCTACATGGTGTTGGGTTGTGGTAGACTCTTTTGCAGTGAAGTGTGGGATGTTTTATTGATAATCATTGGGTAAGGGTACTAAAGGCTAAGGTAAAACCAGAGGTGCATACCAGGCTACCATGATGATGTTTTGATGAGGTAAGGGATTGGCTAGAGCAGCTGGTATATGGATGGCAGGGATATTAGGACCAGCAGAAGCTTGTTGGGTAGATTTAGGGTGGCAGAGCCCCAAATTATGAATGAAGTGAATATCAGGAGGTGTAGATGGAGGGGTCTCTCTATCCTAAATGTGTTTACCACTTTGAGTTGGTGAACCAGGAAGCTCAAGGTCTGGCTGGTCTAGGGCACTGAATGACCTAGTTCTTGGTAAACTGGTTTGAGTGCCTAGGTCAAAAAATGGGTCTGATAGAGCTTTAAAGTCTTCTGGAGCAGAATTAGCTCTATGGATGTGGCAGGATATAGTTGTTCCTTTAGGTGTAGGAGATCTCTTGAGGATGCTCTCAGGGTTGTTAACTATTTCAGGTGGGTTTGGGTTAGGGTAAGCTCTTGTGTGAATGGTTCTGAAAGCCAGAATGTTGTTCTCCAACAAGGCAGCTTAACCCTACTTGTTACTTCTACTGTGGTTGATGTTGTTTTGGGGCTTGGTCTCCCAGTGGATTCTTATGTGAACCAAGATAATCAGCAGGCCTACTGATCACCAGTGGAGTCTTTAAATCATTTAGGAATTCTGGAGTCGCCAGGTGGAAGGTTTAGGATGTTTCTGGAGGGTACACTATCCACCACAGTGCTTATGAGATGTCCCTTTTCAAGGATATCCTGAAAACACAGAAAAATCTAACCAGAGATTGACTGGGAGGGCATTTACTAGATATGTCACCTCTTAAAGAGTGTGAGATCTGGAGGCTACCTGGCCCTTTCCAGACTCTGTCTAAGAGTATGGGAGAACACAAAAAATGGTATAGAGGTTGATCTGTGAATAAGAATGTTTAACTACCAACCTAACCAGAGATTATAGGTTTCTGAGGTTCTTATGATGTAGTAAGGCGAGAAATACTCAAAATTTCCCCAGTGGAGTCGCCATTATGTTGGGGTTCCCATGTTTTGGCTAGATTGGCAAGACCAAAAGATGAGACAACATCAAACTGCTTTCAGACCTCAGGATCTAGCCCTCCTGGGTCCAGAGATGGATCTCTCCATATAAGCAAAGGTTTTATGTCTTTGAAGCTCAAAGTTTAAGATGTTAGGCTAGTTATAGGCACAGGGTTTGTTTGTTGATTATATGTTTGGTTGTTGGTCATCAGGAAAGAAGGGTTCAATGTAAGACAAGGATGATCAAAGAGGGTTTAGGCAGAGGTGAAGTATTCCAGGGAGCATTCAAAACCATTGGGCATTGGAGTCAGGAAAGGATTTTCTTGCTAATCATTATGCAGGCTTTCAATTGGGCTAGTCATCTAAAACATTGGATCTTAAAGATGATAATGTGGTATGGAATGGTAGGGGAGGAGGAAAAATAAAGATTTAGAACACAAAGTTAAAGACCTGAGATCAGAGAGAGACTTTGAACTCTCAATGCTTTGGCCTCCATCTTGAGGGATCTTAGAAAGGCCAGCTGGTTGCACAAGGATCCTAGTGGACAGGGCTAACTCTAATCCCCAGTGTTCCCAAATATTCTAGCTAAATGCTAACAAGAACATCTAAGAACAGATTCATTTAATTCATACATCAGCTAGTAGGAAATAACATCCACTACACTGGTTAAATCAACTGAAATCAATTCTTAGATAACACATTTAGTAGAAAACATCAAAGGCAAGGAGAGCAGAAACATAGGGTACCTAACAAGGGTAAATCCTATGCCAGATTTCTGATGCAAGCCAGTAGAAACGAAATGAAATGAATTAAAACACAGAGATAGGAAAACATCACCACTGCTTTAGATCAGGATCCAAAGAAATGTGCTTGTCATATTAAATAGCAACACTAGTCAAGTAAAACATTTCCAATAGCTGGATACTTAGTCTGAAATCATATTCCTCAGCCTATCTTACAACTTTACACAGATACTATGTATCAAAATAAACTGCTTGCGATTCTCTGATAACTGATCAACAACCTTTACAATGAGTTTCTTGATGAATTTATAGCTCCAGTGGAGCGGAGAAGGTAGGTGAAACACTAAATGATGCATTAAACTCAGAAAAGAAAGAGGGTTGAAGCCCATTCTGTTTAAACCCTGTGCATTTATCTCTGGCACTCTTTGGGTGAAAGAGTGGTCTTCTCCAGGCTTCCATTTACTCCGATATATCTCTGATGTACTCTGTTGTAGCAATCTGAAGTACTTAAAAAAAAAGGGAAATCAATGATGCTAGGGTCTGCCATACTGTGAATCAAATGCTCTAGTAGCATAGGACTATTTTCAGGGCAAGAAAATCTCTCTAGAACATGTCATAAGATGAAAGCTACATGGACACTCTGTCCTTTATGGGGAAAACATTCTGCTGATGTGAAAACCCCGATATACATAAATTTCTGCGCGTTGTACCCTCTGTGTGCTCCATGATGTCTTCGATCTGGTGCTTTGATGGCTCTGGGAAAGTTTCATAGAGTTTGACCCTGCTCTTTCAATGGCGATCATATCAATCACCTTCCTAGGCTTTGCTTCATTACTTCTGCACATGGTCGTTTCTGCATTTTCGGTTGCTGTAATAAAGACTGTGTAATCATGGTGGCTTTCACCACCCGATAACCCTGCAAAACACAAAACCTGTTAAGAAAAAAATACTGGGGGCACTTTGATGGCCTGCGGGATGGTGGTGCAACCATGGGGGAATGGCGAGAAATGCTGTGGAAGACTTGCAGTATGGCGAAAACAGTGGGAAATATAGTTGGAAGGTGGGGCAGATGGAAAATCAAAGGGAAAAACTTAAATATCGACCTTGGAACGGAGTATATATGATGGGACGGGGGAATATACGATGGAACACATGGATTGGTGACATGGCGGGAGACGGTCAACAGTGGGTGTGTGAATAAATCTGGACCGTCCGATCTCAGGAGGAGATCGACGGTGGGAAACACGTCAGTGGGTAATGGACAGTGGGCCAGGGGTACAGATGACTAGGGTTAACCTCCGCGCAACTTCATGGGGTGATCACCGTTGGATGGGTGATCGCAGATCAGATGGCTGATATGCATATTGCTCTGTGTCTTGTGCCGAACGATAACGCGCGATGAGCGGGCGGTTTTCAAATAGTGTCGGAGCCACGTGTCGGGCGGTGAGTAGAATCCCTCCGAAAATAAAAATATTGCCCACCTCCGAAAAGCGGCGCGATAGAAACCAGATGGTTTTTGAATAGTGTTCGGGCACGGTTGCGGGGACCACCGGGTGGGTGTACTGTGAGCTGTCATATCAACGGTTAAATGGACGACGGATCTGCGATCGGGGTGACGAACGGGTAGAATGGTGGACACTGTGGGACCGTGATGACCATCCGATCTGTACAGATCGACAGTTTTAACCGCTCCTGATATATTTTTGCAATAAGCGCCCTTTCGCCTTGGCGCCTGGTCTCGGCACTGGGTCACGTGGAGGGAACATTAAGGGGGCTGGCCGGAGAGGGGCTAGGCCTGTTACAAAGGTGGGAAATGGGTTTTTTGGCTCGTTTTTAATGAAAATCAAATCCAGAAAGGGGTAATGATAAGAGGAAAGGAGTTTTTAGGCCAGACAAAGGGTGTTCGTGAGGCTTAAAAGGGAAGAAGGGTGATTTAAAATATTTAGGAAGGGATTTGGGAGGGGTGAGAGGGGAGTTTAGACATAGGGGAAAAATGGTTAAACTAGGATATTTTGCAGGGGACAAGGGGAAAATATAGACTTTGGAGCACAACCTTTGCAATCAGTGGGGCCTTATAAAGGGAGTCAGCAGAGGGAATTTTATCAAAGGACGAAGGAACTGGAGACTTCAAGGATGATGTGTCTTCAGGGGAGATGCATTCCTTGAAGGCTCAAAAAAAATTTAGCCCCTTACTTTGCTTGTCAAAAAATTTATACGGGGCTAACACACCCTAAAATCTTTCAAGGCATTTACCAAGGCATAGGCCTATTTTTCCATTATGTTATATTTCAAGGGTGCATCCCTCAGAGCCTTGCTGAAGAAAGTAATAGGCTGTTCCAATACCTCTGGATTTTTCTGCAGCAGAACTGTAGCCACTGTATGCTCGGAGGCAAAGGAAAATATCAGGAAATATTTTGAGAAATCTGGGCTAATCAAGACAGGTGCCTCAGTGAGTGCAAGTTTAACTAATTCAAAAGATTTTTTAGCCTCTATAGTCCACTTAACCCCTACACCTTTTTTTAGCATGTTTGTCATATCCCTGAGGTTCTCAGCTAAGTTGGGAATAAACCTCCTTAAGAAGTTGATTTTTCGAATAAAGGACTGTAACTCTTTTATGTTTCTCGGGTGGGTAATCTGCAATATTCCCTCAACTCATTGTGGGTCTATATTAATTCCCTTATTTGATATAATATGGCCAAGAATCTTACATTCTTGAAGCCCGAATACAGTGTTCTTGGGATTTAAAGATAGACCGAATCTTCTACATTTTTCAAAAAATATTCTCAGATGTTTTAGGTGCTCCTCATCAGTCTTGGAATAGACTGTTATGTCATCCAGATAGATGACAATTAAATGCCCTATTTCCTCCGAAAAGGCTATGTCCATTGCTCATTGGAAGGTCGTACCAACTTTCATTAGTCCAAAAGGCATTTTTACGTACATAAAAGTGCCCCATGGAGTGGTGAAATCCGTCTTGAGTTGGTCTTCTGGGAGTACTAAAACTTGGTTATAGCCTGAAAAACCATCTAACAGGGAGATCCTTTTTGAGCCAACTACCCTCTGTAGGATGTGTTCCATCTTTGGTAAGGGGTAATTGTCCTTAAGTGAAGCTCCGTTAAGGTTTCTAAAATCAATGCACAATCTGATCTCACCTGTCTTCTTTCTCACAGCTACAAGGTTGGAAACCTAATCTGAAAACCTCACAGGCACTATAATTCCTTCCTCATACATTTTATTGATTTATTTTTTGACTAGAGGCAGTTGTTTTGGGTTAATTCTGCGAAGTTTATGTCTGAAGGGTTTTTGGTTCTCTTTCAAAGGGATTTTGTGATGTATAATGTCTGTATCGTAAGCCTTCAAGTCCTCGTAGCTCCAGGAAAACACATCGATGAATTCTTAAATAAGTCAATATATTTCTTTTTCATGTATGCGGGCAAGGAATTAGCCAATTTAACCATCTTAGGCTTATTTTTGGTGCCTATGTTGCATTTCTTGACATCAGAGTCTGACTGTTCTATAGTGGGTTTCTTCGTTGTGTTGTCAAAATAAAAAAGGTCCTCTAAAGGTGCTAGTCCTCGGGGTATATTCTTATCTTTTGACTACAACACCTCTATTTCCTCTTTTTCTGTGTTCTTATATTCTTTGGTTTGATTTCCAAGTTGTTCAGTTAAAGTGTTTATTTCTACATTATGTGGTGATCTTTCTTCATCGGGGGGCTCTTCACTCAGGCAGCTTTCATCGGATTTAGAGTCTGAATCAGAGAATTCAAACTCATTCCTGCCAATCAGGAAATCCTCTATCTTCTTGTCGCCCTCAAAGACCTGCCAATATTTCTCATTATCAGGCACTACAGGTCTGTATTTTTTCTGAATGATGATTTGTTTGTCACTAGGAGACTTATGATATGAACTAGCTATGCAGGCTAATCCATTTGCAATTATGTTCTGACTCCTAGGAACAAACACAAGTTCATACTCTACAAATTTTTTCAGTAAATCCATAGCATCATTCCTGTATGCTCTCAATCTAGGGTGTTTAGCTGTATACTTTCCGTTCACTTGTTTTATGATTAACTTAGAGTCTCCGTGCACAGCTATCCTTCGGGCTCCTAGTTTTTTCAATAGATTCAAGCCTAGGATGAGAGCCTCATACTCTGCGATATTATTTGTACATTTGAAGTTCATATTGAAGGCATGACTCTCAGCATAGTCATTCTCAGTGTTATGTAACCACACTCCCGCTCCTGCAGTATTTCTAGTGCAAGACCCATCAAAATTCATTCTCCATAAGGGATCGTTTTCAGGTTTATCATCGTTTTCCTCCCTAAAGTTGGTTTCACTGTTATGTTGTAATATGGGTTCTACACCGTGGTGTGGAGGGTTTTTTTCTTCATGATGTGTATGGAGTTCATAGTCAGATTTTTGTAGTCTTGGTCTTGTTTACTCTGAGTTTTAGATTCAGTGCATTGTCTAAAGGTTTCTTCTTCATTTTCTTCTAAGTCTAGAGTGGTCATTATGTTAAAATCTATGGGCTCTACCCTATTGTTTGCATCTCTGTTTTCTGACTCTGGCTCGTCTATGGATTCATCGTTGTAAAGGATAAAGGAGTCCAGATCTGTGTGTACAGAGTACAGAGGTGAATTTTTAGGCTTTTCAGGGCTGCTAACCATGAACTTCATTTGTGCCTCTCTATACAGTCTCCTAAGCTAGCTAAAGACAGGGATTGTGGCATATGACCCATCCATTTTCATTGTACCTTGCAGCTTGGCTCCCCACGACCTCGATAGCAACATGCCATACTTAGGTGGCACATCTTCCACTACAACATCCATAACCATACATTTGGCTAGGATCTGGGTCAATTTCACACACAGATCTTTGATTAGGCCAAGGTATTTTACTCTGCTAGAGTTAAATGAATATAGATATTTATAGGGAGGGGTTATCTCCAGGCCTAACCTCTCCATAACTACCTTAGGAATTAGGTTGTGTGAAGCCCCAGAGTCATGCATTGCGTTGTGAAGGATCTTGTCATGGATATTGAGGCTGATATAAAAAGGAGGTATTACCCCTTCCTGAAACTTCCCTTCTATATTTGGACCAAACAGAAGGGCTGGTTGGTCATCACTTAGATTGACAGTGTCACTGTTTTCACCTATATTTGAAGCTTTCAAAATTTGGCCTTTATATACATCCTGAGTGACCAGCTCAGAGAGTGGGACATAGATTTTGATTTTAGCAATCTCACTCTCCAAATTGAAGGGAGATTGACTCTTCGTAATACTCAACTCTGTTTTGTTAGCCACTATAGTGGCAGAATCAGTGTGCTTGTTAGCCACCTATAAAAAATTTCATATAAAATGGTGGCTAAATCATTTTTTGAAGCCTTCAAGAAAAATATTTTATTGAAAAATTGTTAATTCTTGAAGTCTTAGGAAGACATCTTATTCTTTGATTAATCTTCACTGTTGTTTTCATGAAGAAAAAAATGCTGCAAAAATCCCCATTTTTCCCTCATTTTACCCCTCCTTTCACTCATTATTAAACTCCTTTTTATCCCCTTTTCCCTCATAAAATCCCTCTATTTTCCATTATTTCCCATTTTCCCTTCATTAAAATCCCTTTGATAAGGTTTAAGAATCCTTTTTAGACCTTACCAAAACCCCCAAATCCATTGAAAAACCTTGAAAAATTCATAAAAAATAAGCTTTTTAACTACAGGCCTAAGCCCCTTTGGGCTAAGCCCTAAACCACTTCCCCACCATATACCCTGGCGCTAGAACCAAGCGCTAATAGTCCTGAGCACTTATCGCATCGGAAAATTTCTATGGGCGCAAGTATTTTGTTTTATAAAACCCCCCGATGTCGATTGGCTCCTTTGTATGTAAGCCCCGAGCCTTTGCATTCTTTATAAAACCTAAAGCCTGCAATCGAGCACGAAAACCTTGTAAATAAACCTTCCCTGATACAAATTCCCCTTTATATTTTGTTAAAACCCACTTTCCTATGTTTTATATGAAAAACCCACTGTTCAATTTTTTAAATGAAGAGGACCGTTGATCTAAAGCTGATCGACGATCAACGAAATCTAGCATCAGAGATTTTCGTCGGGCGCATTTGAAAGGCCCTCATATTTGTTCCAATTCCGATTGGCTCTTTTTTATAAACCCCCAATCCATTCATCCTTTCACATAACCCTGAGGCCCCGCAATCGGGCGCTAAAACAATATATTAAACCCCTCCCCGACACAAAAATCCTTTGTATTTCATAAAAAAATCGATTTTCCTATGTTATAAAGGGTTCCATCGGTTCATGTTTTAAACGAATCCCAACCATTGATCTTAAACCAATCAAAGATCGACCAAATCTTGCATCGAAGATTTTATTGGATGCGATTAAATTTTTTATTGTTTCCCCTCTAATTTTCTACCTCTCGATGGAATATCAGCCATTGATCTCCTCCCCGCCTTCCCAGATCTGACGGCCCTTATCGCTGCATCCCAAAGCCTTTTCCCCGCTTGTGACCTCCTCTGATACATTCTTCGCCATTGATCTGATCCTAAGATCAACAATCCAAAACCAATCTCATTGGAGATTTCTAGTGCGCCCGTTCCTTTCTCCTCCCCCAATTGCGAACCTTCCAATTGCATCTAGGCAGTCCATTCTTCTTAATTTGACGGTCCAGATCAATTCTCCCAAACTTTGTTAAATTCATGAACCCGCTTTATAATGTTTTTCAGCAATCTCCGTTGTTGATCTCTGCAGATCAACGACCCATATTGACCCATTCCCTGCCTCATATGTTATTTTGTTAACCCCCATATTTAATCTCCATCATTCGTTCCTTGATCTGACGACTTAGATTGAAACCGCGCCACCTCTTTCCATCTGCGCATCTATCCTCTATCGTGCTCTCTCCCAACCGTCAGATCTAAGACCCCTGATCTGACGGCTCACGTGCATTTTCGAGTAGCTTTAAGCACGAAGGTTAATTCTCCAAGAGCTACGCGATATAAGTGGTTTTGAAATGCCATGTGTCAGGCTAAAACGCATATCACATTCAAAAAGTGAAAACCGGCCTTCCTCCATTTTCTTGCGCGAAACTCGTGGTTTTCTCATCCGAAACCGCTTTCCCATTTTCCATTGCATTTCATCGCGTTCGCTCCCTGCCGTTGATCTCTGCAGATCAACGGCTCACATTCAATCTGAGCATTGCATTTTCGCCCTCCGCCCTATTCCAAGGGACTGCATAGATCAACATCAGTCGTTGATCTCCTTGGGCTAATCTGATCTAACGGCCCAGAATCATCCGCGAAACCCCAAATTTCCTTCATGCCTTTTTCATTGCCGATTAAGGTTTTTAACCCATTGTGCTTATATTTTCCACTGTTTAAAATATAATGTGACCCCTTCGCATTATATATTCAGGACCAATCTTGACTGTTGGTCAATATGGATCAACGAATCTGACTTAATCTTCCACCATTCTTCCAACCGCCTCCATTTGATCTCTGCGTGCAATCTCCACCATTGGATGCTTTCATCCAATGGCCATGCTCTAAACCTAAGCCTCCAAAGCAGTTTTACCTAGCCACGCAGGATTTTTATAACATTTTGTGCATTTTTTAGGTTTTAATGGATTTCCAATTATTTTAAAGGAAAAATAAAAGTCGAGGATGACAATCCTCCAAACTTTCATTCATCAAAGAGTATCCATCCACAGGGTTTCCCATCAAAGTTTATCGGTGCCTCATGAGCACTAATACCGTTATGAAGCCTCTGCGCACCTGCACATCAACAAGACACAACAAAGGATAATTAAAATAGAGAGTATCAGTGTTGAAGATCCAATCAAACCAGAGATGAAGAATTAAAGATGGTTTACATAGTTTGGGTGGATTACGGCTAAAAATTGACAATTAAAAGCCTAATCCACTAAATTAAACACAGTTAAAGGAAAAGAGACAGAATTTAGGCCTGATTATGCCTAAAACACAGAATTAAAGAAAATCAAGCAGTGATTAAAGAAAATCAATAATATCTATCATACAGAGAATGCCCCCACTGCCACATCAGAGGCTAATTGAATCCTCCCAGCTACCAAAAGCCACCTGTAGCCTCAAAACATTCAAACGAGACCGATTTATTACCAGAACAGAGGATATTTACCTCATTACAGCTGAACAATTAATTCAATCCAAAGGGACTTATTGCAAAATATCAACAGAGTTATTACAAAGATGACACAGAGCCTTAAAGTCAAACAAATCATCCTAGCGAGCTTACTACTTAATGTAGAAACAATTAATATAGAGGAATATCTGAAATCTTCTCCATTGAGCCCCTCAAAGGCCGAAGAAGCATTAAACTGTATTAATTGAACTTAGAAGATATTTTATCTTATCCCACCTCCTCATTTCTTCTATAAATACTTCTATAGAAGATGAGGCAATGTTGGTTACTGCGTATCTGTTGCCTGTAAATAGTTTACTGAAGCTGCTGCAAGCTCTGTTTGTAATTGAAAATACCTAAGTTGAGATGAAAAGTTTGAAGCTGTAGAGAACCATTGGACTTGAATATTGTAACTGGTTTGAAGTATCAAATACAAGCTGATTTATGGGATCCTGGTCTATGTCAACGGTGATATTTTTTCTTATTGTAAATTGTTATTTTATTTCTATTTCCATTCTGTCCATCTTCTCTGATAAAGAACATCAATTACTGAGTTAGGATTTACTGTCAATGGTACCCTGCTCTTACTGATAATCTTTATCTGAATGTTTTCTTCCAATTGTGTTGTTTAAGAATGATTTAATTCAGTCCAAACAATTAGGAATGCTGGCGTTCCCTCGTCCTACTGTCTAAGCTAAATATTGTTCTTGAACATTATTTTCAGTTCTGCCAAGTAAAGTTGAACTAGGGAAGTATATGGTGAGCCCTGTCCTCTAGTTTTATCACCAAAGGTTGTTTGAAAGTTTCCCTGAGAGTATGTTGAAAGCAGGCTAGGTTCAAAATCCTTACCTGATCTTAGACTATTCTTTGTTATCTTATGTGTTGTCTTGATAAGTTTTCTAAGTAAAGCAGAGCTAGGGAAGTCTATGGTGAGCCCTGTCCTCTAGTTCTTCTCCAACGGTTGCTTTGAAAAGTTTCTCGTTGTGTTTAAAATGTTTTCTATTGAAAGTGCATCAAAATATGGCTAGTTTCGAAATACTTACCAGATCTTAGATTACTTTTATGTATTTCTTAAGTGTATGCCAAAAGCAGCCTTAGTTTGAAAGTACTTACTTGATCTTAGGCTGCTCTTTCTTCTTAATTTGTTTAATTCCCCTTCTTTTTGTATCATTTCATTCCATAAAATCAACTTTAAAGAGATCCTTAGACATAGATGACTTGCCCCATGGACCACTCTTGAACTTTTTTGTTTCAATTAAATCCTACTACGACTCCATAGCCCAATGGATTGAGGCTGCTTCTTGCATATCTTCTTAGCTGAATTGATCTTTCACTTTCATTCACCTTCACCCTTCATTTAGACTTCCTTCACCTTCACATATATTTACCCAACCAAAACAAACAAAATTTCATTCTTCATAACTATCCTAATATCATACATAAAAAGCCTTAAAGATAAATCAATCTTTGCACTTATAGAGAGATCCCTCTCTAGATTCAGGAGGGCTAGATCCTGGAATCCCAAAGTGGTTCAAGTGTTCTCTCCGTGGTTCTGGTCTCACCAATCTGCTAGAATTACGGGGAGCTAATAGTGTTGATTCTCACTGTGTACAGTGTTTCTAACTGTTTTATCAGGAACACTAGCTACAGCGCTAGTGCCGTTGGTTGGTTGACTTTGTTTATCAGTATTTTGGCTGTCTTTTTCTTTATTCTTCCCAGAACTCTTAGCTACTGATTTGTTGCTTTCAGTAGTCACTTTAGGAGTTTTCTCAGGCCTTTTCTTAATGGTAATCTCAGAAGCTTTTGGTTTGGAATTGTCTAAGCTCTTTTTTCTTCTAATTTCATACCGTTCTCTGACCTGCATGATGGCATTTTCAAATCCTATCCTATAATCCTCAGATTCTAACCTTTCCTCATCCCAATGTGAGTATGTGGATTGATTGTCTTCTGTGGAACAGTTGTGGATTGAGTTGTCTATTTCCAACATATTTATTGTGGTTCCCTCGGACTCTTCTATTATCCCCTCGTCCTCATCAAGGAAATTCTCTTGAAACGGGAGTATGACTTGTTGATCAGAGTCTCTCTGTCTGTTTGGGGGGTTTTTTCTCCTAAATTTCTGGTTTTGGTTATGATTTTGGTTTCTTTTCTAATTACTGACTATTACAACCATTTTCTCCATCATTTTCTATATCCTTTCCATGTTTTTGGCTAGACTATCATACTTGGGATCGGATGTGGAAGCTGTTGTGTCATCCCTATATGTTACCTTTTTCTCAGACCTCATTCTGGCTCTTTTTTCAATCAGGTTAGCTTCTACACTCACTTCTCCCTTTTGCATATCTTCCAATGTGTTGTAATCTCTCTCCCTAATATGGTAGGCCATGTCAGCATCAAAGCCTTCAGGATATTTCACTAAAGCCATACCTTGGGGAGGTTTCATGTGTGGAGGAAGAGTGTTATAAATGCTATTAAACCTTGTAGAATAGTCATGGACACTCTCTCCTACATTTCTTTTAAGATTCTTGTATTATGCTAAGATTTGGAGAGGGTTGGTCTTGACTTCCCATTTGTTTATGAAGGATTGATATAAAGTGGGAAGATCATGGATACTATTAGGAGGTAGGACTTTAAACCACTTCTTCACATCTCCTCCTAAACTCTGGGCAAAGATTATCATCTTGACTGTCTCATCATCTATCTCCATATAGTCAAAGGAATCTTCCATCCTATCTACATGGTGTTGAGCTGTGGCAGACTCTTTTGCAGTGAAATGTGGGATTTTTTACTGATAATCATTTGGTAAAGGTACTAGAGGTTGTCGTAACACCAGAGGTGCATACCAGGCTGCCATGATGATGTTTTGAGGTGGTAAAGGGTTTGCTTGAGTAGCTGGTATGTGGATGACTGGAATATTAGGACCAACAACACTTTGTTGAGATGATTTAGGGTGATAGAGCCCCAATTTTTGGATGAAATGAATATCCGAAGGTGTAGATGGAGGGGTCTCTCTATCTCTAATGTGTTGACCGCTATGATATGGTGAACCAGGAAGCTCAAGGTCTGACTGGTCTAGAGCACTAAATGACTTAGTTCTAGGTAAACTACTTTGTGAGTCTAAGTCAAGAAGAGTGTCTGATAGAGCTGTAAAGTCTTCTGGTGCAAAGTTAGCTCTATGGATGTGTCTGGAAATAGTTGGTCTTCTAGGTGTAGGATATTTCCTGAGGATACTCTCAGGGTTGTCAACTATTTCAGGTGGGTTTGGGTTAGGATAAGCTCTTGTATGAATGGTTCCTGAAGCCAGTATGTTGTCTTCAAACAAAGAAGCTTAATCCTACTTGATACTTCTAATATGGCTGATGTTGTAATGAAGGCTGCTCTCCCAATGGAGTCTTGTGAAAACCAAGAGAATCAGCAGGCCTACTGATCACCAGTGGAGTCTTTATCATTAAGGTACTATGGAGTCGCCAGGTGGAAGGTTTAGAATGTTTCATGAAGGTTACTGTCCACCACAGTGATTGACTGCCAATCTAACCAGATATTTTGGCTTTCTGAGGTCCTAGTGATGTAATAAGATGGAAAACACTCAGAAATTCCCCAGCGGAGTCGCCATTATGTTGGGGTTCCCATGTTTTGGCAAGTTTTGCAATACCAAAAGATGAGACAACATTAGAACCACTTTGAGACCTCAGGATCTAGCCCTCCTGGGTCCAGAGAGGGATCTCTCTATAAAGGCAAAGGTTTATGTCTTTGAAGTCCAGTTTAAAGATATTTGGCTAGTTATAGGCACAAGGTGTGTTTTGTTTTGTTTGTTTGTTTGGTTGTTGGGAATCGGGAAGGAAGGGTTCAATATAAGACAAAGGGTGAGAAAAGAGGATTTTAGGAAAAGGAGGAATAATTCAGAGAACACTTGAGACCATTGGGCAATGGAGTCATGAAAGGGTTTACTTGCTATTTAGTATTCAAGGCTTTCAATTGGGCTAGTCATCTAAATCATAGGATCTTAAAGATGATAGTGTGGTGTGAAATGATAAGGAAAGAAAGTGAATGACAAGGAAACCTCCAAGTTGACCACTTAGGAATCAGATCTAGGGACAGGTTGTGCCATTAAACACCTATGATCCAACCCCTAAAAGGTTAACTCTTTAGACAAAGGAACATTAAAGATTTAAACACAAAGGTGAAACCTGAGGTCAGAGAAAGGCTTTGAACTTTCAGTGCTTCGACATTCAACTTGAGGGAACTTAGAAAGGTTAAATTGATTGAAAAAGACCCTAGTGAGACAGAATCAACATTCTAAACTCCCAGTATCTCAATTCTTTCAATTAAAACCCAACAAGAACATCTACGAATAGATTCATAAATTCATACATCAGTTAGCAGTGAATAATGCTACTACGTGGTTAAATTATCTTGAATTAGTTCTTCGATAGCACAATCAGTAGAAAACATGAAAGGCAAGAAGAGCAGGAGAATTAGGGTACCATGCAAGGGTATATCCTAAGCCAAATTTCTGATTCTTACCAGAGAAATGAAATGTAGTGAATTAGAGAAGGAAAACAGAGACAAAGGCAAAAAACATCACCGCTGCTTTAAATCAAGATCCAAAGAAATGTGCTTGTCATATTAAAGAGCAACACCAGTCATGTAAAAAATTGTCCAACAGCTTGATATTCAGTCTGAAATCATCTTCCTCAGCCTATCTTACAACTTTACACACAAAAATATATCTCAAGAGAAACAACTTACAATTCACAGATATCCGATCAACAACTAACAACAACTTTCCTCATGAGTTTTATATCTGAAAGAGACGAAGAGGAGGTATGTGAAACAATAAATGAAACATTAAAACAAAAGTAGGAGAAGAGGGCTCGAGGCCCATTCTGTCTTAATATATATGCATTAATCTTCAGTACTCTTTGGATGAAATAGTGGTCTTCGATAGGCTGATATTTACTCCAAGTATGTTCTTCGATGTACTTTAGGCTGTAGTGCTCTGTAGTAGTCTGGTGATAAGAAAAAATGCAGATAAATGACTTTCAAGTCTGCCATACTACATAAAATATGCTCTGGTATCATTAGGACTTTTGTGAGGATGTAGATCTTCTCAGGAACTTGATGTAGCGTAAAAAACAATATGGGACTTGTCCTTCCACGGGAAAGAACCTTCTGCTGATGTGATCACTGATAATATTGTTTTCTGTGCTTTAGGCCTCATTATTCCTTCTGTGTTAATCATAAGGTATTCAATCTGGTACATTCGCCCTTTGAATGTTTAATTAAAGCTTAAAATCTTCAATTAGGGGCTTTAAAACTCTTTAATCATGTACTGATACTCTTTGTCGCTTCATCACTGTCTCTGTCTGTGGAAATGTAATTTTAATGGCCCTGGAGGTTTTGCATGGAGTTAATACCCCTAATTTGGATAAAAATAAGCATTTTATCCTCGTCAAGAGTCTTCCCAACAAATTTCGGCTCTGAAAACGGCCTTCTCTGTGCTCTGTGTCACTAACAGTGACTATGAGAAATGACGGTTTCCACCGCTTGTACCCTGCAAAAGCACACAAATATGTTAAGAAATACATGCATGGGGGAGGATGGATGCAGTGAAAGACGCCTGCAAAAAGTTGTGAAATGGTGGAAAAATGCAGTGTGATGGTGAAAATCTGCTCTGATGGAGGTTTGGTGGAGAAATGGCTATGGACCGTTCGATCAAATCTGGAGGCGATGATCGACAGTGGAGATTAACTAATGGAATGACTTTAGAAGGTTAGACGGAGGAATATGAATTTAATGTTATAACATAAAGTTGTGATGTTAGGCAGAATAATATAACCCTTTAATGTAACACATTAAAATTTTAATGTGGGCGGAAGAAATGATTTTCAATGTAAATCATAAGATTGGACCTTTGGATGGAATACAAAGGAAATGCGTGAAAATGCAATGAAATGGGTTTGAATGGTGGGACCAGGCGTGGGTTCAGGGTTATTTATTATGGATCGTCAGATCTCAGGAGGAGATCGACGGTTGAGATGACACGATGAATTTCTATGGTCGCCCGATTGAAAAATATGAATGAAACGCGAGATGCATTGAGGGTCGTTGATCTATATAGATAAATGGTCGAGATCATCAGAGGGGATTTAGGGAAAAAAGTGGGGAAGTGGTTTTGGCTGAAGAAACAACTATTTTTGCGCGATGAAAATGGAGGAAGGCAGTTTTCACTTTTCGAACGCGATATAGGTCTCCAACTGACACGTGGCGAAATAAAACCGCCCATATCTCGTGAATTTGAACTGTTAACGTTCGGATGCCAAAGATACGCGATATTGATGCTGGTCGTTGGATCTGGGACTATGAGATCCGACGATGGGAGATGGAGCACGATATGAGGAGATGCACGGTCGGTAAGGTGGGGGGCGATCAAAGGTGGTTTGATTATGAACCGTCCGATCAGTGCGATGGACGGCTGAGATCTACAGAGGAAAAACAAAGGCGAAGGAGTTGGTTAGTGGTCAGGAGTAATCTTGGCCATTGGATCGGAAGGGATGAATGGCTAGGATTCAATCAAAACCGGAGGAGGAAGGGGCCAAAACTCCGATGCGGTCATGAAGCGATTGCATCTGGACCGTTGGATTGGGTGCAGATCAACGACTGCGATTGGATCGGGGGTGACCAATCGGGGAGCGGGGCGGAGCGATATCAAATCTTGGCCATTGTTTCTTGTGGATTCAACAACCAGGATCAAATTGGGGATCGGCCAATCGGGGCATCAGAGGGTGGCACATTTTAAAACTTTCGATTGGCGATTGTAGCAGTGCTGCGATGGTCGTCGGATCGAAATGTGGATCAACGGTGGAGATCATCATCGGGGGGTTACAAAGGGGTGCTATGGGGTGCGCGATGGGCTTTGCGTGGGTCATCATATCTTATAGATCAACGGTGGATATTGCTCCTGATACCCATAGAACAAAATCCTTTCCCACATCGGAACTTTCGTTTTAACACAGAAATGCACTCTCGACCATCCTTCTGATTGCGATAAGCGCCTTATGTCTTAGCACTTGGTATTAGCACTTAGTTGCATGGAGGGGAAGTGGTTAGGGGCTGGCTGAAAGGGGCTTAGCCTGTATATGAAGAAAAGTGGGTTTTTAGGCCTAAAAACGGTGTTTTTAAGGCTTAAAAGAGGTTTCCAGTAGAGTGAAAAAGGGATTTTTAAGCCAAACAAAGGGTGTTTGTAAGGTAAAAAGGGGAGATGGGATGATTTAGAAGACTTAGGAAGGGATTTTGGGAGTCAAAGGGGGAATTTGAGAAGGGGAAAAAAGGGGTTAAAATGGGAAATTTGCAGGGATACAAAGGGCAAATGGAGGCTTTTATGAGCATAATTGTTTCACAGACAGTCAGGCTTTTTGGATGGAAACAACAGTGAAGATCTTTCCTAAGGAAAAGGGCACACAGAGGCTTCAAGAATGATTTTTTTCCAGAGGAAATGTATTTATTGAAGGCTCAGAAAAATATTTAGCCACCTGTTTGCTCGACAAAAAATTTATAGGTGGCTAACTCTCCTCAAGCATTAGACAGGAGAACTCTCCCGGCTTGCTATACACAGGTGAATTTACTGAGCCATCAGCTCTAGTCACCATCTTTACAAATCTAGATTCCCGATATAACCTCCATTCTTGTCCGCCGAATACTGGGATGGTAGCATAAGTGAGGTGAAGTTTAATCGACCCATCTATCTTAGTCCAACATGACCTGGACAATAACATTGCAAATCAGGCTGGGATATCAGCAACCACGATGTCCATGGCGACTCTTTTGGCAGGGATCTGAGCCAAGTTCACCACCAAGTTCTTCATCATTCCCAAAAATTTGACCCTTTTGGAATCAAATAAATATAGATCTTTGTATGGGCGAGTAATTTGTAATCATAGTTGCTCCATGACCGAAAAAGGCAACAAGTTGTGTGAAGCCCCTGAGTCCAACATGCAATTCTACAGAAGTAGATCATGAATGACTAGGGATACATAAAATGATGGGGTTGCTAAGTCTAAATCTTCCACATGTGGGCCAAATACTACCATAGGTATTTCTTCTTGAAGGTAAAGACTATCCGGAGGAGGGGCTACTCCATGAGGGAGCATAAATTGAGACACCTGAGCTTTGTAGGAAGGCTGCTTCAAAAGCTCGACTAAAGGTATATGGATCTTCACTTTTTCTAATTCTTTTTTGAGATTAAAAACAACAACATTCTTTTCTGGGATGACTTCTTTAGGCTTCTCTTTAGGTAGCTTCACGACGACTAAAGTGTTTTTAGTATTTGCAAGGGGTTTGGCTACTGTTTTAGATGAAGAGGGAGTGGTAGGTTTCTGATGCGAGGGCTCTTCTACAGGATTCTTACCTTTGCTATCAACTTTATAGGGGACCGACTCATTTGACGGTGACTCTTCATCTTGATCTTGCATCCGAGTCCTCTTTCTAAAAGATCGAAGATCGTACTTCTTGTGGAACTGAGCTTGCATGAAGTCCACAAACTGTCTGTAATAGTCATCGATGTCTATATCTTTAGTGGAGTTTACTTTCTCTTCTTCATCTTCCCGTAGAGTAAGCTCTACCTCTTCACCTTATAAATAGGCAAGATACTGATCATCTTTCCCGTCAGGAACATCTTTAGTAGGACCTTCCATTTGTCCTTCCAAATAGAGAGGAGGTTGTATATGATCTTGCTGTTATTTCCTGTCTCTTTGTAGTATCTACAGAGGCGGCTTTCAATACTGTGGGTTATATCCCCTGTTAGGAGCGGCCTGAGTCAGCCGAGAAGAGAATTCTTAGCTTCCAACTCTAGTTTCACCAACTTACTTGAGAGATTCTTTATCATATTATTCATTTCTTCAATCTTATAATCTATCACTTCCCTTTCTTGATTTGAAGAAGAAGCCTCTTCTTTACCTTTTCGTCTGAAATCATGGTCTATCATCCATTTTCATTTCCCTGTAGAAGCGAAGTTGGCTTCTACTTCTAATGCATCAGTCTGGGCCTAGTCTAGTGATGCAGATTTTATTTCCCTTAAAGTGAAACTAAATTCTGATTCAAAAGCTCCCACAAAGACTACCTTGGCCACTGGCTGAGGAGGTTTCATATCAGCAGGCAGGTTATTATACAACTTGTTGAATCTCTTGATAAATTCAGTTACGTCTTCATTGTGTTTCTTCTTCAAGGCGTTGAACTTTATGAGCATATAGCCATGATCTCTCTTTTCCCCCCACTTTCGTGTGAAAGCATTCTCCATCTCCTCCCAGATGGTGATGGTGTGGTCATCGAGAGTTTTGAACCACTTTCGAGCCTCTCCATCCAAAGATTGGACGAAGATCCTCAAAACTACATCTAGGTGCTCCACGTTGAAATTCTCAGCAAAGGCACATAAATTTTCTATATGATTTAAGGCAGAACTATTGTCTTCCCCGATGAACCAAGGCAAGAGCTTCATATAATCTTGAGGCATATCATTTATAATTAGGGGAAGTGTTAGAGGAGCATATTTTTTCAACAAAAATCTGAGAACATCCATGGGAGGTGGTGGATTTTGGGGAGGGTTTTGATGAATGATGACAGGATGTGCTGAGCGGTGGCTTGAAAATTTATCTAATTAAGCAAGATCTGGGGGATGGTAACCTGTTTGATTTCTTCATCTTTGGGAGTAGGATGCAAGGGGACACCAGATGTATTTACTAACTCTGCTTCATCTCTCATCGTAGAATGATCTAGAACAAGGTTATCTAGAGGGTATTCAAGCACTTGGGCAGTGGAACCGGAGCCTTGGACTTGAGCTTGCTGAGAAGAGGATGGGGAGTCTTCTACTGATAATCTAGGTATATTAGTCTAAGCTGGCTGTTTCTCTTTCCAAATTATTTTGAATATGATTTTTACAGGGTTGGAAACTGAGGGTGTTCTCAACTGGGAGGTATCTAACCTTAGATGTGGCTTGTGACAAGCTAGGATTGCGAATAACTTTGACTTTAAAGAGTAGTGGAGTCACCAAGGTGAGGGATCTACAAATCTCAACCCTGTGTGCTTGTTAGTATGAATCTTTTGTCGGAAAAAGACCACTTTAGCTACGCATAACAAATAGCCCTAACATCAATTATGGCTACCAATATCTTCAAATATGCAGTTAGTTGATCAAGACAAAGCTGCACAAATCCAGATCTATGCATAAAAAGACATTAAGCAGTGAAAATAAGATTTTGCTCCATGCATCCAATAGACAAGGCAAGAACAATATTTTTGAAAGAATTTTTTATATTAAAGGGCACCTGAGAGGAAAACAAGAAATTTTTTTCTGATTCTCCTCAATGGGATGGGTTCTTGAAAGTCCTCAGCACTTCAGATCTATAATTTCTCTCTCTTGTTGGTGTAGAAAACCCAGACAAACATAGAACTCAAAGGGAGCTTACAAAGTGAATAATGGAGAATGTGACAATGATAATGGCTCAAAGTCAGACCAAGAGTATAGATCTAGAGTGATCTAATAGGCAACAAAAGGTGACAAATGAATGGGAAAACCCTTCTATTTATAACAAAATATTAGGGTAGTCTAGAACTTGGTGCATGAATAAAATATTATTAACCAACTTCTAGAACCACCTTTTAGGAATATTTTATTATATTTATTGGAGGGAAAAGGATTTTGTCTTGGGTCAAATCCTTTATTTATAAATAATGAATAAATAAATGATTTATTTATTATTTTAAGGAAATGGTGGAAATATAATTAAATAAATAACTATTTATTTAATTATTTATAAATGATTTAGTCAAATTTAACTAGGAATATTATTTAAATAAGGATTAAATAACTTATTCCTAGGAAATAATCAAATAAATAAGGATTTGTTTAATTGATTTCCTTGTTTTGGGTTAAATATGATCAAGAATAATAGTTAAATTGATGTTTAACTAATTAGTCCTTGAGGAAATGTAAACAAATATAGATTTGTTTATTATTTCCTTTTGGGGTTTCCTGTTTAGACCAAAAACAACTTAATAAAAGTGTTTTACTAAGTTTTACTAAGTTATTTCACATAGTGAAAGCAATTTTACTTAGGGTAAAATTGGTCTTACATGGTTTACTTGGGTTCATCTAATGATAATAGGTTAGATGACCAAAAAATGGTGTAACAGTGCTCACCTGATTTGAAGGGTGAATTTAATTGTCATATCCTAGGGAAAATATTTTCAACTTCGAGTCCCTGGAAATGACGCCAAAAAGATGTTGTAGCTCCTAGAGACAACCTTGAGTTGTTAAAGACCAGTGCTTAGGACATTTTAAAGATAAGAGGATTAAAATTTATCTTGCATGTTGATAGGAAGGAAACTCTTGTTATAGAATGATGGTTAAAGTTTTGATATTGGTCCAAGATATCAGAGACAGAATATTGACAAGAACTACATATAGATGTATAGATTAAGAGTCTCTAAGAATGAATCCAAAGTAGTCATGGAATTGAACTGTTGTGAGCTGGGCCGAATGTGAAATTAATAAATAGTTACAAGGATATGTGGGTATGAGACACATTGAAAGAAAATGAGGAAAGTATTAGAGTAAGGTAGGCTTATACGAACATAAGAATCCACCCTCCTCGATCCATATTTAAAATGTTACAGAAAAGGTGATATGAGTATCATTTAAGATACATTCACATCAACCAGTTTGAACATTCTCATTCTGAAAGCTACGATAACAAGGGGACGATGAGAACACAATGAACATTAAATTTAAACACTGCTAAGAAAATACATATTGTTCAATTATCTTAGTAGGAATCCATCACAACAACATATTAGCTTCATTTCCTTTCTCGAAAGGGATCTTTAGATACAAACTATGCGAGGATCTCAAAATTTACAAAAATAGAGAATTCACAGTTAACAACTTCTTCTTTAGAAAATATGGAACCCTTTCTCGGTCTCTGATTTCATCTTTTATATTTTTTCAGATGAGCTTTGAGAGAAGATATTTTCAAAACAAAATATTCTATGAAGATATTTTTTGTTTGTGGTATCAATCAAAAACCAAAGATGATGATTAGGAAAAATGACCTCTCATCACGTACAACTTGGCCTGACAAATGCCCTAACTAAAACATAACAGTAAATGAAAAATAAAGAGTGCATAGGGTGAAATCAAGATTTAACCCAATTTTACAGTTCATAAAAATAAAATTAAATAGGTCGCGTGGGACAAACCATGAGTTTCATTTGTTAACGACAATGAGGGGTGCTTGATGGCTGTGGATGTGGCCAAGCTGATGACGAGGATGACCCTGTTTTGCGACCAGAGGAATGTAGTGACTGATGAGAAGATGATGATACCGGAGTGCTGGGGTATTCACTACATTTCTGCCACACGCTCTCTCCTGGCGATGGCATGGTGGAAAATGTTTCAAATAGGGCATGAATATCTGTGAGATTAGCATAGTCTACTTGGATGGCTAAGAATTGTTTGACCTAGCAGAGTAGGAATAATTCTTTGCTTAGAGTGGATATTATTGTATCTACCTTCAGACGGCCAGTCTTTTCCAGAGGTAACTTGGCATTGTTCATGATGTCTGTCATTTTCTGTTCATAAGCCGTTAGCTCAGAGAATGTGGATGTTTCTAGGTGCTAGCATGATGGGAGGCCTGCCTCCACTAACTTATTCCACTCTCGGTGGAACTATTTAACTCTGCTTGAGACCAGTTTCAAACAACCCAATGCGTTCGCGCGAGTGGTCTCCTTCTCGATTACTCTTCTAACCTCCATTACCCTTCTGAAATGATCAGTGATTCCTTGTGTGTGTGATTCCTCTAGGCCCAGTTCATTTAGGTACCGAATATACCTCTTAGCCATTACAGCCTTTGCTTCTCCTTCTGCGTGCCCTTCCTGCAACTATACTCCAAATAAGCGAACCGCAATTTTCTTATCGTCCATCACGGTGTGGTAGTTCCAATGCTACCGGACCTCTGCTATTATATCAGTCCAAATTAGATGTCTGGCTTCTAAGAGTGTCATGTTACCCTTCATTCAAGTAGTCAAGTATTTTATAGACTTGTCCTGTGCCTATTTTTCTCTTTGTAACTTCTCAACCTCATTCTGTAAAGACGTCACCAACTTCTGATTCGCCACTAGTGTAGTTTCAATCTCTTTCAGTTTTTGAAAGAGATGTGTGAGTTTAACTCTCTGATACCTTCAAGTCTGATAAGGCTTTGGTGAGCTAATTTGGGGTCGTTCTTGGCTTGCTAGATGTCGGGGCTATGCATATGTGTTGATCCCATTTTCCCTACAGATTAGGTAATCTCTGTTTCAGGTCCACAATCTTAGTGATCTTTTGGTCCTTTTCCTCCTGCTATTTAGCAAGTGCATCATGTGAAAGCCAATTTTTCCTTTTACATTTGGACCAATTCATCTGTTTTCACATGATCCTTTCCAGGTATATTTAGTTTCTGCTTCAGCTCAGAGTTCTCCGCTTCCAGATTGGTGGTAAGCCTTTGTCGAATTGCATCCCCGTCAGCTCCTTTGTCCCTTATTGCTTTCTTAAGTGTTTCTAGCTTGTTATTGATCACTCTGGCACTATCTTTCTCCATCATTTGGTTTTCTAATACAGATATATGCTTCTCCTCAAGTTTCCTCAAAGCAAGTGCGAGTTTCACTACCTCGTCCCGCAACATGTCAACAACGCACTTGTGTAAGCCAAACTTATCCAACAGCAGAATATTGGCTAGGTTCAAAGCGATCTCTAAGGCTTGGTAATGACTTCGATCAGCTGAGGGTTGCAACACTGCCTGTTGAATAGCAAAGATGAGCTATTCCTTTTCCATGTCTAGCACAGTGGTGAGTCGGGTATGATATTTGTTTACAAACCCGGCCAGTTCAGCCCTTATTTTTTCTCGTGTGGTCTTCTTCTTGGTATTTATCTTCTCCCTTACTTCGGCTCTGTCAACTTAAATTACCTGCGAAAGCCCAGAAGGGCCCGACGAGGAAGTATCATTGAAAGTAATCAGGAAGCCTGCCTTGTTTTTATCAGGGACTCCAAAATGAGCAAAATCTTCCTGAGATGTCTCCTCCCATACATCCTCTGGCCCTTCAGTTCTCTGTTTCTTATGGGGATGTGCTCCCTCGTCAATTTTCATACCTTATTGACTTCCTGAGACAGCTAAATCGTCTGCTTGTCCCTTTTTCTCTATTTCCCTGGACGCATTGTCGCCCTTCCCTTCTGCAGCTGAAGACTCGGCCTCCATCTATGCATCCAAAGTCTATGTATCAAGGTTATTTATCCACTCAATGAAGGGCCTAGTCTCATGTACATAAGCAGTTGACTTTATTTTCCTCTTCCTATTGGAAAGGACACCTTTTGGGTCATAGGGCCAGACCTTTCCCTGTAGAAGGTCCATCCCCTGCAGTAATGTTTCCACTATGGAGAGGGCGTCCCTTGAATTTATGGTGAAGGTGCCAACAAAAGTTGGGATTTTGAGAATATATCCTTTCTTCGCACACACGAAGTGGATCTGGTCAGCCTTCAAGGTTTTTTGAATGAATTCGAGGGAAAAAATTTGCATGGATGGAAACACCGGCAAGCGATAGGGAGGTACTTCTGGGCCATAGACCCTGATCTCGGTGTAATCATCTCACAGGTACCAGTCCCCTATGCTATCTTCCTCATCGAACTGCAGACAGTCCTTCTTCTCAAGAAATATTCTAGGCGGAGGACTATCATGTATTATGGCATAGGCTATGGACATGAACTCATTTAAGAAACTTGTATACCCGTTCCCCCCAGGCTACTGACGAAATGAAATATTCCACTCAAAGACGGTTCTTGGCTGGGCATTTGTCCTCAAAATTTTCTCTAGGCCTAGGCTCTCAAACTTATCAACATGCTAAAATAAGAATAGGTAAAACACTAAAGAACAAAACCTGAAAGACCCAGTAGAAGGGAATTCTTGAAACTAGGTTTGAATAGCCGAAGCTAGGAAAATGAGAATATTTAAAAGCGTACCCTTTTTCATCATGAGCCATAGAAACGCTATACATTCTTTTGACACCTTCTCGACCTCCCAAAGCCCTAACAACCCTGAAATAAGAGCTAGGACCGACTGCACATTATCTTTGAAAGTGGAAAAGGGAACAACGTTCGAAGGTGGGAGAACTGTTAGGCGAGAATATGAGAGGAGGCTAAGGAAGTCACTTTGTTTCTCCTAGGGTAACTTTTAGAATTGAAAGGAAAGGGAAACCTCAAAGAACTTGACATAATTTTTACTGTGAGAAAAATGAAGGGCTTTCTTTATGAGTTTGGGTGATATGTGGAAAATCGTATTGCCTTGAGCAGACAAGAACAATTCCCTACGCTCGTCATAAGCTTCACTGAGCCAACTAATGAATTCGAGAACTGGGTATGTGGTTGGGGCGACTTGGTAGTATAGACCCAACTTAATTACTCTGAACCTGTCTTGACCCTTTAGATGACATTCGAACATCTCAAGTCAGACGCGGGCTACACTGAAAGGGTAGAATGGGTCATGAATTCGCGCATGGGCGTCGATAAGGGGTTTAGGTCCAGGGAAAGCCCTGACCTCATAGGCTTGTGGGGTTTCAAGCTCAGAATTTATGGAATTTTTTTTCCTCATGACCATTTGAACAAAAAAAATAGAAGGAAAATGGTGGGACAAAGAAATGACTAAATACCTGCGAACAGTGAGGAAGCCCGAGGGGAAAGTGACGTGGGGTTGAAAACGACTTGTCACTAGAGATTTAACCTTCGCTGCATGACAGACCCATGAAAAACAAATATTTTACGCGATCTGGGAGTAAAACAAGATTATATAAAACCGAGTTTTGTTGGATACGAGGCGAGGGTGAAAACTGTAGGGCTGATGTCATAAGGATGTCGACAATGGGACACGTGGCGATAGGTTATTTGCTATCAGGAGCCGGGATGGTGAGAGCCATGTGCCAGGATAAAGCATGTACCATTTCCATACCGCCCTCCCTAGACTTACCTTACCTTTACTTGCTTGCGCCATATGTCCTTCTTGATGGGCCTACTTAGAATTTCGGTGGGGTTCATAAGGGCCTTATGCTCCATTCTACCACCCCAAGGAATGCTTGCAATTAGTCCGCCATCGAGTGATGTCACCTTCTCCGGGAATAAGCCTTCCCATCCTTCTGCCTTCTTTTGATGTCGAAAGAATGCCCCGCCAATGCTTGATTTCTTTGTTTTTCTGCTATGCTGAGCGCGGCTTTCATGCTAGGCTATGCTACACATCAAGTCCCCCATCTGTGCTTATGTATTTTAAGAAAATTTCCTTTCAAAGACTCTTTCAACTTACTCACCCTGCCATGTTTGTAAGTCTCCTTAGCTATTTATCTTGGCTACTATTTTCCTTGATGTATGAGGTGGCTAAACAACAGTAACTATCCTAACATCAACATTCATAATATTAAGGAAAAATTAAATCAGAAATAGAGAGAGCCCTCTCTGAGTCTAGGAAGGCTAGGTCCTAGATTCCAAAGTGGTTTGATGTTGTCCTCTATCGATTATTATTTCCAATATTATAAATTATAGGGCTACAACATTTGCAATGTTACATTGTCACATTATGACAAAAATTGATCAAATGTCGCACTGTGACAAACATTGTCAAATTTGGTTAATGGCACAATGCGACATTACAAAATTAGTCAACCCTAATTACTAATGTGGCTTTGCCAGAGTTTATAATATCATATATCAACTACATTTAATAATGTGGTTGTGCTAATGTTCATAAAATTTGGGTTAATAAAACTTGGGGTTTTTGAGAATGTGGTATTGATTAGCCATGGTATTAATAATATCAATGGTAAAGTGGGGGTGAATATCCATGGTTAAGAATCTTATCATATTATTATAAAATAATTTTATTGTGAAATAATTTTTTTTCTTTGACACATGGTATTATTGATAAGCCATGGTATTAGCCCATGGTATTGTAAGAAATCGTATTTACAAGTTAATACTATCCATGGTAAAAGTGGGGGTGAATACCCATGGTTAATAATCTTGTCATATTGTTATAATTTTTTTATATTTTGAAATAGTTTATGTTTTTTTGCGTATGTGGTATTGATAAGACATGTATTGGCACATGGTATTGTAACAAATCCTATTTACAAGTTAATAATATCCACCTTAAATTGGGGGTGAATATCCATGGTTAAGAATCATGTCATATTGTTACAAAATATTTTGATTGTGTAATAAGTTATGGTTTCTGGGAATTTGATATTGATAAGCCATGATATTGGCCCACGGTATTGTAGCAAATCCTATTGACAAGTTAATAAAAATATATAAATATATAAAATTAGATTTTATTATTTTTATTAATTTAACTTTTTATTATTAATTGAACAAACATCTAAATTTTACAGCCATCCTTGATATTGATTTTTATATTAAGTTTAAATTTTTATTTATTACTTTTAACTTTTTGTTTATTACTTCTAATTTTTCATTATTAATTGAGCTAATGTTTAAATTTTTACAATCATCCCCGATATATTGAGTTTATAATATTGGGTTTATTATTAGGGTTTATAACGACCTGTTTAATATTAGGGGTTTTAATATTGGGTTTATAATATAGGGTGTTTAATACATATTGTTTACTAAATATGGTTTATAATATTAGAGATTAATATTATGACCTATAATATTAGGGTTTATTATTTGGGTTTATAATATATATTGGAGCGCTTATGACATTTATATAATATTAATGATAGTATTAATGATATTAACATTAACATGAACTCTAGGGTTTCAATATTAATTGAAAGTTACCCACTTAGTTGAATAATTAATTGAAATTTTCTTGTAATTAACTTATGCTTATAGAATTCCCTGGATGTAGGTAACGTGACACAAACGTGCGAAGCTAGTTCATCCCATGCACAGGTTCACGAAGTCCTGCACCGCCAGCTTTATCCTGATGCGAACCTCCTCTCAACAATCATTCTCATGAGCACTCTGATGCACCGGATCTTCCGCCATACATTGAATCACATGCAACCCCAAGTGAACTGTCCCAACTTGCATATGCGAGCATGCCACAAAATCGCACGACTTCTGCTCTTGTGCCACAAGTATTCAAAATGCGCAGTCTTCCCTCATTCTATCATCCCTATGCTGCTCCAATTTTCCTCTAGATCCTTCTTTTCCTCCTCCCTTGTTATTATGTTGTTACCTCAGTTTCTTTGCAAGCCCCCCCAGCTGCACGCTCTCCCTCTCGCGTGCTACCCTACTAGTGCTAGCTTTCCAAGAGCCTCTCCTGATGTTTCCCTTCACGCTGCATGCTCCATGCGGTGCACCCCCTAGCTGTGCGCTTCCTTCCGAAATTCCCCACTTATTCAGATTCATCCTGCTACACCCTTTCTGAGGTAGGCTCCCTCGCTGTGTGCCCCCCTTCTACACGTCCCCTGCTGCATAAATCTCTGTTGCACACCCCCCTGCTGTGCTTCTCTACTTCATGCTCCCCTATTGAGCACATCACTGCTTTGGTAGCCAAAGAGGTGCATTCTTGGGTCGTTATCAACGTGGCCTAGATCACTGTTTGGAATCCATTGAAGGCTCCTCTTCTGGCAACCATGACAGGGAAGCACCACAGTAGACTGAGCGCAACCAAGAGGAGATTGCCTTAGCTTTGGAGAATCATATGGGCATAATAGGCCTCAGGAATCCTATCATTGCACACTCCGAGCAGCCAACTCCTCGCAAATACGTGCCTCTCCTGATTCAAGAGGCCTCGGGGGAGGAAACAGATGTGTGGATCATGGACTCAGATGGAGTCTAGACCTGAGTTCCTGACGCAGAGCACCCAGTCGCACCCATCTTCTGCGCACCTGCAACAAATCCCCCATGTGTGACTTCCACTGAGGAGGAGTCCATTTCACAGGAATGTGGTTTCCGCATCGAGGAGGAGGACCCTGCTACAGAGGACGATGAAGGAACACGTACTACAGATCTTTTTTTTTTATATGTGTCACGAAACCCTCTATAAATATTGATTGTTTGATGCTTCTAAGCGGTTAGTTTCCTCCTAGGAGGGAGCCCCAAACCTATACTATTTTGAAAGCCTCTAAGGCTGGGATTGGTTAAGCACTTCTTACCATCTCAACCCGACGCCTATGTGAATTTTTATTTTGATCTAATATAGTTTAGCCTAGCTTACAAAAAAAAAATTATGCTTATATAATTAATATAATTATATTAATTACTATTAATGTTAATATTAATATTAAATCCCTACCATACACCTAATAATTATTAATATAGATGAATATCTTTTGGATTAATCACATCATTAAGATTTGGTCGATGTTTTGAACCAACTAATGTGGTTCATCATGAAGATGAACCTAATTAGTTGGCTCGAAACGTTGAACAAATCCTAATGATGCGATTAATCCGAAAGACATTCATCTACATTATGGATCGCAAAAGTCTTAGATATAAAATAATTAATGTAGTTGATATAGTCTATCCACCTATATCAACCACATTTACTAATATAGTTGTGCATGTGTTTGATATATTCCTATTGACATATATCAACCACATTTATTAATGTGGTTGTGCTAATGATAAAATGTTTATAAATATCAAAATATTTATATTATGATATATTTCACATCATTAAAATAAAATAAAAAATTAAATTATAACTTAAATTTTATCATTATTATTATTATTATAGAATGAAAGAATATATATATATATATATATATATATATATATATATATATATATATATATATATATATATATATATATATATATATATATATATATATATATATAGTTACCAAGTTTCTTAACTATGGATATTCATTTATACTTTACCATGTAGATTTTTAATCTATTTTATTACAATATGATGGGTCAATAATATGGTTTTTTTTACTATGTGGTTCACAGACCCAAGATTGTACCAAGTAGATCCACCCAAATAGATCACATCTTGCTGGCTCAACCACAGAGCTTGACCCCGAGAGTGTTGAGATAATTGATAATTGATCCTCTTAATAACAAATGTAATTTAACAATTGGGACTCAACCAATTGAGCTACCTCTCATGGTTGGGCCAATACTATAGCTTGTCATTACTACATGTCTAAAAAAACCATAACTCATTTTAAGATTAAAATATTCTATATTTAATTTAATTTAATTTAATTTAATGATTTTTTTTTTTTTAATTCAATTGAAAAGAAAAAAGGAATAACTACATTTGAAATAAATCTCAACCCTCTGTTTATTACTACTACTAAAAACATTCCATGAATTTTCAATATAGTTAAATTCCTACCACCCAACTATTAATTATCGATAATTAAATGAAAATTTTTGAATCTCGGTTTCAAAATAATCATTCCTATCAATGTAATTAGTATGATTATTCATAACACTACCCCCATAAATTGGATTTGATGAATATATTTTGGGAAAGGAAACAAATTATCTGTCTCTATTGATTTCTTTTCCTTTCCTTTAGTTTCATATTTATAGGTTACCAATATGATTGTTAGAAATAATTATAGAAATGTATTATTTCAATGCATTCTTCTAGATAATCAATGTTCCAATGTTCTCTTCTATATGTTTTTGTATTTCAATGTAAATTTGAATTGTGAAGCCATAATAAGTGCCATTATCATCTAGCTATAATATGCTTTCTCATTGTTATTCATAATACTACACCCATAGATTAACATTAATGACTAAATTTTGGGAAATGAAATGGAGTAGCTATCTCTATTTATTTCTTTTCCTTTCCTCCAATTTCATATTTATAGGTTATCCATATGATTCTTAGCGGTAATTAGAGAAATGTATTGCTCCAATGCATTTTGTTAGAAGTTTGTGTGTTTCAATGTAATTGTGAGCTATTAACCGACAATAGGTTCCATTATCATCTACCTGTTATAAGTTTTCTCATTTTTATAAATATGGGAGTTATTCTATGTTCACATATGCATCAGATTTAATAAATATATCTTCAAGATATTTTGGCTTCCTTATCTTGTTCCTATTTTTTGATTTGGTATAAAAGAACCTAAGATATAAGGGGGTGATGCTTGAACGATATGGAATGTTAGAGAGGGTACATAAATGTGAGTTGCAAAATCATTTAGATTGGTAAGAGGCATTGTGAAATTTGAGATCCGCATAAGATATGCGTATAAAATCCATAATCAATATATGAAAAATAAAAGGCTCAATCGATGATGTGCATGTAGCAATATTTGATTCTTTTTATCAAAACATTGAAATAGTATGTACCTTTATTTTCAAATGGGTTGGTTTAAGAAGTTTTTATTTTGTGCACAATATTATGAATAACCAATTCTCATATTCAAAGTTTCAATGTATAAAATAGGATTGTTGGATGTTGTATATGGTGGATTAATGGACCAATATTTAATGTTAATATGGGTTTTTTGGACTTTGAGACGTAGCACTAGAAATCTCAGAGAAATACTTTGGGAACCTGCAAAAAAAAACATTTATGTAATATTGAAACTACTCACATTTTGAGTTCCTGCACTAGTAAAAACTCCATGTTCCATTCCCACACTCAAAATAATTCATTAGAAATGAAGCCATTAACACTAGTCCTGTAGAGTCACCAGAAATTGGTAAGTAAACCTTGGTTATTAACAATTGAAAAAAAAAGATAAAACAAAATCTCTCCTTACTCTATACAGTAAAAATATTCTATGTTCTTGAAAATAATGCATAAATTCCTATAGTATTTTTTTCATTCAGTTCAAAAGAGTGCTTAAAACAAATCTCTAATCATTCTTGCAATGGGTAAATCAATCTTCCCTATTCCTGCACTAAATTCTCTTTGCACTATTATTTACTTTACCACTCACTATGTGATGAAAGTCTTATAGTTATAATGTGTTATAAATTACTCATTAAACATGAAAGTAAATAAATCCTAGCTGAATCCCCAAACCAAGAAGAAAATTATTTCAAACTTAAAATAATATCTCACCAAGACTAACAGGTGTAATGAACTAATCGAATCTCATATTATGAAGTTAACTAGTTATAAATTTTAAAACTTTTGTACTGAAAGAAAAAAGGAACTCTTTCTTACTATAAACCAAATAAGATTCTCTGGATATTTCTATTGTGTCTTCAAAAGAGCATAATCTCAATCAACCTTCAGTTTTCAAAATACTATGGACCTAAATCGAAAAGAGAGGAATACCATGCTGTCAAAAAGAGGGAGTCTGCAGGGAACTCTGTTCCTGCAATATGTTCTTGCATTCCTCCACTGAAAACAATCATATAAATTATCCTTCAACTTATGGAGCCAAAGCAACACTGTTTTGTTTAACCCGAAAAAAGAGAGATTTCAAATAACCAACTTTCCAAGGATTAATAATATATCTCTGAAGCTTCAAAGTTCATTAAAAATCCATGATGAGTAAATTAATTGGAATGCACAATAAAAAAAACAAGTTTCAATATTTATGCAATGTACATGTTTGAATCATAACCTTTATAAAATCATTCGACAACAAAATCAATCTTCTTAAGCTCTCTACTCTTCGACAATATCGTCATATAATGATGTGAAAATAGAAAAGAATTCAAATATATGTTATCGTTAACATTTAGAGGAAGATCTAATCATGACAAGGCTATAAGGCTTCATGAAAAAATACAAATTCAGATCTAAGCTAATGAAGGACCAATAAGGACCAATCTGCATTGTCTTGTCACAAGATGCAAATTTAAACTTCAAAACAAATCAGATAGCCCAGTTAAAGTTTAAATTATATCTCTTTAGAATATTGGAAGATAATTCTTCCATACTCATATTAGAATTAGTTGCAGATTTGTAGGTGGATGTTGAGAGAATATCTCAACCTCCCTATTCATATTTAGAAGTGGTTGGATCTCAACATCACTATAAATATTGTGATGTATTCGTTTGATCAAACACAGAGTAATAGATATATTTTGTTTTATATGTTAATATTGTACAATAGATTCTCTCTCCAATTTTAATATGGTATCAGAGCTTGGTTGGGCTTAATCCCTCATGGGAGTACCCAGGAAGATGTGAGATTTGTGTGAATAAAGTATTTGTTGTGTGTTTGTTGTGTGAAGTTTTTATTTCTGTGTTGTGTTGTGTGTTCATTGCGATACGGGAAGAATTTTGTTGTTGCTGTAAACGTGCAATATGTGTGGAGTAATCCAGATCGAAGAGTTTGATGTTGGGTGTTCACTAGATCGTTGAAGGAAGTCGTAAAAACCTGCCTGCGTGGTTGCTGAAAAAAAAGCGGACTAAGCTTTTTCCAACCAGAAGATTTATTATTTATGAAGTAAAATTCCTTCATTCGGATTCATTCATGGCTCAATCGGAGAATATGAAGAGATCGCTGGGTGGTCGAATTTATGTGAAATCTCATCGAATGTCTGATATGGATCAGGTATTAAAACAGAATGGGCTGATTGATAAAATGTTGTGGTGGATTATTTATGTCCTGTTCGCCCATTCCATGCTTCTCCTTTTCTGTCGATTCCAGCTTCAATATCTGCAACATTTTACAGAATCTATATGTGCATTTTTATCTAGCCTCCATGGCTGCTGCCATTGCCGATTATCGATTTGGGTAGTGTCATGTAATTTGGAGATGAAAGCCGGTAGTAAAGATGGAACTGTGAAGCTCAAATAATTGCCAATAGATATAAAACTAATGGCCAAATCACCAATTGAGGACCAAATATTAGGAGCTCACATGGCGTATGGACTACCAAATCCGTCAGAGGACATTCAAGAATGCATTTACCAGTTGAGTAGAAACGTTTGGAACACTGTCTGTTGCCCTGTTTCTTTAGATGAAGACACTGAAATACCTTTTTTAAATACATGTTTAAGGTGTCCTAGAGCACCAGATCAACTTGCCATGGGTAAATATCTGTATAGTAATAATCTATCTTACCTAGTTCTTTCTAACGCTTTAACCTATGGCGCTTGTTTTCCAACTTTCTCGGACAAGTTATGGAAGTTCTTGGCGGTGAAAAATTTTATGTTCGATGGAAGCTGCAAATTAATTTGCAAAAGACAGAGGTTGCGATCACTGGAGAATCAAATCGTCGGGAGGAAGTTGCTATACTGACGGAGAAATTGAAGCTTCTTATGCATTTGTTAGATATATATTATGTGAAATTTGTTGTGAGATTTGTGTAGTGCATAACCAATTATTGAATAATTTAGCATTATTTAAATTAGTTGTTCTCGACGTTCTTTGGTGCCAAGAGAACAATTGGCTAATTTGATTGTGTGAATTTGTTATATGTTGATGGGTCTTGTTGTGCTTCGGGCTTCAAGAGCACCAATTACAGGCTATACAATGAGATCCTTGTGTGTAAAGGTCACTTTGTAGGATTGATCGCTAATCATATTCTGTACGTAGAATATTTTCCTATACTACTGTTGAAATTTATTCTTCGGGGCTATTTCACAGATGGAAATATTTCAATAGGGTAGTTCAGTGTCGTGACTCTTATTTGGGGGTGTCAATAATCTTTAATCTTACAAATTCAACATTGATGGTCAGAAGTAGGTGTACTTTAAATGGGTTGAAAGGTAAGCTCGAAGATGTGAAGAAAGAAAGAGCGGAATCCAGAAGACTGTAGAGTGGGTAGAGTTGCTGATGAAGACCAGTGAGACAAAGATAATTTTTAATTGTTATGATATGTATGTAAGAATTAAGGGGGAGTATTGGAAGATAATTCTTCCATACTCATATTAGAATTAGTTGCAAATTTGTAGGTGGATGTTGAGAGAATATCTCAACCTCCCTATTCATATTTAGAAGTGGTTGGATCTCAATAGCACTATAAATATTGTGATGTATTCGTTTGATCAAACACAGAGTAATAGATATATTTTGTTGTGTATGTCAATATTGTGCAATAGCTACTCTCTCCAATTTTAATATATAATTTCCAGATCTATTTCCTAGATATTAGCTAATGCAATTCCAAGACAACACCTCCTAGACATTGACACCATAAAAAAAATTGCAGAGATTTAGTTGGTTATTATGAGGATTAAATCACAAGACTACACAACATAACCAAATATAAAACACACACAATTAACTAGCTAAGGGAGAAAAAACTAGGTTGGATGGTCCATATCCAACTAGCTCGTTTCCTTATAAAGTAAAAATTAACTACAGTGTCTCAATAATCAACACATGACAAAACATGAAAATATATGGAAAATTGGCATTAAAATTTTTTTTATTAATAAAATATCTTTGTTCAATACATCAATACATAATGATCTAGCCCCTATAGATCCAAGGAATGGACTAGAAACCCCAGCACCCAGCTTAGTAGCATCAAGGTACAAAAATATGGCTTGTTTTCCCCATTACAAAGCCATGATTTGGATTTTATAAAATTTACAATTACATGATAGGATTTGAACATGCCAAATCAAGCATAAAATAAATAAGGGGGGGTCATAATAGCTTCTCGTCAAAATGAGGTATATTAAAACCAATATGTAATCAAGGAGACATGGATTTTATATGTAATTTCCATTTGTTTTTGCAATTTTGGGCATAGTTTTACCATTCTGGAAAAAATTCATTCTTTTTTATAAAACTACCTCAAAGAACCATGATTAATTTTGGAAAACCGTTTATGGGGATCCTAATTTTCCATATTTTAAAAAAACCCATGTTTTCGACTTCCTATTTGCTTCTTCAAATGCACGAAAATAGGGGAAACAATTGGAAGTTTGAAAACTCTTCACTTTTTGGGGTTGATTTGTCAATTTAATTCTAGAAATAGACATGTGTGGCCTAGGTGCATTCTAAATCATGTGGATGTGTTCATAAATTATTTCAGACAAAAACTATCTTTGGGATTTGGTCGACAATGCTCCAATCTATCGAAGCCCCAAATTGGTGCAGGCACACAAGACTGGTCCAGGCACAAGTCAGAAATAGAAGTTGCTATAGGAATTGAACTAGTTGCAAACTTGTTGAGTGCAATTGAAATAACATGATCATGTACAATTCATCCATTAAGGAGGTAAACATGGTGATTTTTATACCCATCAATCACACATATGACCTCCTCTTTTGATTGCATGACATGGTGCAGGATCTTTGGTACCTAGACACAATTAAGTCTTCATTAACAAAAAATTTATGTAATTCTTATTTAAATAAAGGAAATATGATAAATAAATAAAAAATGTTATCATGCCAAAATTTATGATAATTAACCCAAGAACACACAAAATGATGTAAGTGACCATAAAATCTAAGTAAAATCATGAGGGATTTCAGGGAAAAACGTTGTATAAAACTAGAAAAAACAAAGTCCTGATGTCCCCCCATGTCGATCATTTTGCATGTACTCATGCAAGAAAAAGATTTTACAACAACCAAAGTTAATCAAAATTGTATGGTTAGGGTTTCTCTATTAGAATCATGTTGCATTGAATTAAATTATAGGGATAATTGAGCAAGAACATGTATTTAAGTGTCATATGATGTCAACTTCCTTTGCATAAATAAGTTAAGAAAGAGTTGTAACTAGGGATTCAATGATGTCAATATTGACCTTTATTATTTACAAAAGAGTAATTAATGTTGGAGATACCAAAGAAATGCTAACAATGTTGTTACTACAAGGATAGTGTCATCATAAAAGAAGCAACCATCAAAATTTCCATAAGCATCTCGGGGAAAACCTTAATCAATAGCTCTTCACCTCAATATCCTCATGGAAGATAAAAGTGACATAATTTCAAATCCATGGCGTTAAAATATAGATGGAAAAATGGAAAAAGAAAGATAAAAAAATGATACCTTCCTAGGGTGACCATCTTACTATTATCTAGCATATAGTTGAAGCTACTTTTGTTTTGGAAAAGTGAATAACCTACACTAAGGGTGCCATGTCCATGAAAACCCTTTTATTTATGAAATATATAACTCCAAAGCACCTTACTGAAATAATATTAGATCCATTCTCAGAGAGATGTGATAATGAGTCAGGGAAAGACAAAAAAAACCAAGTAAATCATCCTGTAAAATTGACTTTAATACCATAGGTGTGGCCACTACTACCAATACACATCTATAACCTTGATATGGATGCCTTTTAACCCAATGAAATGCATGTGTCCCATTTATTAGGTATATATTCAAAGTCATTTAAAATAGTTTACATTAGTTTAAAAATTAACTGAAGGTCGTTGTCCTGGCTTAGTAACCAGCTCATGGCAATGCCACTCACATGAACTAACAAGAATAAACAAGTCGACTCATTATGATATCTCTTGTCTTCCAGATTTTCAACTTAAAGCCATTACCCTCGCTTGGTGACCATTATTTTTTATCTCATTATCGTTAGGACCCATCATGATCCAGATATTGGGGGGAGGCCCCCAAGATCTGCAAAATTAGAATGCCAGAAAAAAAAGAGGACAAAAAGCAAATAAAACCACAAAGAAACTTGTTTTATTAAAACAAAGAATAACTGTAGAAGATACATTGTGGTGGAAAATATATCCTTTTACAAAGTGAGGCTTGTTATTTATATCCTTTTTTTGAGTTACAATACCATGGGTAGATACCATGGGTCGTGTTGGGGTTCCCATGTTTTGGCCAGATTGGCAAGACCAAAAGATGAGACAACATCAAACCACTTTCAAACCTCAGGATCTAACCCTCCTGGGTCCAGAGAGGGATCTCTCTATGAAATGTCAAAGGTATATGACTTTGAAGCTCAATGTTAAGATGTTAGGCTAGTTATAAGGCTCGGGGTTTTGTTTGATTTGTTTTGATTTGGTTATTGGGAATCAGGAATGAAGGTTTCAACATAAGACAACGCAAGGCAAAGAAAATTTACGCAAAGAGAGATAAATTCAGATAGTATTCAAGACCATTGGGAAAATGGAGTCAGGAAAGGGTTTACTTGTTGCTCAATACGCAGGCTTTCAGTTGGGCTAGTCATCTAAAGCATTGGATCCTAAAATGATCTGGTGGAATGGGACAATAAGGAAAGAAGGTGAAAGAGTGGGGGAAACCAATTTCTGTCTATAGATCAGGTCAGAGGTCATTTAACTCCATACCTGCTTGGACATACTCTTAGGAAACTCTCAAATAAAATGCAAGGAAAAAACTAAGGGAACTTAGAAAGTTTTAACTAACTGAAAAGGATCCTAGTGAGACAGAGACAGAGTTATAAACTCCCAGTGTTCCCAATTAATTTAATTAAACTCTAACAAGAACATCTAAGAAGCAGATTCGTTAACTCATACATCAGCTAGCAGGCAATAACATCCACTACACTGGTTAAATTAACTGAAACTAATTCTTAGATAACACATTTAGCAGAAAACATTAAGGCAAGGAGAGCAGAAGCATAGGGTGCCTAACATGGGCAAATCCTATGCTAGATTTCTGATGCAAGCCAGAAGAATTGAAATGGAATGAAATAAAACACAGAGACAGAAAAACATCACCGCAGCTTTAGATCAGGATCCAAAGAAATGTGCTTGTCATATTAAGAGCAACACCAATCAGGTACATCATTTTCCAATAGGTAGAAATCAGTTTGAAAACATACTCCTCAGCCTATCTTACAACTTTACACAGTGAGCATGCCTCAAGAGAAAGACTTGCAATTCTCTGATATCTCATCAACAACCTTTACAATAGTTCTCTCATGATTTTTATAACTGAAGAGGAGCGAAGGAGGTAGGTAGAAGATTAAATGAAACATTAAACTCAGAAAAGAAAGAGAGGGCCGAAGCCCATTCTGTTTTAAACTCTGAGCATTAATCTCTCACACCTTTGGAGGAAAAAAATGGTCTTCGTTAAGCTTCATTTACTCCAGGTATGTTTCTGATGCATTCTGGTTTGCTGTACTCTGTAGTACCTTTGGTGCATAAAAAAACATGTAAACAAATGACTGAATGGTCTGCCATACTAGTGGAACAGATGCTCTAATAGTCTGGGACTGTGTTCTGGGCGGAAATCTCCTCTGGAGCACGGCATATAATGAAAAAAGTATGGGCAGCCCGTCCTTTCTGGGAGGAAAACATTCTGCTGATGTAGAAAAACCTGCTGTATAATAACTTCTGCATATCTGTATCCTCTTTTGGTCTATGAGGTCTTTGACCTTGGTATCTTGCCTTGAAAAACCTGGTTTGAGGCTTATAGATCTTCGTTTTCGTGCCTGGAACTCTCTGCCACTTCATTTATACCTCTGTCAGCGAAAACTTGTCGTTGTATCAATATTGTGCAAACATGGCAGCATTTCAACTCATAAACTCTGCGAAACCCACAACTGTGTGAAGAAAAACATGCAGGGAGGAGGTGGATGGTTACGGAGGACAGGCGGAATGATTGTGCGGCAGTGGTGGAATGGTGGCTTTTTGTCAACACAGTGGTGAACATGCATTAAAATGGTGAAAACAATGAACAATAGGGTTTGGTGGTGGAATGCAGCGCAGACTGTTAGATTGTGGTCCGGGGACAAAGATTAGCGGTGGAGATTGACACAGTGGAATGATATATGAAAATGAATGAAATGAATATGGAATGTAAGACTTCAATGCAAACACAGAAATTTAGTTAAAATCGAAAATGCAAAGGAAATGGAAGAAAATGTAATGAAAGTACGTGGACAAGAACGTACAAGTGGGACCCAGCGGAGTTGGAGATGCGATCAGATCTAAGCCGTCAGATCTCAGATCCAATGGACGGTCAGATTTACTTCAGAGCATCGCAATCGGGAAGGGCAAGGGTGACACATTAACATATTTCCGATTGCGATTGGGGTGTGCGATGACCGTTGGATTCGCACGGTAATCGATGGTGGAGAAGTGTATCGGGGGATCGCAATCGGAGGGGGACAGGGGTGACACACAATAGAACTTCTGATTGCGATTAGGCGGAGAACGCAATGGCTGTTGGATCGACAAAGGGATCAATGGTGGATATCAAGTCGCGAGACTTGTTAACAAAACAATCGCATCGGAACTTTTCGGTGTTACAAAGGATTTTAACGCTTCGACCCGATCTTCCGATGCAATTAGCACTCAAGACTTGAGCGCTTGGTCTTAGCACTTGGGCGTATGTGGGGAAGTGGTTAGGGCTGACAGAAAAAGGGGCTAAGCCCTATTATAATATTTAAAAGTGGGTTTTAGCCCATTTTTAATGAAATTTCAGGTTGGGAATGCGTAACGATAGGGAGGAAATTGGGAAATTTGGCCAAACAGAGGGCAAGGGTAGGATTCAAGGGGGATTTTAGGAGAATTTTAGAGGGTTAGTGGGAAAAAGAGGGGATAGAAGGGGGTTTTGAAGAGGGGAAGAAAAGGGGAAAAAAGGAGAATTCTGCAGAGGAACAAGGGACAGAAAATGGCCTTTGGGGCACAATTTTTATCATTCAGCAAGGCTCATGGACAACAGATTAGCAGAGGGAAATAGTCAAAAGCAGGAAACATAACAAGACTTCAAGGATGATGTGTTTTCAAGGGAAATTCATTCCTTGGAGGCTCAGAAGACAATCTAGCCCCTTGCTTGCTTGTCAAGGAATTCATAAGGGGCTAACAGTGGCTCCACATGGGGATGGCTTCTTCTTGAAGGAGTCAAGAATTCAGAAAATGATCTTTGGTGTAGGCCAGATGTCTACTACTTAAGCCAAATTTCTTCTTTGATTTCAGCTGCCACAAATATTATAGATCAGCAGAAAAATTCCCAAATAATCTACCTACCCATTCTACAATCCTAGCATTTTTCTTCTAGGGTGCATTTGAACTAGCAGACCCTTTACATCATTTATTTACAACAATAAATAAACCTATTCTAAATCTACCCTTATTACTCCATGAGACCATATTAGACTGTTGGTCTCATTTGTTTCTCTACCTGATCTAATATCTACTGGGATTAAATTGTCCAGCAGATTTCTTCTCTACATTCTACAACAAAAATTTAAAAATAGTCAAACTAGGATTGTACAGTCTAGTTTGTTGTGGATCCAAGACATAAAAACAGTTCCACATGGACAGAAACTTGCAGGAAACTGAAACAAAACTTTGAAGGCTTGGAATCTAAAGCTGGAAGTATCCTTCTTTCTTTCTTGTGACTCAAGTTTTGGGCATGTTTGAGTCACTTCTTTCCTTCATCTCAGCTCTGATTTTAGGCATGTTAGAGCTGATTTTTCTTTCTTCTTTGCTGGTCCAGATTTTGAGCATGTTAGGACTAGCTGCTTTTCTTTCTTCGGCTCAGGTTTTGAGCATATTAGAGCCAATATTTTATACCTCAGAGGTTCATGTTTTGAGCATGTCTGAACCTCTTTTTTCTCTCTGTTTTTGGAACATTTTCTCTTTTCTTGAAAACACAATTCTGCAATGGTATGTACAATGGAAATGAAAACTGGAAATTGAAAATCAGCAGAAGTAGTGTTTGAGCATCCTACCATTGACAGGACCCCCAAACAGCTCTGTACCATCTAATTCCTATAGGAAGAAGGCATTTGGACCCACAGTGGCCTGGATGATGTATGGACCCTGCCACAAACTATCAAACTTGTTGTGTTTTCCTTTGTCCTCTCTCCTTGAGTCCCACTTCAGAACTTTATCCCCAATTTTGAAATCAGCAGCTTTGGTTCTCTTTTCAAACAAGCTCTTTATGTTTTCCTGAACTTTGACAGCTCTGTTATAAACATCTTCCCTTGTTTGCTGAAGATGAATTGTTGGGTTTATCCTTCTCACCATACTGTCTTTTTCTGTTTGAATCTCTTGGACCAACTTGATTACTGGTACCCCAAGGCTGGTAGGAAATACTGCTTCTGTACCGTAAACAAGCTGAAATGGTGACATGCCAATGTATTTCTTTGTTGTAAGCCTGTCATCCCACAAGGCATGCACCAACTTGTTATGCCATGACTTTTTGTTCTCTTCTAACAGTTTTTTGATGATGGCCACGAGGCTCTTGTTTGATGATTCAGCCAGGCCATTACCTTGTGGGTAATAGGTAGTTGAATGAACAAGCGCTATTTGATACCTGTGACAAAAATCAACCATTTTCTTGGATCCAAAAGCAGCAGCATTATCGGTGATTATTTTCCTTCGGTAGCCAAACCGAGAGAGGATATGACCTTCTAGGAACCTAATGATGACTGAATCTGTGTTGTTCCTAGTAGGTATGGCCTCTATCCACTTAGTGAAGTAGTCTATGGCTGTTAGGATCCATTTGTGTTGCGCAGAAGAAGGAGGGTGGATTTCTCCAATAAAATATAGGCCCCATTGCATAAAAGGACCTTCAACAGTGATGGGTTGTAAAGGGAGGGGAAGGAGTTTTCTCTTGCCTTCGAAACTCTGGAATTTGTGGCAAGAAATTACCATCTTATGGATGTCATTGAAGAGTGTGGGCCAATAATAACCAGACCTGAGTATTTTTTTTGCAGTGGCCTTCCAGTTCAGGTGGCCTCCACACTCTCCAGCATGGAATTCTTTTTCAATATTTTCTTCCTCTGCTTCAGGCAAACATTTAAGCAATAGGCCATTTGGATTTTTCCAGTACAGGTTTTCATTCAAAATGCAGTAGTGTCTGGCTTTTATTTTTATGAATCTGGCCTTAGTCTTTGACAGTTCAGGTGGGGCATTTAGGTTGGTGAGCACATAAAGGATATCGGAGTACCAAGGAGAGTTCTGAAACTTCTCCTCAACAGTGGAATCAGGAAATCCTTCTTGCTCATCCAAGGCAGCTACCATGTTAATTTCAACGGCTTGCAGATTTGATTCAGCCATTAACTTAGCTAAGCCCTGACCTTTGATCAGTCTGGTGGGTTTTATCTCAAGGTCGTATTCTAAGATCACAGCAATCCATTTTCCCCTTTTCCCATCTGGGTCTTGGGACAGAATATCTTTGACTATTATGTTAGGCACATAAGCAATGGTGTGGGAATGCAATATGTACACCCTAAATTCTTTTAAAGCTTTAACAAGAGCGTAGGCCTGTTTTTCCATTATGTTGTATTTCAATGGTGCATCCCTCAGTGCTTTGCTGAAAAAGGAAATTGGTTGTTCCATTCCCTCTGGATTTTTCTGCAGTAAGACTGCAGCCACTGTATGCTCAGAGGCAAATGAAAAGATCAGAAAATCCTTTGAGAAATCAGGGCTAATCAGAACAGGAGCTTGGGTGAGTGCAAGTTTTACTGTTTCAAAAGATTGTTTAGCTCCAACAGTCCATTTAAATCCTTCACCTTTCTTCAGCATGTTAGTCATATTCCTAAGGTGTTCAGCTAGGTTGGGGATAAATCTCCTAAGGAAGTTGATTTTCCCAATGAAGGACTGTAATTCTTTGATGTTTCTCGGGTGTGTGATTTGTAGTATTCCCTCAACTCTTTGTGGGTCTATCCTGATTCCCTTTTCTGATATAATGTGGCCAAGAAGCTTTCCCTCTTGCAGCTCAAATACAGTCTTTTTGGGATTTAATGACAGACCAAACCTTCTACATTTTTCAAACACTTTCCTCAGATGTTTTAGATGTTCTTCTTCAGTCTTGCAATATAATGTTATGTCATCCAAGTAAATAACAACGAAGTGTCCTATCTCATCTAAAAAAACTATATCCATTGCTCTTTGGAAGGTTGCACCAGCGTTCATCAGTCCAAAGGGAATTTTTACATACATAAAGGTGCCCCACGGAGTGGTAAAGGCTGTCTTGAGTTGGTCTTCTGGGATTAATAAGACTTGGTTGTAACCTGAAAACCCATCCAGCAAAGAAATCCTTTTTGATCCTACTACCCGCTGTAGAATGTGTTCCATTTTTGGAAAAGGGTAGTTGTCTTTGAGTGAGGCCCTATTAAGATTTCTGAAGTCAATACATAATCTGATCTCACCTGTTTTCTTTCTCACAGCCATTAAATTTGAGACCCAATCAGAGAACCTTACGGGAACTATTATGCCTGCCTCATACATCTTTTTAATCTCTTTTTCCACTGCAGGCAACTGTTTTGGATTTATTCTACGAAGTTTCTTCCTGAAGGGTTTCTGATTTTCTTTTAAAGGTATTTTGTGATGTATGATGCTTGTGTCATAATCTTTTAAGTCTTCGTAACTCCAATCAAAGACGTCAATAAATTCCTTAAACAGGTCAATGTATTTCTTTTTCATTTCTGTGGGTAAAGACTTTGCCAATTTAATCATTTTGGGTTTATCTGCTGTGCCTATATTGAATTTTGGGCTTCTAGGTTTTTTAGCTACATCATCGAAGTCGAAAAGGTCTTCCAACAGAGCCAAACCGCGAGGTATGTTCTTATCCCTGGCTCGCAGCACCTCAACTTCTTCGTTTTCTGTGTCTTCACATCTCCCGTTTGTATTTCCAGTTTCTTCGTTCAAAGCATTTATCTCTATGTTTAAAGGTGGTTTTTCCTCGTCTGGAGGTTCCTCACTCAGGCATTTATCGCTAGACACAGAGTCTAAGTCAGAGAACTCAAACTCATTCCTGCCTGTCAGGAAATCCTCAATTTTCTTATCCCCCTCGAAGACCTGCCAATATTTTTCATTGTCTGGCACCGCAGGCTTGAATTTGGTCTGTATGATGATCTGCTGGTCATTTGGAGTCTTAGGGTAGGAACTAGCCAGGCAAGCCAATCCGTTTGCGATGATGTTTTGACTCCTAGGGACGAACACTAATTTGTATTCAAATTTTTTTTTCAATATATCTTCGGAATCGTTCCTATACGCCCTCAGCCTAGGGTGCTTGGCTGTGTATTCACCGTTTACCTATTTTATGACCAACTCTGAGTCTCCCCTCATGGCTATTCTACGGGTTCCTATTTTCTTCAACAGATTTAAACCCAGGATAAGGGCCTCATACTCTGCAATATTATTGGTACATTTGAAATGCAGATTGCAGGCATGGCTCTCCGCATAGTCGCTTTCTGTGTTATGTAGCCATACCCCAACCCCGAAAGTTCTTATTGTGCAGGAACCATCGGAAATCATCTCCCACAGGGGTTCACTCTCGTTTTTGTTATCAGTTTTTTCCCTATAGCTGGTTTTGCCATTATGTTACATTATAGGAGCTGCACTAGGTTGTGGGCTGTTTAGTTCTTTGCTTGATGTATGAGTTTGTGAGGGATGAAAAGGTAGTTGTTTGAATTCTGTTTCCGGTTCACTTTGCGTCATTGTTTCAGTGCACTGTTCAAAGTTTTCTATGTCTTCCTCCACTGAGTCTAGGGTAGCCATTATGTTTAAGTCCATTGGCTCTATTTCATCATGTGTATCTTTTCCTGTACCTACATTTTCAGATTCTGGTTCCCCCAAAGATTTATCATTGCAGAGGATAAAGGAATCCAAGTTTGTATGTACAGAGTATAGAGGAGAATTTTCAGGCTTTTCAGGGCTACTAACCAGGAATTTCATTTGTGCCTCCCTGTACAGTCTTCTAAGTTGGCCAAAGATTGGGATTGTGGCATAAGCCCCATCCATCTGCATTGTCCCTTGCAACTTGGCTCCCCGTGATCTTGATAATAACATGCCATAATTGGGTGGCACATCTGCCACCACAATGTCCATGACCATACACTTTGCTGGAATCTGGGCAAGGCTCACACATAAATATTTGATCAGGCCAAGAAACTTTACTCTGTTAGAGTCAAATGAATATAGGTCTTTATAGGGACGAGTTATCTCTAGGCCTAGTCTTTCCATCACCACTTTAGGAATTAGGTTGTGTTATGCCCCAGAATCATGCATTGCATTGTGGAGGATCTTATCATGGATGTTGAGACTGATATAGAAAGGTGGTACTACCCCTTCTTGAAAATTTCCTTCTATATTTGGACCAAACAGGAGGGCAGGTTGATCATCACTCAAATTTACAGTGTCACTATTCTCACCTAAGTTTAATGCTTTCAAAATTTGGCCTTTATATACATCCTGAGTGGCCAGCTCAGAGAGTGATACAGAGATCTTAATCTTTGCGATCTCACTTTCCAAGTTGAAAGAGGACTGACTCTTTGGAATGTTCAACTCTGTTCTGCTAGCCACTACCTTAGTGGCTGAATCAGTGTGCTGATTCTCACTATGTACAATGTTAGAAACTGTTTTATCAGGAGCACTAACTGTAGTATCAATGCTATTAGTTGGTTTACCCTGTGTGTCAGTGTTTTGGTTGTCCTTTTCTCTGTTCATTCCAGAACTCTTAGCTGCTGATTTTTTACTTTTAGAAGTCACTTTAGAATTTTTCTCAGGTCTCTTCTTGATGGTAACCTCAGAAGCCTTTGTTTTGGAATTTTCTTGACTCTTCTTGCTTCTGAGTTCATATTTTTCTTTGACCTGCATCATAGCATTTTCAAATCCTAACATGAGAGTGGAGGCTGATCTTCCTCTGTGGAATAGTTGTGGATTGAGTCTTCCACTCCAAACATGTTTATTGTATTTCCCTCAGACTCTTCTATGATTCCCTCATCTTCATTAAGAAAGTTTTCTTGGAATGGGGGAATAACTTGTTGATCTAATTCTCTTTGTCTGTTGGGAGTGGTGTTGTTTCTTCTAAAGTTCTGGTTCTGGTTTTGTTTTCTATTTTGGTTACTGACTGTGACAACCATCTTTTCCATCATTTTCTGTAACTTTTCAAATTTTTTAGAAAATCTATCATAATTTTGGTCAGATGAGGAAGCTACATTGTCATCTCTATATGTTACCCTCTTCTCAGCTCTTAGTCTAGCTATTTTCTCAATCAGATTTGCCTCTATATTCACTGCTCCTTTCTACATGTCCTCCAATGTGTTGTACTCTTTATCCCTAAACTGGTAGGCCATGTCAGCATCAAAGCCTTCGGGGTATTTCGCTAGAGCCATACCTTGGGGAATTTTCATATGTGGAGGGAGAGCATTGTAAATGCTGTTAAATCTTGTTGTGTAATCATGGACTATCTCTCCTACTTTTCTTTTAAGGTTCATGTATTCTGCTAAGAGTTGGCGAGGGTTTGCCCTAACTTCCCATTTGTTTATGAAGGTCTGATATAGAGATGGAAGATCATTAATGCTACCCGGAGGTAGGCCTTTAAACCATTTCTTCACATCACCCCCTAAGCTCTGGGCAAAGATTCTCATTTTGACTGTATCATCATCTATCTCCATGTAGTCAAAAGAGTCTTCCATCCTGTCTACATGGTGTTGGGTTGTGGTAGACTCTTTTGCAGTAAAGTGAGGGATCTTTGATTGATAGTCATTGGGTAAGGGTACTAGAGGCTGAGGTAGAACTAGAGGTGCATACCAGGCTGCCATGATGATGTTCTGATGAGGTAAAGGATTGACCTGAGCAGTTGGTATTTGGATGACAGGGACACTAGGACCAGTAGAAGTTTGTTGAGCAGATTTAGGATGACTGAGCCCCAAGTTCTGAATAAAGTGTATGTGAGGGGGTGTAGATGGAGGGGTCTCCTTGTCCCTAATGTGTTTACCACTATGGGGTGGTGAACCAGGGAGCTCAAGGTCTAGCCAGTCTAGGGCACTGAGCGACCTAGTTCTTGGTAAACTGTTTTGAGGGCCTAGGTCAAAAAATGGGTCTGATAGAGCTGTAAAGTTTTTTGGTGTAGAGTTAGCTCTATAGATATGGCTGGAAATAGTTGATATTTTATGTGCAGGAGATCCCTTGAGGATGCTCTCTGGATTTTCAACTATTTCAGGTGGGTCTGGGTTAGGGTAAGCTCTTGTGTGAATGGTTCTGTAAGCCAAAGTGTTGTTTTTAACCAAGCAGCTTAACCCTAGTTGTTACTTCTAACCGGATTGATGTTGTTATGGAGGCTGGTCTCCCAGTGGAGTCTAATGTGAACCAAGATAATCAGTAGGCCTACTGATCACCAGTGGAGTCTTTAAATTTTTTAGGAACTATGGAGTCGCCAGGTGGAAGGTTTAGGATGTTATTGGAGGGTACACTGTCCACCATAGTGCTTATGAGATGTCCCCTTTCAAGGATATCTTCCAAACACAGGAAACTCTAACCAAAGATTGACTGGGGGGGCATTTACCAGATATGTCACCTTAGAAAGAGTGTGAGATCTAGAGGCTACCTGGCCCTTTCCAGACTCTGTCCAAGAGTATGGGAAAACACAACAAATGGTATAGAGGTTGATGTGTGAATAGGAATGTTTAACTGCCAACCTAACCAAAGATTGTAGGTTTCTGAGGCTCCTATGATGTAGAAGGTGAGAAATACTCAAAATTTCCCCAGTGGAGTCACCATTATGTTGGTGACAATAAGGGGAGACAGATTAATGTTTAGCAGTTATGGGCTCTCAGAATTTCCCCAGCGGAGTTGCCATTATGTTGGGGTTCCCATGTTTTGGCCAGATTGGCAAGACCAAAAGATGAGAAAACATCAAACCACTTTCAAACCTCAGGATCTAGCCATCCTGGGTCCAGAGAGGGATCTCTCTATGAGATGTCAAAGGTATATGACTTTGAAGCTCAATGTTAAGATGTTAGGCTAGTTATAAGGCTCGGGGTTTTGTTTGATTTGTTTTGATTTGGTTGTTGGGAATCAGGAATGAAGGTTTCAACATAAGACAAGGCAAGGCAAAGAATATTTTAGGCAAAGAGAGATAAATTCAGATAGTATTTAAGACCATTGGGCAAATGGAGTCAAAAAAGGGTTTACTTGCTGCTCGATACGCAGGTTTTCAATTGGGCTAATCATCTAAAGCATTGGATCCTAAAATGATCTGGTGGAATGGGACAATAAGGAAAGAAGGTGAAAGAATGGGGGTAAACCAATTTCTGTCTATAGATCAGGTTAGAGGTCATTTAACTCCAGACCTGCTTGGACATACTCTTAGGCAACTCTCAAAGAAAAGGAAATGAACAAACTGAGGGAACTTAGAAAGGTTTAAATAACTGAAAAGGATCCTAGTGAGACAGAGACAGAGTTCTAAACTCCCAGTGTTCCCAATTCATTTAATTAAACTCTAACAAGAACATCTAAGAAGCAGATTTGTTAACTCATACATCAGTTAGCAGGAAATAACATCCACTACACTGATTAAATTAACTGAAACTAATTCTCAGATAACACATTTAGTAGAAAACATTAAGGAAAGGAGAGCAGAAGCATAGGGTGCCTAACAAGGGAAAATCCTATGCCAGATTTCTGATGCAAGCCAGAAGAACTGAAATTGAATGAAATAAAACACAGAGATAGAAAAACATCATCGCAACTTTAGATCAGGATCCAAAGAAATGTGCTTGTTGTTGGGAAAAATACTGAGAGGGGGGGGGTGAATCAGTATTTAGAGCTGACTGAAAACTTTTCACTTTTTTTTTCTCTTAAACCCATACGTTACTTTACTGAAACCAACTCGCATATAAATGTGGATATCCTTAAGAAAACTTGCATATGTCCAGAGATCTTATTATACGTTTAATTCTTTACTTATATCATTTCATCATTCATATGTTTAGTAAGCAGTAAGCATGTGCAGTAATAACATAATAAACCATCACACATAAGCAACACACATGAAAACTAGTATTTAAGGTGGAAACCCAATTCGGGAGAAAACCACCGCTACTTTCGTCTTTATCTTCAATATTTATTATAAAGAAAACTTCTTACAATTTTGTACTGGCGCAAACTCATACCAGCATGTAGGCATCCACATGAAGAAAGGCTACAACCTTCTCTCGTTCTCCAGCCACTACTGGAAGGGAGCTCCAACTCCCTGATTTTAACACCAGCTTCTACTGGCAGGATACTTCCACTTTCATACAGAAGGCTTCAACCCTCAGATCCACCAGATTTCTTCAATTTCTTCATCAGACTTTCGTCAGGTCTTCATCATTTCTTTTGCCGATCATCATAGAGATTCATCATCTCTAGATCATATCCATAGATGCATCATATATCCACATATCTCTTAAAGAGATTTATTTATTAACAACCCTTCCACATGCACACCTTGTACTATAATCCTCCTCTCCTTATATAGTTTTTTCCTTTATTAAAACCATGAGTCAAAACCACCAAACCGTTGATGGTATTCCTGGATGGGATCAATTAGATAATCCAACGGGGTCTACCCAAACCCCAAACAACTTCTCATAATCAACTTCCTTTAGTAATGACCTTCATATGTCAACCCCCAGGTTTATTCGTTCCACCAACTTTGGAATAACATACAAAATGATGGCCCAATCGCTTTTCATCATAATTTATATTTAATTTAAACAACCTTGGTTAAACCCGAAAACCTCAATACATGTGTATGGGCCCCAATCGGTCGTCTCCATTCGACGTGGAAGACAGCTGTGACCAACTCATCGTCTTGCGTCAGTGCTGGGGTTCTCAAGGTACAGATGAAAATTTTTGGCTGGTGCCCCCGCACTTGTTGTCCCCGCAGTCAACTCGGTCAACTGCGGAGGCACTTGTCTCGATATCCGGTACGCTATTTGTGTCCGCGGGTATGGGCCCCAATTTTAACGGTCGTCTCCAATCGATGGTTGTTATTGCGTCGCGCCGCCTCATTTGATCGGATGGATATCGCTTGGCGTAGACGCGCGAACAATAACGCGTGATGGCTGTCGTACTTTGGTTAACCTTCACGCATCTTCCTCATACGACCACCGTCCGATGGCTTCCCTCCAGATCGATGGTGCTCAACAATATTGCTGGGCATCCTGGGTCGAACAATAACGTGCGATGGTGTGCAGTGACAAGCGGTTTTGTGGAGTCGTACAGGGACGCGTGTCGCCCATTCTATGGAATCGCTCCCCAACTCGAAGAAACCACTTATCTCTGAAATGTGGTGCGATATGGGCAATCCGGCTGCGTAAACCCACTCGTGGTTTTGGAACAGTGACCAACCCATGGTTAAGTTAGGTTCCGCTATTCCTTTTGGTCCCTTAACTCAGGTTCACAACTCGGGTTTATTTCAATAGAGTTCAGTCCAATCATGCGGTAGGGAGTTTCATAGTAATACTCCTCCGCATACTATAACGCGCTGCTTCATCAGGTTATACATTCCCATTGCTAACTGTATCATGACTTTAGCAATCAAATGTTCGGCAATGCATTACTCAGAGAGAGATACTAGTATTAATGAACAATAATTCATGTAATCGATAACGATTTGTCCAATCAATACTCCTCAAAATTACCTTATACAGGTTCACGAATCTACTCCTTCCATAGAGCTTATGATGTTTACAGACCATGCTTTCACAATGATTCATAATTTTCCACAGGGACTCAACTATCCTTCCTACTGAATTCTATCAAGAGTATACATATAATTCACAGAGAATTTAGAACCTTATTTACATCGAATTTCCCATTAAATACAGAGCTTCGTTCAATTCACATTCAGTCGTATATTCTGCTTGTATAGAACTGCTGATGGTTTTCTGAGTTCTTTATATAGTCTGCATCCTTTGTCAGAGAGTTACCATCAAGGATAATCAATTAAATATACTAGGATACCAGAAATGCCAACAATCTCCCCCTTTGGACTTGATGGCAACCATGACCAGAAATACATTCAGCAATATTCTCCCCCTTTGACATCAAGGGCAAAGGATAGATCAAGATCCTTTGTACCGACAATACCATGCTCCCCCTGAGATCATGCTACATCTTCAAACATAATTAGAATGCCAACAATGCATCCTTTTCACTAGACCAATGCTCCCCCTTAACCTGTGCATCCAGAGATACCCAACAGTACCGCAGCTGTGCTGAAGAATGCTGACCCAAAAAAAAAAAAAAATTGTCAGCAACTACCCATACGCGGTTTTCTGTCCTTCAGGAAATCCGCGTATCCAATTTAATTTTATGTATTTAAGTAGATCTGATCTTCTGCATGGCAGCGACTACTCCCAACTTCTGTCTGAGATATTTGAACGCTTCCCTGGGTAAAGGTTTGGTAAATATATCAGCAACTTGTTCTTTGGAGGGCACATATTCCAACTTCACCTTTTGTTCAAGCACTTGTTCACGTAAGAAGTGATACTTGATGGGAATGTGCTTGGTCTTGGAATTCATAATAGGATTCTTTGAGATACTGATGGCACTTGTGTTATCACACATAATGGATATAGGAGGTGAACATTTGATTTGAAAGTCTTGTAAGGTTTGCATCATCCAGAGAAGTTGAGTGCAACATGATGCGGCAGCCACATATTCTTCTTATGCTGTAGATAAGGAAATAGAGATTTGCTTCTTGCTGAACCAAGATACTAACCGGGGCCTCATGTAGAATGCACCACCACTAGTGCTTTTCCGATCATCAACATTTCTAGCCCAATCTGCATCAGTGTAAGCATGAAGAGTGAGATCAGCATTCTTTGGATACCATAGTCCAAAGTCTTGAGTTCCTTGTAGATATTTGAATATTATTTTGACAGCCTAAAGGTGAGACTCTTTTGGATTAGCTTGGAATCGTCCAACAATTCCAACTGCATGCATAATGTCTGGTCTAGTCCCAGTGAGATAAAGTAGACTTCCTATCATAGATCTTTATTCTAGTTGATTCGCTGTGGGAGAATCATCATGAGAACTGAGATTACATCCGGTTACCATTGGTGTACTTACAGGTTTTCACTCTTCCATGCCATACTTCTTTAGAATTTGCTTAAGATATTTTGTTTGTGATAAGAATATGCCATATGTTGCTTGTTGCACTTGCAAGCCAAGAAAGAATGTTAGTTCCCCAAGTAAAGACATTTCAAATTCTTGCTGCATATCAGAAGAAAATTTCTGACTCATAGACTCTTCATTACTTCCAAAAATGATATCATCAACATATACAACCACAATCAATAGTTTGTCATTTTTAGTTTTTGTGTATAAGTTGCTATCAGTAGACCCCTTTGAAAATCCTTGTTGATGAAGATATTTGTCAAGACGATAATACCATGCCCTTGGAGCTTGTTTGAGACCATATAGAGCCTTTTAAGTCTACAAACAAGATTTTCATCATTTCCCAAAATGAATCCTTCTGGTTGTTCTATATAAACTTCTTCTTCTAGATCTCCATTGAGAAAAGAAGATTTAACATCCATTTGATAAACTTTGATTTGTTGGAAGCTTGAAAAAGCAAGAAACATTCTTATGGCTTCAAGTCTAGCTACAGGAGAAAAAGCTTCTTCAAAGTCTATACCTTCTTGTTGAGCATACCCCTTGCAAACAAGTCAGCTTTATTTCTTATAACATCCCCATTCTCATTTAACTTGTTTTTGAATATCCATTTAGTTCCAATGACATTTTTTTCATGAGGTCTTGGTACTAATTCCCAAGTGTGATTCTTTTCAATCTGATCAAGCTCTTCATTCATGGCTTGAATCCAACATTCATCTTTGCTAGCTTGATTGACATTGTGTGGTTCAATAGTGGATAGAAATGCCAGATAGTTAGAAGATCCTACAAGAGTCCTTCTTGTTTGTACACCTGATCCCTTTTCTCCCAAAATTTGAGATTCTGGATGATTCTTTTGAACATATCTGGATGGAGCCTTTTCAGATAAATCATCTTCAGGTTATTCATTGGATTCACTATCTACATCATTCCCATTTCATGTAGAAGGATATATGTCATCATCGTCTTCTGTTGTTTTTTTTTCTTCTTTTGGTGTTGCAGGAGACTCATCAATAAAAACATCAATACATTCAACAATATTCCGAAGTCTTTTATTGTAACATTTATATGCTCTACTTCTAGAGGAGTAAGCAAGAAGTATTCCTTCATCTACTCTGGGTTCAAACTTGCCAAGTTTTTCATCATTATTTTTGATAAATAATTTGCTTCCAAAAACTCTAAAATGCTTCAAAGTGGGAGGATTACCATACCATAGTTCATATGGAGTTTTATCACTATTTACACGAACATGTGCCTTGTTAAGAATATTTACCGCTGTATGTGATGCTTCTCCCAAAAATGTGTCAGTTGTTCTGGAATCATCAAGCATAGCTCTAGCCATTTGTTGAACTGTTCTATTCATTCTTTCTGCTACTCCATTTTTTTGTGGAGTACCTGCAACCGAAAATTGTCTTTTTATACCATGTTGTTCAAAAAATTCAAGGAATTCATCTGATGTATATTCTCCTCCTCGATCAGATCTAAGACACTTGATTTTTAGATCTAATTCATTTTCAACTAGTGCTTTGAAGATCTGAAATTTCTCAAATGCTTCATCTTTGTGTTTAATCAACCCAATCCAACACATTCTAGAAAAATCATCAATAAATAAGATATAGTATTGTTCACCACGTGGTGACTTTTTCCTCACAGGTCCACATATGTCAGTATGAATGAGTTCAAGAGGCTTACTTGATGATCCTTCCTTGGCATTAAATTGCACTATGGTTTGCTTACCGAATTGGCAAGATTTGCATATGATACTTTCAGGTAGAGTAATATTGGGAAGATCACGAACAACTTTAAGTCTGCTTGATTTGTTGATTTGAGAGAAGCTCAGATGCCCAACCTTCTATGCCATAGCCAGTTTTTTGAAGATTTACTCAAGTAACATTGTTCTTTGTAGTTCTTCAATACATACAGATTGCTTGGAGTTCTGTTTCCTTTTATAATTGTTTTACTTGTATCAAGATCATGTACCACACATTCTTTTGAACTAAAGACAACTTTAGTTCCTTGATCACACATTTGACTTAAACTTAACAGGTTATTCTTTAATCCATCAACATACATGACATTATTAGCTTTCACCTTTTCTCTTAGAAAAAAAGACCCAAATCCCTTGATAACAACAGGAGTATCATTTCCAAATGTAACATTCTTCTCTTTTTCTAGAGCACTATATGCAAGAAGTTTGTTTTTGTCACCTGTCATGTGTTTAGAGAATCCACTGTCAATGTACCATTGATTTTCTTCACCTTCTGAAAATAAATCTATGCCACAATTTTCAACCTGTAATTCCTTCTTTTTCCACACTTTGGAGCTTGAAGGAAATTGCTCTTCTGGCTGGATTTTGCTCCTGCATTTAGATTCTTCATGGCCAAAGTTATTGCAATAAGCACATTCAACTTCATTTTGAAGAGGAGAAAAGTTGTTATAGGTATTCTTATCTGTTCCAATATCCCTCCTTTTCTTTCTTGCTTCTCTTGTCATAATGGTTTTGTATGCAAGACATTGAACAACTTTATGACCAAAATTGTGACATGAGAAACATTTTCCATTGAAGAAGAATTTTCTGCGATCATGAAATCTTCTACTTGAATTTACCTGTTGGTTGGTGTTTCTTTCAAAGGTATTTTTGTTAGTGTTCTTTGAATTGAGCTGGTCATGCTTTACTTGTGAAGATTCTTTATTCCCTTGCTGAGTGGAAGAATGTTGTATACTGGCTGTAGCTACTTTTAGATAGTTTGGTGCTGAAGTCTGAGAAGATTCTCCGATATATCCAAGACCTGTCTTTATAAAAGGAGAAGGTTGTACCTTGATAATCTCATCTAAGGTTTCAGATCCTTTAGAAAATCTAAGATTCAAAGTCTTCACTTTCTCAATTTCTTTTATTAGACTTACTATTTCACATTCTAATTTTTCATTGTGTTTCTCCTTTTCTTCAAGCTAATTTTTTAGAGTTTCTATGGATATTTTAATTTCTTCTAAGCATCTTTTACTTTCTTCTAAGCATATTTTGAGTTGATTGAAATCATCAAGAAAATCATTGTCCTCTAAAGAATCCATAAAAGTATCTTTTTATTCTCTATATTCCTTTTCAAATGCCATGAGAAGTCTAAGATCTTGTTCACATTCTTCCTCACTGTCAGATAACCCATCACTGTCTTCATGAGTATAGTAACTTTTTCTAGTGCTAAACCGGTTTTTATTTCTTCTTGCTAATTCCTTTCCTTTTTCATGTGTTTCTTTGTGAGGACACTTAGCAGCATAATGACCAACTCTTCCACAAGAAAAACATTTGAAAGGAAGCTTACCTCTAAACCGTCCTTTACCAAGTTGGAGTTTCTTTACAAAATTTACCTCATTTTCTTCTGAGATATACCCTGATCCTTTTGTTTCTTGTACTTCTTTCCCTTTTGTAGTAGCTCTAAAGATGGCTTCTTTGACTTCAGATGGTCCTCCTCTTCTCATTTCATATGCAGTTAGTATGCCATGAAGTTGCACCACACTAAGATTTTGAAGATCCTGTTTTTCTTCAAGAGCAGCAACTTTTGACTCAAATTTTGTCGTTAGTGATCTTAAAAGTTTCTCAACCAAAGTAGATTCAGTTATTGTTTCTCCCAGATTTCTCATATGATTTACAATATCATCAGGACGTAAAAAGAAATTGGCAATGCTCTCCTCATTATGCATTTTTAGATTCTCATATTGAATTCTGAGAGTTTTGAGTTTAGCACTTTTTACCTTTGCATCACCTTCATAACTTAGAATTATTTTTTCCCATATGGCCTTTTCTGTATTCAGCTGCATGACTTTGAAAAATTCTGATTCAGTTAGACTTCCCAATAGAGCATTGAGCGCTTTTGCATTTGTTTCGTAATTCTTTCTTTCCGTTGGATCTGTTGGTACTGTGACTGGATATTGATATCCTCCTTCAACAATAGCCCATACATCTACTCCCAGAGACTGAAGATATGATCTCATCCTTGTTTTCCAGAAGATTAAATTTTTTCCTTTGAAGAGCGGAGGCCTGATAGATGTTGTTCCATCTTGATTGCTCATCTTGATTGATCTTCCTTCTAGCGGTTAAGCTTTTTCAGAAGGACCTGCTCTGAAACCAATTGTTGGGAAAAATACTGAGAGGGGGGGGGGGTGAATCAGTATTTAGAGCTGACTGAAAACTTTTCACTTTTTGTTTCTCTTAAACCCATACGTTACTTTACTGAACCCAACTCGCATATAAATGTGAATATCCTTAAGAAAACTTGCATATGTCCAAAGATCTTATTATACGTTTAATTCTTTACTTAGATCATTGCATCATTCATATGTTTAGTAAGCAGTAAGCATGTGCAGTAATAAGAGAATAAACCATCACACATAATAAACAAACATGAACACCATTATTTAAGGTGGAAACCCAATTTGGGAGAAAATCACCGCTGCTGTCGTCTCTGTCTTCAATATTTATTATAAAGAAAACTTCTTACAATTTTGTACTGGCGCAGACTCATACCAGCATACAGGCACCCACCTGCAGAAAGGCTACAAACTTCTCTTGTTCTCCAGCCACTACTGGAAGGGAGCTCCAACCCCCTGATTTTAACACCATCTTCTACTGGCGGGATACTTCCACTTTCATACAGAAGGCTTCAACCCTCAAATCCACCAAATTTCTTCAATTTCTTCATCAGAATTTTGTCAGGTCTTCATCATTTCTTTTGCCGATCATCGTAGAGATTCACCATCTCTAGATCATATCCATAGGTGCATCATATATCCACATATCTCTTAAAGAGATTTATTTATTAACAACCCTTCCACATGCACACCTTGTACTATAATCCTCCTCTCCTTATATAGTTTTTTCCTTTATTAAAACCATGAGTCAAAACCACCAAACTGTTGATGGTATTCCTGGGCGGGATCAATTAGATAATCCAGCGGGGTCTACCCAAACCCCAAACAACTTCTCATAATCAACTTCCTTTAGTAGTGACCTTCATATGTCGACCCCCAGGTTTATTCGTTCCACCAACTTTGGAATAACATACAAAATGATGGCTCAATCGCTTTTCATAATAATTTATATTTAATTTAAACAACCTTGGTTAAATCCGCAAACCTCAATACATGTGTATGGGCCCCAATCGGTCGTCTCCATTCGACATGGAAGACAGCTGTGACCAACTCAGCGTCTTGCGTCACTGCGGGGGTTCTCAAGGTATGGATGAAAATTTTTGGCTGGTGCCCCCGCACTTGTTGTCCCCACAGTCAACTCAGTCAACTGCGGAGGCACTTGTCTCGATATCCGGTGCGCTAGTTGTGTCAGCGGGTATGGGCCCCAATGTTAACGGTCGTCTCCAATTGACGGTTGTTATCGCGTCGCGCCGCCTCATTTGATTGGATGGATATCGCTCGGCGAAGACGCGCGAACAATAACGCACGATGGCTGCCGTACTTTGGTTAACCTTCGCACATCTTCCTCATACAACCACCGTCCGATGGATTCCCTCCAGATCGACGGTGCTCAACAATATCGCTGGGAATCCTGGGTCGAACAATAACGCGCGATGGCGCGTAGTGACAAGCGGTTTTGTGGAGTCATACAGGGACGCGTGTCGCCCGTTCTATGGAATCGCTCCCCAACTCAAAGAAACCACTTATCTCCGAAAGGCGGTGCGATATGGGCAATCCGGCTTCGTAAACCCGCTCGTGGTTTTCGAACAATGACCAACCCATGGTTAAGTCGGGTTACACTATTCCTTTTGGTCGCTTAAATCAGGTTCACAACTCAGGTTTATTTCAATAGAGTTCGGTCCAATCATGCGGTAGGGAGTTTCATAGTAATACTCCTCCGCATACTATAACGCACTGCTTCATCAGGTTATACATTCCCATTGCTCACTGTATCATGACCTTAGCGATCAAATGTTCGGCAATGCATTACTCGGAGAGAGATACTAGTATTAATGAACAATAATTTGTGTAATTGATAACGACTTTTCCAATCAATACTCCTCAAAATTACCTTATACAGGTTCACGAATCTACTCCTTCCACAGATCTTATGATGTTTATAGACCATGCTTTCACAATGATTCACAATTGTCCACAGGGACTCAACTATCCTTCCTACTGAATTCTATCAAGAGAATACATATAATTCATAGAGAATTTAGACCCTTATTTACATCTAATTTCCCATTAAATACAGAGCTTTGTTCAATTCACATTCAGTTATGTATTCTTCTTGTATAGAACTGCTGATGGTTTTCTGAGTTATTTATACAGTCTGCATCCTTTGTCAGAGAGTTGCCATCAAGGACAATCAATTCAATATACTAGGATACCAGAAATGCCAACACTTGTCATATTAAGAGCAACACCAATCAGGTACAGCATTTGTTAATAGCTAGAAATCAGTTTGAAAACATACTCCTCAGCCTATCTTACAACTTTATAGAGTGAGCATGCTTCAAGAGAAAGACTTGCAATTCTTTGATATCTCATCAACAACCTTTACAATAGTTCTCTCATGATTTTTATAACTGAAGAGGAGCGAAGGAGGTAGATAGAAGATTAAATGAAACATTAAACTCAGAAAATAAAGAGAGGGCCGAAGCCCATTCTGTTTTAAACTCTGAGCATTAATTTCTGGCACCTTTGGAGGAAAAAAATGGTCTTCGTCAGGCTTCATTTACTCCAGGTATGTTTCTGATGCATTCTAGTTTGTTGTACTCTGTAGTACCTTTGGTGCATAAACAACATGTAAATAAATGACTGAATGGTCTTCCATACTAGTGGAACAAATGCTCTGATAGTCTGGGACTGTGTTCTGGGCAGAAATCTCCTCTGGAGCATGGAATATAATGAAAACAGTATGGGCAACCCGTCCTTTCTGGGAGGAAAACATTCTGCTGATGTAGAAAAACCTGCTGTATAATAAATTTTGCATGTTCGTATCCTCTGGTGGTCTATGAGGTCTTTGACCCTGGTAGCTTGCCTTGAAAAACTTGGTTTGAGGCTTATAGATCTTCGTTTTCATGCCTGGAACTCTCTGCCACTTCATTTATACCTCTGTCAACGAAACATTTCCGATGTATCAATACTGTACAAACATGGTGGTGTTTCAACTCATAAACTCTGTGAAACCCATAATTGCATGAAGAAAAACATGCAGGGAGGAGGTGGATGGTTACGAAGGACAGGCGGAATGATAGTGCAGCGGTGGTGGAATGGTGGCTTTTGGTCAACACAGTGGTGAAAATGCATTTAAATGGTGAAAACAATGAACAATAGGGTTTGGTGGTGGAATGCAACGCAGACCGTTAGATCGTGGTCCGGGGACAAAGATCAACGGCGGAGATTGACACAGTGGAATGATATATGAAAATGAACGAAATGAATGTGGAATGTAAGACTTTAATGCAAACATAGAACTTTGGTTAAAATCGAAAATTCAAAGGAAATGGAAGAAAATGTAATGAAAATGTGTGGACAAGAACATACAAGTGGGACCCAGTGGAGGCGGAGATGCGATCAGATCCGAGCCGTCAGATCTCAGATCCAACGGAAGGTTAGATTTACTTCGGAGCATCGCAATCGGGAAGGGCAAGGGTGACACATTAACATATTTCCGATTGTGATTGGGAAAGGGGTGCGATTGGGGTGTGCGATGACCGTTGGATTCGCATGGGAATCGACGGTGGAGAAGTGTATCGGGGGATCGCAATCAGAGGGGGACAGAGGTGACACACAACAAAACTTCTGATTGCGATTAGGCGGAGAACGCGATGGCCGTCGGATCGACAAAGGGATCAACGGTGGATATCAAGTCGCGGGACTTGTTAACAAAACAATCGCATCGAAACTTTTGAGTGTTACAATGGATTTTAACGCTCCGACCCGATATTCCGATGCGATTAGCGCTCAAGACTTGAGCACTTGGTCTTGGCACTCGGTCGTATGTGGGGAAGTGGTTAGGGCTGACAGAAAAAGGGGCTAAGCCCTATTATAATGTTTAAAAGTGGGTTTTAGCCCATTTTTAATGAAATTTAAGGTTGGGAATGGGTAACGATAGGGAGGAAATTGGGAAATTTGGCCGAACAGAGGGCAAGGGTAGGATTCAAGGGGGATTTTAGGAGATTTTTAGAGGGTTAGTGGGAAAAAGAGCGGGTAGATGGGGGTTTTGAAGAGGGGAAGAAAAGGGGAAAAAAGGAGAATTCTACAGAGGAACAAGGGACATAAAATGGCCTTTGGGGCACAATTTTTATCATTCAGCAAGGCTCATGAACAACAGATTAGCAGAGGGAAATAGTCAAAAGTAGGGAACATAATGAGACTTCAAGGATGATGTGTTTTCAAGGGAAATGCATTCCTTGGAGGCTCAGAAGACAATCTAGCCCCTTGCTTGCTTGTCAAGGAATTCATAAGGGGCTAACAGGTCGATACCATGGGTCAATACCATGGATGGATACCATTTACAATACCATGGGTAAATTCCATGTGTGGATGAATACCATGGGTCGGTTCCATTTGCAATAGCATGGGTAACTTCCATGGGTGGATGAATACCATGGGTGGATGCCATTTTCCATTCGGATCATTCCTCCCTCCTTAAGAAGCAATGGTCCCCATTGCGTGAAGTCCCCTCCTGAGAAGCGTTTTTTGAATATGAAGAGCCACTGAAGAGAAGGGTTTTGTGTAGTTAACCCTTAACCGTGATGAATGAATATCTGAGGATAGAGATACCCTGTAATGTTTGTGACCAACTGTGACATTGACAGTGTGTGGCCTAGCAAATGGACTTAGATGAAGTGTGGGTTTGTGGATGAACCAAAAACATGAAAAAGAATATCCGAGGATAGAGGTACCCTGTAATGCTTGTGACCAACTGTGTTACTAACAGTGTGCGGCCTAGCAAATGGAATTCGATGAAAATGGTTTTGTGCGGTTGACCCATAACCGTGATACTGATTGTTGATGAAGTAGTAGGGGCCTATATAGCTTGGGGTGGGATGGAATGTCTCAAAATAACCCAATTCAAATGTTGCTATGCTGAAACTAATGAATGTGAAGCAGGTGCCTACTAAAGCGGGGTGGGAGGGCACGTCTCCAAAGGGAACCTGCTCCGAATGCTGCTCCAGATTTAAAATGAGCATAAATCGGTCAATATAACTCGAAATATTTATTATAAACTATTTTTGGAAATGGAATGACCCTTTTGTAACTTCTTATGTGTTTGAAACCACTATCTTGAGACTCTAGACTCTCAGATTCGCACTGGAACTATCTCGCCATCACAAAATTTCTGAAAAAAATAGCTGATTTTAAATCAACAATAACTCCCACATCCGGATTCCAATTCGATCGATTGTTTTTTGAAATTGGGTGATTTTTTAAGGGGAACTCATATCTATAGCCATTTATCTAAAAAAATTCACTGAAAACTGCAAAAAATGACAGGAGAGCCACCATCCACGAATTGTCATTAGAACATTTTCTGCAACATTGTTGATTTAGAATCAATGATATCTCCCTCATCCGAACTCCAATTCGACCGTTTTTTTTTTCTGAATTCGGGTAATTTTCTAGAAGGAATCCATATTGGGTCTTATATTTTGTAAAATTTTCACCAAAATTTTCAGATCTGATCTACAAACTCGCCTCCCAAGAAATTCATGGAGTTTGCTGAAGATTGCTGCCAAAAATTGAAACTGAAATATGATTTAAACCCTCATTCCCATGGATTTGTAACCTGAATCTGATACCACTAATCCGGATATTGGGGGAAGGCCCCCAAGATCTGAAAAATTAGAATGCCAGAAAAAAAGAGAGAACACAAAGAAAATAAAACCACAAAGAAACTTGTTTTATTAAAACAGAGAATAATTGTAGAAGCTACATTTTGGTGGACAATCTATCCTTTTACAAAGTGAGACTTGTTATTTATAGCCTTTTTTTGGGTTACAATACCATGGGTAGATACCATAGGTGGATACCATGGGTCGATACCATGGGTCAATACCATGGGTGGATACTACTTACAATACCATGGGTAAATTCCATGTGTGGATGAATACCATGGGTCGGTTCCATTTACAATACCATGGGTAAATTCCATGGGTGGATGGATAACATGGGTGGATGAATACCATGGGTGGATGCCATTTTCCATTCGGATCACATGATCATGGTAGGTAGGCTCGTAATGAGACGTCGTATCCCTCAATTAATCCTTTTAAAAGAACATATGATTAGAATTAACCTTAAATAAGTTGCTAAATAGGTGGGGAGGAAAATATTCTCATTAAAACCACAGGATGGCATGAAACTTTTTTAATGACTAATCTTTACTGGTTGGTTCTTCTACCCTAAAGACTCATTTTAAATAAGGTATCTCAGATAATGACCAAAATATTCCTCTATTTAATAATGCTATGGTTCTCATTAGATATCATTAGGTTTTTATAGGAGTGGTCCACCGTAAGAGTCTTTTTATCAATATCGTCGAAGAGAAACTTGAAAATATTTCTTTTCCAATTTGTTCAAATGACTAGGATAGGGCTAGGGTTTTGGCTTGTGAATGGAAATTATTAAACATAACAATGAAAAATACCCCTAAGTTACTCCATGGGTGACCAAACAATATGAGGAAGAACCACCCAATCAATGATCAATGTCACTTTACAAGATATGAGGTATTAAGATTGAATTGCTTCTGACAAGACTTACCACAAGAGTGCATAATAACAAAAAATTTCAATAGTTGTGCCTTAGGGAATTGTGATTTCAATATTGGTTTTTTGAAAACGTTATTTTAGATGGCATTTTCATTTTATTTTTTACTACCTATTGTGGAAATTAATCGCTTAATAAAAAAAACTAATCACGTAGACATTAATTATCAACATGAGGAACATCTTTTTGTTTCAAGGCAATTTGAAAAATATATGCAAGGGAATTAGGGGAATTTTGAGGTCTAAAATGGGCCTCCTAAGAAAAATGTACAACAAAATCAAACTTTATTAGAACCAATAGGATTCAAGATGATGATGTCAACCTGGGGGGTGATTCACCATTTTTTAAGTAAAAGGATAAAAAGATTAAAAAAATAATAAAATAATAAAACTACTTTTTCAACTCATATTTTCAACTTATTTCCCAAAGTTTTTACTCAAATTTCGAGTGGGAGTACACGTTGGATGCAAAACTTAATTCCTCATCCAAGGAGTACCCATGTTGTATAATTTCGATGGACCCTGCTACACGAAAAATGAGAAATACATAAAACAGCCTGATTACAATCACGTTTTTTTATGTATTTCTCATTTTTCGTGTAGCAGGGTCCATCGAAAGTATGAAACATGGGTACTCCTTGGATGAGGAAATAAATTTTGCATCCAACGAGTACTCTCGCTCGAAATTTGAGTAAAAAATTTGGGAGATAAGTTGAAAATATGAGTTGAAAAAGTAGTTTTTTCTTTTTTGCCTCTAAAATTATGATGTAATAAAAAATTATTTTATTATTTCCACTATTATTTTATAATTTCCTTAGGAGGCCCAAAATTCCCCTAAGCTACCAACAACTAACACTTGTTCCACATGATTATGTTCTAAACTATCAAGCTCATTCAACAAGAAATAAAATGTAAGACTTGAATCACAATGCTAAATTTAAAAAGAAGAAAGTGAATGACATGAAAAATAATTATCCTAATCACGCGACTTGAATCGCAATGCTAAATTTAAAAAGAAGAAAGTGAATGATAGAAAAATAGTTATCCTATTCACATGATTTGAATCAATACTAAATTAAAATATGCCTTTATAAATTGTAAATTTAACCTATTGCACCCAGCAATATTCAAATTCTAATCTAGATCAGTAAATTAAATTAAATCTAGAAATTGCAAGAAACAACAAATTGAGAAAATGTAGCAACCAAAAAATTACTTAAAAAAAGGAAATTTACTCTAAGGAATGACAATTGAAATTCAAAGAAACAAGCACACAACTAAACTACTTTAGATGTTCGAGGCAACACCTCATCCAAGGTAGTGGTCCCAACTGCCCAAGAGTTAGTTCTACCTTGAAAATAATTCAGATCAAATTACAAGTAGACAGTTATGAAATTCCACTGATATATCCTTTCATTAAAAATTAGAAATATATAAAATACACTTCTAAGCTTTGCCTCTAATTCAATAAATGTCCATCATTCCCTCTTTGATCTATGTTTTCATTTAAATACAGAGAGAGCAAAGGAAAACTACAACTAAATTGATTACAAAATTATTTTAATTACAATTTTGGATTGTAATATCAATAAACAAGACAAGATCTGAAATATCTCTCCATCATGATTTTGCTGGAACAAGTCGAATTTGGTATTGCAATTGGAACAATCTGAAAAATGGCCATTACATAAAATCTACGAAGATTTCCTTTGAATAACCTTGTGTTTCTCTCAATGAAAACCGAATATTGGAATACTGCTCATTGGAAAACTAAATTGTCCCATTCTCCACAAAAATCTTGTCTTGGATTTTCAAGATTCATATTCATTTGCCTGAAAATTCCAATGCAAAACTGTCACTTTTTATCCCAATGGATTTCTGATTTGGAACATTTTATTATGAACTAAATATCAAATTTGCATTCTGGAAGAGATCTTGGAGGCTAAAATCATGAGTGATGTTGTAAAAAATTCATTAATAAACCATCATTGGTAAAATCATACATAACATTCATCAATTTATTAAAAATAAAGGATAACAAATATTTCTTATCCATAAGAGCATAAATAATTATAAAATGGAATTATATGATAAATTATGATAAATGGTGTGATAAAGAACAATAGAAATGGAGGAAATAGATGTTAATAAGTGTTGTTAATAATTACAGATTAGTTTCCCAATACTACCCTAGCCTAATTTAGAGAGAGGAAGATCTCATTTGAGTGTAGGAGAACTTCTAGTGTAACCATGTGCATAACATAACACTGAACATACTCACACTCACGTAAATGTAGCCTTCAACACATATTGAAGTATGAGAAACCAATTGCTTTAATTGATATGTTACTAAGAGTTTCTAAGTGATGAGGGAATAGAGTGTGCTAACAATTATTTGGAACTAGGCTGCAATAGGACCCACATATTCATGGCTCTCCAACTTATACAAGTCGTCCACAACTTGGTTTTTTCTCTCTTCAGATTGGAAATGATGGTTAAGGGAAATTCTAAGGTTTTCTCTTGATATTTTTCATGTGATTCAATAAAAATTTCAAGAAATTTCCAATCATAGATTACTCCTCTAGTGGTTTATGTATTAAAGTTTCTTCCCAAGGTAAATGATGTGTGGTAATAGGGGAAGTTTCTGAATTCACTCATGTCTACTCTCTAAAATATATGATGTTACATTCGATAGGGGAGTGAATAGGAAAAATAGGTGTTTTAAATTGATGTGCAACTTGATTGTTGTAACTATGGTTTATTTGCACAAATGGTTGGGATTATAGAGAAGGATAACATGGTGTTTCATTGGACAGGAATTGCAATTTTTGTGGCTCATACAATGGAGTTTGCATGGTGAATTTCCCTAAAGAGGAGGCTCCAAATCATCCTTGAGGTTGCAGGAATATCTAGCTATAGGGATAGGGCCACTGTGCCCATAAGGTGGGGTATTGATTTAGAGGAGGATTATAAGTCTACCATGGAATTGTAGGTTTATAGATTTGTTGAGGATCATGCTGCGAACTATAAATGTTAGTACAAGTATTAAACTATGATGAGTTTTGAGTAATACATCATGATCAATTTATTTCCTTACTTGATTCCATAAATACTTGTTCTAACCATTGCAACAATGGGAAATTTATCGAGTGATCCTCCTTGCACTTCTTTCGTTCTTCCTGCAAATCATCCAGTTGTGAATTTAGAGAGGCCTTCATGACTCCTATTTTTGTAGGATATTTCAAAAATTGAGAGGAAATTTCTTGAGAATTCTTACCAATATTGGAGATTCCTCTTGAATACCTAATTCATAATTCACAAACATCATCATATGGTGAGTGAAAAATATCACCTTCTCCTATCAGATTTAAATTTTATAAAAAATCATCTTTGATTCCTTTGAGTATGAGTGTTTTCAAGGTTTCTTTTGCCAAATGTTTATGTTTTGATTTTTGAAGGCTGTATCGAAATCATTCCACATAGTCCTCCAAAATTTTATCTTCCCCTTGTATAATTCCAAAAATATCTTCACTGGCCTGGAAATCATGGAAAATTTAGGGGCTAATATTCATAGGTGTGCTAATTTTTCATGATTTTTCCAAAAAAAAGATTCGCAAATTTACATTTTTTATTTACATGACTCACCCAAATTTTACAATATAAAATTATTTTACCTTAAAATTTGCGAAAATGATATAGAGACTATGTATAAAACCATTATAAATTTGAATAATTTCACAAATGTATCAATAAACATTCTATAGTTTTCATATTAGGGACTAGTGAGATTCGCCAATGCTTTTAAACTTCAAGATAATTTTCCATCCTTAAAAGTTTCCCTACTAGAAATAGTCTTCGTATTTCTTCAAAAATGCATTCTTCATATCTTCCCATATTTTAATGCAGTTCCATCCAAGGCTCATGAACCATTGCGGATTTGTTCCTTTAAGAGTAAGAGGAAACATTAGCAACCTTTGAGAATTAGTGCAAAAACCATGTCCTCTACAAAGTACTTCAAACTCAAATAAGAATGTATTTGGGTCTTCATCTTCCAAACCATGAAATTTTGGTAGAGAAGATGGGGGAATATTGGGCATTTGTGCCACTCATCCTGGATATTTGGTAGGGAATTAAAAGGTAATGATGTGTTCCATTTCATCGTAAAATAGAAGAGGTTCTCCATGTATTACTTTGAGACTCCTTTGAATGTTCTTGCCAAATGGTTAATGAAATGGGTGCATTGTATGATTGAAAAAATGCCTTGAAATACTGGCATTTCAACAAGATAGTTGGTGTGTTTTTTCATCATATGGATAAGTATATATGGGAGTGTTCTTACAACACCCTAGAAATGTAAACAATGTGCTGGAAAGAAACAAAAACTTGCAATAAAAACCAGGTAAAGAGAAAACCAAACTATAGTAGGGTACCAAGGTCAATCCCCTAAGCACATCCCCGACAATGATGCCAAAATGTTGGGTGTAGTATATGGTGGAATAATGGACCAACATTTAATTTCAATCCAGTGTTCATGGAATTTGAGACAGCACTGGAAATTCCATAGAGATATTTTTTGAACCTACAAAAAAAATATTAATTTAATATGGAAACTAATCACACCATGAGTTCTTGCACTACTAAAAACTCCATGTTTCATTCCTGCACTTAAAATCATTCATTAGAAATGAATCCATAAACACTAGTCCTACAAATTGTTGATAATTTATAAGTAAACCTTGGTTATTAACAATTGAAAAAAAAAAGATAAAACAAAATCACTCCTTACTCTATACAATAACAATCTTCCAGGTTGTTGAAAATAATTCATAAATTCCTATATTAATTTTTTCATTCAATTCAAAAGAGTGCTTAAAACAAATCTCCAATCATTCCTAGACTAGGTAAATCAATCTTCCCTATTCCTACACTAAATTCTCTTTGCACTGTAATTTACTTTACCACTGACTGTGTGATGAAAATATTACAGTTCTGATGTGTTTTAGATCACTCATGAAACATGAAAGTAAAGAAAGCCTTTCTCAATCCCCAAACAAAGAAAAAAATATTTCAAGCTTAAAATAATCTATCATTGAGACTAACAAGTTTAATTAACCAATCATATCTCATATTATGAACATAACTAGTTATAAATTTCAAGACTCCTGGACTCAAAGAAAAAAGGAACTCTTTCTTACTATAAAACAAATAAAACTCTATGAATCTTTCTATTGTGTATTCAAAAGAACTTAATCTCAATCAAAATTTAGTACTCAAAATAGTATGGAACTAAATCGAAAAGAGAGGAACACCACGTTTTCCAAAATAAGGAGTTTGCATGGGACTCTATTCCCATAATCCATTCTTACATTCCTGCACTGAAAAAAAGCATATAAACGAACCCTTAACTTATGGAGCCAAATAAACCCTCTTAAGTTTAAGCCGAAAGAAGAGAGATTTCAATTAACCAACTTTTCAAGGATTAAGAATATATGTTTGAAGCTTCAAAGTTCATTAAAAATTCATGCTGAGTAAATTAATTGAAATACATAGTAAAAGAAACCAGTTTCAATTTTTATGCAATGTGCATGTTTTAATCATAACCATTACAAAATCATTCTACAACAAACTCAACCTTAATAAGCTCTCTATTCTTCAACAATATTTTCATAGAATGATATGTGAACAAAATTCTGCTATCGTTAACCTTTATAGGAAGATCTAATCATGACAAGGCTATAAGGCTTCAGGACAAAAATACAACTTCAAATATAAGTTAATGAAGGACCAATGTGCATTCTCTTGTTAGAAGATCCAAATTTAAACTTAAAAACAACTAAAATATCCCAATTAAAGTTTACAAATATTTTTATAATGTCTAGAGCTATTTCCAAGATGTGAGCTAATGCAATTCCAAGACCACACCTCCCACACATTGACACCATAGAACGATTGCAAAGATTTAGTTTATTCTTATGAGTATTAAAGAACAAGACTACACACCATAACCAAATATAAAACACACAAAAAAAACTAGCTAATGGAGAACAATTTAGGTTGGTTGGGCCCTAGCCAACCAACTCATTTACCTGTAAAGGAAAAATTGACTATAGTGTCTCAATAATCAACAAAGGACAAAACATGAAAATATATGGAAACCTGACATTAAGCTTTGTTTTATTAATAAAATATATATGTTCAGTACATCACCACATAACGATCCAAACCCTACAGATCAAAGGAAGAGGGTTGAACCCATAACACTCAGCTCAATAGCATCAAGGTACAAAAAGATGGTTTGTTGTCCCCCATTACAGAGCCATGATTTGACTTTTATAAAATTTACAGTTACATAACATCCTTCGAAAATGCAAAATCAATCATAAACTGAGTAGCAGGGGATCATAACAACTCCCCATCAAATGGAGGTATATTACAACCAACATATAATCAAGGAGACATGGATCTGATATTTAATTTCCATTTTTTCGCAATTGTGGGCATAATTTTACAATTCTTGAAAATTTGTGTTTTTTTACAAAACTACCGCAAAGAACCCCATGTAACTGTCAAACTGTGATGAATTTTGGAAAATATTTCAGAAAGAGTGTAATTTTACATATTTTCAACAAAATGCGTGTTTTGGAATTATGATATTCTTCTTCATCTGCATGAAAATCGAGGATAAAATGGGAAATTTGAAAACTATGTGCATTTTGGGGCTGATTTTTCAATTTGCTTATAGAAACTCACATGTGTGACCTAGGTGCATTATAACACATGTGGAGGTGTTAAAAAATTATTTTAGATAAATACCATCTTTGGTTTTCGTAAAAAATGTTCTAATATATCAAAGCCCCAAATTCGTGCAAGCACACAAGAGTGGTGGAGACACATGCCTGAAATAGAAGTTGGTGCAGGAATTGAACAAGTTGAAATATTGTTCTGAGGAATTTACCTAAAATTATTGTGTACAATTCATCCATTAAGGAGGTCAACATGGTGAATTTTATACCCATCAATCACGTGTATAACCTCCTCTTTTGATTTCATGACGTGGTGCAGGATCTTTGATACCTATACAGAATTAAGTCTTCATTAACAAAAAAATGATGTAATTCCTATTAAAACAAAGGAAACATTATCATTAATATACATTACCTTATCATGCCTTAATTTAAAATAATTAACCCAAGAACACACAAAATGATGTCAATGACCATAAAAGCTAAGTAGATCATGAGGGATTTCAGGGCAAAAATTTGTATAAAACTAGACAAAATAGAGTCCTGACAAGGATATTATTTGAAGTCTGGAGATTTGGTTCATCTTTGAAGGTGTTCAAAAGGTGAAATTTTATCATTTAATTGTAAAACTCCCTGATTATTGGATTTGACGATCCAAGAGATAATTTCTACATTCTTCAATTGAGGTAGAAAAATGGTCCATCACATGGTTCATATTTGGTAGGGTGTATATGTTTTTATGTGGAAAAATCAGTGGAAGGAAATACTAGTAGCACTATTTATCTATGGAACAGTCGATGGAAGTGAAGCACCGATAACACCGACTTTTGTTTACATAATGAATATTCATTTACATGGTCTTTCATGTGAATACACACAATAACCTCCACAATCATATTATCTAAGGTCTTGGAAGGAATATTTTGAAAATGAAGCTATTTAGTTCGACCACCAATGAGATAAATAATTGTGTAGAGGTCATTTAGAAGGGCCCATATGAGCTAAGAATTTGGTGTAGATTGATTTGTTGAGAAGGAGGAGGACCCCTAGTGTTGAGTTGAATTCTTGACATTTGCATGTTTTTTCAACTTGTATTATTTGTCCACAAAGTTTTTGGGCCTATAGGTTTTTTATTCTTTAGTGAAAAAAAAACTCATTTATAAATAAATTAAAAATAAAGAAAAGAACAAGTGTCATTTATTTATAAAAGGAAAGTGTTGATTATGGAAAATTGCTGATTTTTTTTCCATGAGAAAAAAAAACTTTTATATTCATATTGTTGTAATCCTTGCACCTTTAAAATGATAAGAAACTAATAATTATAGTCCACTTAGAGGGGCAAACCTCCTTTTACATATAATAGAATGAACAAGACAATATTTGGTGATCCTAAGACTAGGCTCATATATATATATATATATATATATATATATATATATATATATAGATAGATAGATACAAAGGATACAATTACAATGAAATGGGACCATTAGGGGTTATAGCCTACCTAAGTATATAGCAATAAAAAAGTAAACAATCAATATCTAGGGATTAATAAGGGTTTTTTTAGGTTAACATGGGGTTTATATAGGGCTTAACATTCCCCTCCCCTTCAAATAAGCGTTGTCCTCTGTGTTGGAAATTCAGGAGACTTAGATGTTATAGAGATTTTGCTTAACTTGATAATTACTTGTGACATGTGTTTCCCTTTTCTTACTTTATTATATCTTGTTCATCAAGAAATTGAAAAAAAAAATGAAGATCACAACAATACAAAGTACAAATGTTCTAGATGTCAGTGTTAGATCAAATAAGCTTATAAAAAAAAATAACATGAAATCAAAAATAACAAGATCATCACATGTATAAAGAATTAAATATCACAACATATGGAATGGGACAGAGCTTCTTCATTGATGTATGTAAATATGTGTGGAGGAAGGCCACCAGATTCAGCCACGGCTCCAAGCGAAAATGTCCTCGGATCCATCCAGCCCAAGCCTCAACAATCTCCTTCCATAATAATACACAAGGATGTCACATAAAGGGGGTGAACATCTTTATGAGGGAAACAAGGGTTTCCACAATCTGGGAAATGAAAGAGGCACAGGGATAAGTCAGACTTGATCAGGGACTAAATGGCTATAGTATCAATACCTATTTCTTTCTCCCCTTTAAGCCTTCCCATGAGGTGTATTTATAATTCCTCAAAACAGTTTTTTCCAGTTGGAAACAGTTTGGCCACAAGCTCCTATAGGTAAGCTTCCGGTGTAACCTATAAACCCCGCCCAGAAAATAGGTAATTTTTTATTTTTTTTCATATTTTAAATTATATATGCAGGTTGGGTATAACTGGACCCGCGTGTGCACACGCTTTTGAGAGGGCAGAGTCATGTATGGAATTCAAAATAATGTTTTTAGGTAAAGGAACAAATCTAAAAGAAAGGGATGCCCAAGGCCATAACATAGAGCATAAATTATATATGGGTGAGAAATGATGCTATAACACTCCATCTACAATCATCACTTGAAATTATAGTGTTGGATATACAAAGAAATTATGATTTTTTTCCAATTTGTAATTGATGAAATTATGGGTAATACCTTGATGAATCAATATTGTTACCCTTTCCTTTTTTATTTATCCTTCTATCTTGAGGGTTTTTGGAGTACTCATGTCGACCAATGCATGATAATATATTGTTGGAGTAGTTTCTTTTAGCTCTAGACCTTGTGAATTTTCCACTTCTTGATATTCTTCTTCTTCACAATATATGTAGAATAATTTGTTCTCAATGCATTAATTCCCTTTACTATACATGTTGTCCTAGTTGAAACATAGTCCCTTTTGTTAATTTTTCATATTGTTCTATTATATATCAATTACTTTATCCCAATTCAATACATCAATTAACAATCTTTTCAATCACAATTAGTATTTCCAATCATCAAAAATAATTGAAGATAGAACAAAAAATGCAATGACAACGGAGAAAATCAACACATAAACAAGAGATGCCATATTTGGCCAAAGAACAGGGAAAAACCCCACTAGGGGGGAAACCCTTTAAAAATTCTTCTTCTATTAGATTGTCCTAAAATGTTCAACAAAGAGTAAAATGAGCTCAATGAAATATTATCCAATAACCCAATAAAATTCAGAAATATGTTCTCAACATCAGTATATATCAGAGACATATTTTCCTATCTGTGGTCAACTTCGGTCAATGGTCAAATCTCAGTCAAATTTCTTGATCGCATGGATAAGGACTAGTGTGTGTGACTAAATTCTTACAGTTGCTTCCTTCAGCCTGCAAGCCTGTGACTATGGTCGAATTTTTCATGTGACAAGCCAACGACTGTAACCCAAAACCCCAAAACAAATGTGAGCCTAAGACCTTATAATTTCATACTTTTGTGAACTTCTTTTATCGTCCTAGCCTCATACCTATGCAAACCAGTCAATGAAGAAGAGAAGAAGAAGATGCTTGGTGATGTCCAAATGAGCTTAAGGTCACTTATATTTATAGGCTTCCAAGGGTGACCAATTTCCTGTTAGAGCCGACTTGTCCATATTTGCATATGTGGTCTTTTCTTCACAAATTCACTTTCCCTTATCCGATTTGAGTGCTTTAATAGTCAAAATTGGTCCTTTAGAAAAAAAACATATAGTCCCATGGTTGGAATTTTTGACTCAGTTACCAAAATTAGCACTTCCTCTCAACTAGGTATAAATTCCAACTATATCCTTTCATGTATATCATGTCGCCATATCATGTCCCATCTATACTCAAATCTATCTGCTGAAACATTCTCAAATCTAGAGAATAAGAATCGGGGAGCATTATATTCCACCCTCTATAATGTTGGAGAGTAAATCTCAATCTTAAAACAATATCAGGGAGCATATCTCAACCTAAATCTGCATCGGAGAGCACATCTCAACCCAGAATCTCATGGTGGAGCTAAACATCTATAACGCCATATAGAGAAATAACTGATATATGGGAACACATCTCAACCCATCCTATTGCCTACTGATATTCCCAGCAATTACCTTCAAGGGTCATGTGGTAGAACACCTACATCATAATCGTCTTGCGTTGGACAACTCTAAGTACACTCTCAACCTGTTGGCCAGATGGGGAGAGGTAATCCCAACAAGCCTAGCTTGTGGGTATGATTCCAACTTGGGTATACTCTACAAATACCAAGATATGGAAGAAACATCTCCAACCCAATGAGTAACAGATAGGGGAGCAACAATTACGACCCTATTTTCCATAGATCCCTTAAACCCCAGAGCCCTTTATCTCAATTCCTCACCCTGGGAGCTCAGACAGGGGGGAATAGTTTGCTTAGTGTTCTAGATTAGTGATGCCCTTTATCAGGAGTGGTCACATCCGTCATTCCAAGCTAATATTTGAATACCAATAACTTCCCTTTTGACAAAGCCTTGCTAATAATATCTACAATCTTCTCATCTATTGATATATGATGGAGTCTAACATGTCCTCTCTACACCATGTCTCGAATGTAATGATATCAAATATCAATATGCTTGGAATTTACATGAAAAACAAGATTCTTTGTTAGACGATTCCCATTCTTGTTGTCGCAATATATCATTGTAGTGTCTAATACCTTCTCAAATAGCTCTCCAAATAGCTTCCTCAGCAAAACGACTTCACAGCTAGCCATGCTAGCAGAAATATACTTTGCCTCGGCGGTACTCAATGCTACCGACTTCTGCTTCCTACTCATCCAATATATCATGTAAGATCTATTAGCACTCTATAATTTTAAGATTGGCAAGAATAAACTATAAAGCACAACATCCAACCTCTTTGGAGTCCAAGACCTAGCCTTCCTAGACTCAGAGAGGGCTCTCTCTATTTTATGATGTATGATTTAGCTTGAGGGTTATAGTTGCAAATGTTAGGCTAGTTATAGAAATGAGAGTTGTTTTTTTTTTATTGATTGGGTGGTTGAACAGATAGGGCTGCAGAGGCTTTTCCATTGGGTGATGGAATCAGAGGCTGGAAAGTCACATCAAAATCAAGAGCAAATCGCAGGGCAAGCTAACTGTGTGAAATGGATCATAAGAGTTGTATGAATTAGGAGGTGGAAGAAACAATAAGGTTCGGTAGTGACTAAAGATAAATTAAGAATTATTTAATCAGACTTCAGTAGAAAACATTCATATTGTAAATATAGACATAACTAAGGCACTCCAATGGCGAATCTTAATCTAAAATTCCTGAATTACAATTAGATGAGGAGATACACAGCAGAGAAAACAACAGAAACATTTAAACAAAGAAGAAACACATGACCATTTTAACATAGCTCAAGAATCTTGTAACTAGTCTTTGATTATCGATGTCTGGTTTCAAAAATTACAGTGCTCCAATAGTAGTTCTTACAATACAATTTCTAAAATATCCAACCCCTGTAAATGAGAATTCTAGCAGTATTTAGCTAACGAGTAAGTTGATTTTCCCTAATATACTCTGGAAACCTTTATTTATTACAAACAAACTGAAATTAGACAAGTGTGGCCTTACAAGTCCCGAATAAAAAAATATCTGACAACACTGCCTATAGAATTAATTTATGTAACTCTTCAAGAATGTAAAAACTTGGGCGGCTCTTCGTGAATGAAACAAATGATTTGGAGGTGGCTGGGATGGTTACGAAGGACATATGGCTTTCTCTTTTTAGACCTCCCTTTCTGGATCATAAATTCCACTACGGCACTAGCTACTTTCATTTATTAATGTTGGTGCTGCTGTGCTTTGTTGTCCCTTTAGTCTCTGTGGTTAAATCTCTGCGTAAATGCCTGACTCAACCTTTACTGTCTTTTCTTTGTGATGTTAAGCCGTGCCCTACCTTTTACCACCCTTATCGGGTTTGGCTTGAGTATCTCTACCTGCGTAGCCTATTTCCTCGTAAATGGCGCACAAACCTTATATGCCCAGTTGTGGAGGGATGGCAATTGGCAAACGTGGTGCAGCAGTGGTGGTAGTGGTAAAATGAATACGGTGGCAGTTTGGAGGTGAGAAAAAACAACTTTTCGGAGGGGTCTTAGTTGGTAAGCTGTAATATAGAAGGGGGGGTGTGAAATAACGTAAGGGCGACACATAGTGGGGAGGGGGTAAGCGATACCACCCATTTCAGAGCCCCCCCCCCCTATGGTTAAATTTCGGAAGCTGAGGGGGGGTGAAAAATGCACAAGGATTGCCAGATGAGGAGGGGCTTCTTTGAGATGGAGGAAAGATGGAGGGCGATGAGGATAAGGTAATGACGTGGTGGTAAGGTGGGACCAGACTCAACCCTTTCTGTCCTTTTTCTACCCGAGCCCTTTCGATCATTTTCAACCCTTTCTTGAAGCCAAAAAGCATAAAAAACCATTCACCTGGACTTGAAATCCTTTAGGCCTTTGCTCTGAGATACATCGCATCTGCGCCAACATCACACTTCACACGGTGCAACAGTTAACATTCGGCCTTTGCACTTTAATATTTAAAACTTGTGATGCGCGATTTTCTATTGGGCCCCACCACATCGCATATCATACTTCAGTGAATTTAACATTTATCTTTGTGGCTAATTTGTAAAACTTGCGATGTGCGATCTATGATCGGGTCCCACCGGGCATCGCACATCACATGTCGACATTTTTAACATTTAACTTTGCGCTTATTTTATAAAATCTACGATTTACGATTTATGCTCAGGTCGCATTGCAAGTTAAATATTTTAACTTGTGGGAACTTACCAGTAAGTCCTAAATTTTGCGATGTGCGCCATGCGACGTGCTAAATGTTGGCAAGTGAAAAAAGGCGAAAGGTAAGGAAATTATGAAATTCAAAGGTTTATATGTGGATTTAGGTAATGTATAAATCTTCCTACCATAGTGCATCGGTGGAGTGTTTATGTTTCGATAATGATTTGCAAAGAGAATATGGAAACTTGCGGATCGTGGAAAGCAGGAAAAGCTTAGACTTTTTCATATTTTTCAATCACAAGTGGGTTTTATGAAGATGTAACTCTGAAAAAGGTTAGGTATGTGGGTTTTGAGGGAAAAAGGATTTTTAGAGCATGGGAGTATCAGATATAGGTAAAATTAAAGGTAAGAAGAGGGAGAATGAGAAATAATAAAGACAGTGAGGTCTAGCTCATCATCACACTTAATCAATTATATTTTCCTTTTAACTGAGTTCAAATGGAAGGTAAATTCTTTTAACCCTTCTAATAACCGAGATCTCCTTTCCTTTTCTGAAAATAAATGTGGTCATAGAATATTATTTTCAGCATGGAACATACAAGGAATAGGCATTCACCTTGTGATACTGTAAAAAATACAGGAGTCTAATAGTGGCTCTAACTGGGGATGGAAGCTCCTTCAGGAGGTGTCAAAAACATCATTGACTAGTAGCCTAATCCATTTGGTTGATCCCACTCTACAATCTGATCTGCTACAACTTCTATGGTTGTAACTTTCAAAGTGAAGTCAGTGCTTTCTACAAACTGAGGTCTGGACCACACCTGATCCTTAGACTTGAATGGCAACCTAAAACTGAAACGGGAAACATGCTCAAAGTATTAAGAGCTCATTTGCGTACCTACCTACCCAATCTAAGATTGTAAATCATTTCTCTTCATTTTGGGGTGCATTTAGACTTGTAGATCTTGACATCATTTTTCTTTTGAATCTCTAACCTATCACCTATCCCCTTATTTCTCTTATTGGTTCAGATTATGCTGTTGAACCAATGTCATTTTCTACCTACCTACAGATAAGCCAAGATTAAATAGTTTGGAAAATCTTCATTTTCTAACCTATAAGCATCAAATTCGAAATTGTACAACCATGCTTAAATTGTATGACTGCACAAAAACTATTTCCAAAGGTAGTGGCACATTAATTTGCAACACTTTCAAAACAATTATTATTATAATTTTTATTTTTTTAAACTAGGCTTATGGCCTTCACTCCAGGCTTCAGCCTAGTCCGATGGATTACTGAAGATTGTAAAGCTATGGTATTTACAATGATGAAAGTCATATGAGTTTTAGCAGAGATAGTGTTTTAACATCCTGCCATTGACAAGACCTCCAAATAGCTATGTTCCATCCATTTATTGCAAGAACAATGCATTGTTGCCTCTGAAAGAATGAATAATGTATGGCCCTTTCCATAAGTTGTCAAATTTTCCATGCTTACCTTTATCTTCTCGCCTGGAATCCCATTTTAGCACTTTATCTCCTATTTTGAAATCATTGGCTTTTGTCCTTTTGTCAAAAATATTCTTCATCTTTTCTTGCACCACCTGGGTTCTGTTGTACACCTCTTCTTTGGACTGTTGTAGCTTAATGGTCCGGCTTATTCTTCTTTGCACATATTTTTCTTCAGCCTACACTTCTTGAATGAGCTTCATGGCTGGCACTCCTAGGAATGTTGGGAAAAATGCATCCATTACATAGACTAACTGGTATGATGACAAGCCAATTTATTTCTTGGTGGTTAATCTGTCAGCCCATAATGCATGTATCAGATTGTTATGCCAATATTTATTATTATCCTCCAACAAATTTTTGATGATATCGACTAGGATCTTGTTGGAAGACTCAGATAACCCATTTCCTTGAGGGTAATAAGCTGTTGAATGCCCCAAAGAAATGTGATACTTGTGGAAAAAATATATCATCTTCTTGGACTTAAAAGCAGCAGCGTTATCTATAATGATTTTCCTAGGAAAACCAAATCTGGACAAGATGTTGGTTTAAATGAATTTGATAATCACTGAATCAGTAGAATTTCTGGAAGGGATTGCCTCTATCCATTTGGTAAAATAGTTTGTAGCAGTGAGGATCCATTTATGATGGCCAGAGGAGGGAGGATGGATTTCTCCAATGAAGTCTAAACCCCATTGTTGGAAAGGAGCTTCAACAGAGATAGGTTGTAAAGGCAGAAGCAGCAAAAAAAAACATCGCTCAAATATTTGGCATTTATGATAGATGGCTCCCATTTTGTGGGTGTTTGGGAAAAGGGTAGGCCAATAGAAACCAACTCTAAGGATCTTATTAGCAGTGGTTTTCCAGTAGACATGACCTCTACAATTCCCTTCATGGAATTCTTTTGCAACTCTATCTGCATCTTCTTGAAGCAAACATTTAAGTAATATGGCCCCAGAACCTTTCCAATACAAAACATTTTCTAGTATGCAGAATTTTACAGCCTTTAATTTCAAGAATCTAGCCTTTGTTTTGGACAAACCAGGAGGAGCATTCAAATAGAATAGAACATACCATATATTTGCATACCAGGGAGAATTCAGGTATGCTTAATAGTTGGAGTCACCAGCTCCTCTTATTCATCCAGTGAATGAATCATGTTAATATCCAGTGCTTGAAAATTTGTTTCAGCCATTAATTTGGCTAGTCCTTGTCCCTTGATTAGTTTGGTGGGCCTAATCTCTAAATCATACTTCAAGATTACAGTAATCCACTTGCCTTTTTTTCCATCTAGATCCTGTGTCAGGATGTCTTTGAAAATAGTATTGGGAAAAATTGCAATGATGTGCGAATACAGAATGTAAACTCTGAAATATTTCAGTGCCTTGATCAAGGCAAAAGCCTACTTCTCCATGATATTGTACTTCAATGCTGCATCTCTTAAAGCTTGGTCGAAAAATGCTACGGGCTGCTCTTGTCCATCCTTATTTCTCTACAACAACACAACAACAATCGTGTGCTCTGATACAAAGGAGAAAATGATGAAATCCTTGGTGAAATCAGGGCTGATGAGAACCGGTGTTGTAGTAAGTGCCTGCTTTACCAAGTTGAAGGACTATTTAGCCTCTTTGGTCCACTTGAATCCAGAATCTTTCTTGAACATATTAGTGATATTCCTTAGGAGTTCTGCGAGGTTTGGTATAAACCTCCTCAAAAAAATTATCTTTCCAATGAAGGATTGCAGTTCTTTGATGTTTCTGGGATGACTGATTTGTAGAATTCCCTCAATCCTGCTAGGATCAATCTTCATCCCTTCTTCAGATATGATGTGGCCTAGAATATTTCCTTCTTCAAGACCAAATAATGAATTCTTAGGATTCAGAGATAGGCCAAACTTTCTGCATTTCTCAAACACTCTTCTCAAATGGGCCAAATTCTCTTCATCAGTCTTCGAATATACTGCAATATCATCAAGATATATCATGATGAAGAGACTGATTTCTTCTAAAAAAACAATATCCATTTCTCTTTGAAAAGTGGCACCAGCGTTTATTAATACAAAGGAAATTTTTACTTACATGAAGGTTCCCCAAGGACTAGTAAATGTTGTCTTATGTTGATCATCTAGATGTACCAGCACTTGATTTTACCCTGAAAAACCATCTAGCAGAGAGATTCTTTTGGATCCCACCACCTTTTGCAATATGTGATCCATATTTTGTAGGGGATAGAGGGTAAGGAAATTATGAAATTCAAAGGTTTATATGCGGATTTAGGTAATGTATAAAGGTTCTATGCAGGTCCTATCATAGCGCATTGGTGGAATGTTTATGTTTCGGTGATGATTTGCAAAGAGAAGCTAGAAACTTGCGGGTCGTGGAAAGTGAGCAAAGCTTAGACTTTTCCGTATTTTTCAATCACAAATGGGTTTTATGAAGCGGTAAGTCTGAAAAAGGTTAGGTATGTGGGTTTTGAGGGAAAAAAGGTTTTTTAGAGCATGGGAGTGTCAGAATTAGGTAAAATCAAAGGTAAGAAGAGGGAGAATGAGAAATAATGAAGACAGTGAGGTCTAGCTCATCATCACACTTAATCAGTTATATTTTCCTTTCAACTGAGTTCAAATGGTAGGTAGATTCTTTTGACACTTCTAATAACCAGGATCTCCTTTCCTTTTCTGAAAATAAATGATGGTCATAGAATATTATTTTCAGCATAGAACATACAAGGAATAGGCATTCACCTTGTGATACTGTAAACAATACAGGAGTCTAACCAAATCTAAGACTAAAACAACATCCATACGTAATTTTCCCATCGATAATGTTTCCTTCCTAGTTTGCATCAGTATATCCATGAATTTGAATATCTCTTGTAGTATATCTCAAACCAAGGGTGATCATTCCATGTAAATATCTCATAATAAAGTGACCCAATGTCCATGGAGAGGCTCATTCATGAATTCACTGCATAACATATGTTTTTATTAGTGTTCACTAGGAACATCAGAGCACCAATAAATTGTCTATACTCAAATGGATTCACCAAATCGAGTCCTAGAGCTTCTCCACATAACTTATTGAAGTTAATTTCCATCGGTGTGGGTAGTGAATTTCATTTTGTCATTCCAACTATTTACAACGAATTTACAACATATTTTCCTTGAGAAAGGAAAATCTCACCAGGCCTTTGCCACACCTCAAGGCCTAGGAAGTAGTGCATGAGTCCAAGGTCCTCCATCTCGAATTGTAATATTCCTTTTTTTGGTATCACCTATGACAGGGTTAGTATGGACTTCCAGAGTTTGGAGCAGACAAGTCATAGATACAAGTTGGTGTCATCAGCATGCCCAGGGGATTTTTGGAGGAGTTTTGAGGATTTTCTATGAGGACCGATGGCATTCACTTGATATATTCCATCATCTGCATAGTTTTCCTTTTGTTCTAGTGCATTCCGACAACTTTTAGAAAATTGAGTTATTTTTTGGCTTAACTCAATTAATTACGCTCAAGGTGGAATTACGGGAGGAATACATGATAGAACACCTTATTGCAATACCTCGTTGGAGCTAGAATGAGGAGATCTTTAGGATGGGATGCTGAGAAGTGACTTATAGTGGCCAGAGATAGTACCATGGGAGATATACTATTTTCCTTAATTACAAATGACTTTAATTAGTCATTTAATTAAAGGAAAAATAATATTTAGAGGAAAAGGGGCCAAAAGTGACTTAAGTGAAATGTAAATAAATTAAAGTCACTTTGATAGAGTCAATGTTATATCTTCTAGAATAATAATAAAATAATAAAATAAGATTCTTCTAGAGGATTGGAGATCTATCCATCAAATCTATAAAAGGAGAAGCGAAGGCCATTTGGAGATATCTTGGTTTAGATCATCTTCTTGTGTGAGAGGTTTTAGAACTTGGTTCTCTACTATATTGGTAGCCCCGAGATGGAAACCCTCGGGTTATTTTTTAGTGTTGGATGAAAACCCAACTCCCTTTGAGGAGACTTCATTTAGAAGTTTCACAGAGCCTTAGGGATATTGGAGTGAGGATCTTCAGATCCTCAATTGGTGCTTCATTGATTTCCAGTTGATTAAGTGGCAGTTGTTGTTAGAGGGAGAGTGTAGCAGTTCAGTTTTGGGAGGCCAGTGCAGTATTGTCATAGATCCTTGAGGCCAATTCTATTTCAGTTATCTCAGTTATTTCTCATTTCAGCATGTAAACCTAGTTATATTATAATAAAGCTGAGTTATTTTTTGCATTATGGTGTTATGGATTTGCATGTACTTGTATGTTTTATTTTACATGGAAATCTTCTGTTAAATGCATGATAATTTAATGGAGAAATTTTGGTTGAGTTAATTTCTGGTAAAATTCATAAAATATCCCATTTGGGATATTAAAGTGGTATCAGAGGTTGTGATCTTACCAGCCTGAGGGTTTACTTTCCAAATTACTGAAAAATCCAAGCTTAAGGGTTTTACTACACATCAGCTTCAGAATAAGATCGAAGATTTATTACTTTTGAATGCATTATTGCGCCATTGATTCTGATCTCAGTTGTTCGAGTTGTTTTTCTTCGACCTCTACATTTTGTTGCCTCATTTTGGAGTGCATATTTCTGGAGGATGCAGTTGGGTTCTTTTTTTTTTATCGGTTGCAAGGCTCATTAGCTTTTCATCTATAGGCGAACCTCCAAGGGTTGAGATTGATATTCTATCTCTAGAGCAGCGTGATAGTCTCTAAGCCAGTGCAGAGGAGGAGAGTTGAGCCTAGTTGTGGAGGAAGGTCTCAACCATTTGAGATTTTTCTGTTGAGGAAGTATAGGTGGGATTAATTTTTTCATGTTTGGAGGGTTTTTGAATAATTCATTGATCATTCTATAGACAACATATTCAGCAACTACTGGGAGAGTGTAGAGCTTATTGTGGTCAATTTTGGAGGATCGTGATTTGGCCAAACCATTTCTGAGTTTTGTTCGCATTGGATTGAGGAGTTCGGGAGTAATTTTTGAGAATTTTCTAAGCACTGGATGTAGGTGTTTTGGCCAATCCATTGCAGCAGCTAGTGCAGAATTACTGTCGAAGAGCATTTTTCTTAGCCAAATTTATATTGGAGGGCCAAATTTATTCAGCTATAATTTGCCCAATAATTTTCTGGGTTTTGCTGGGTTTTTTTAGTAGAGTCTATGTTTAAAACCCCATCATTTTCTAAGCATGAGATCAGCCCATTTACGCAGTCCCTACTCAGCCAACAGTTATAGGCTCTAGGCAAAAAGGGAAAATTATGAAAGTTGGAATTAGAGAAAACCATTTCTGGGTTTTACTGGGTTTTGTGAGTAGATTCCATGGTTAAAATACCAGAATTTTCTAAGTAGTAGATCAGCTCATTTATGCAGTCCCTACTCAGTCAGCAGTTACAAGAACTAGGAGAAAAAGGGTCAGATTTTGAAGGTTGGAATTCAAGGAAACCATTTATGGGTTTCAGGTAAGGATCACCTTACCAAATTCCTAGAATTTGTTGAGCAGTAGAAGCAGCCCAACTGGCAGTTTGAAGTTAGCCAGCAACAACATTTCCTACAGTTACAGAATTTCCATAGTCAGCACAGAGTTGCGGAGAGATCATTCTTTTGCATATGGGGTAAATTTTTTTTATCTTTCTTTGCTATGATGAATTCATATTGTTGTGCAAAAATTATTTTTATAGAGTCCAATTTATTTTCCAGAGCCTAAATTATTTGTTAGAGCTAGATTTATCTGTTGGGGCAGGGCATTGTAATTGGCAATGTATTAATGTATGTAGGGTGGTTTTGTGGTACCTTTCATTTTTATCATAACTTTTTATTGTTTCCATCAACATGGGGTTCTTAAAATACCTCCTAAACCCACATGGCAGCACAACTATTGAATCTTTGAACCACAATGTTTCTATGGACCAAGAAACCAAGCAGAATAATAGACCTTTCTCAAAAGGGGTCTATGTCATTCTTCACAAAGGGCAATACATGGACCTACAGAAAGAATCAGAGATAGGGCACAAAATCCTTGCGCTTAGGAAAAATTTGAAACACATCAAGATCACATGGAGAGTTCTTTCCAAACTTAAGCAACTTAATGAACTCATTTCCAAAGTAAAACATTCATATGGGAGAAAATTAATTTGGGCCTTAAAACCATGTATGCTTACTCTCATACAACCCAAGTTCTTGGAGGAAACTTGTGGAGGGATCACACTTCCAGTTGCATCTTGTCTCAACAACATCATGAGACTAACCATCCATACAACCCCTTACAATGATGACATTATGAGGAGAGTTTTGAGACTGATGGTAGGGACCTTTCAGGATTTGGAAAATAGTGAAGGCTCTACCTTTAGGAAGAAGCTTGAGGTTTTAGGAGGTATGGCCACATTCAAAACATATTGCATCATGTTTAATCTTGAATGTGATGGTTTGATTCTGCAGATGTTCCAATGATTCTTCAGCATTAGGAGACATCATGCTGACACAGTGATAGCACACATGTAGTCCGTCCTATCATCATGTATGAGAGACTGTGAGGCCATTTTCCAAGATTTGAAGACTAGGGTGTTGAGCATTTGGAGGAGAGAGAATTTGGTTTCACTTGCTGCTTATGAGCTAGCCCAAGGGTTGGTTGAGCATAATATTGGGCTATTCAGGAGACAGTTGACTAGGGAGGAGTTGCTCCAGTTTGGTGGATCAGGTAGCAGAAATGATATGAGGAGGAAGGGACTTTGCTTCATCTGCAAAGAACCTTGGGGGCCTGATCACTCATGCTTGAGTGATGCAGATGATGTGGAAGAGGTAGAATAGAAGGACATTCCTTCTATATGCCAAGATGAGGACTCTTCGTCAGATGAGCCCATGGGATCATGTGAGGATTCTTTTGGGGAGCGAGAGCAGTCATGCGGAGTTGATGACATTAGGTCGGAGCTATATTCTAGTGTGTAGGGTGAGCAGTCAGGGGACTCTATGAGAGATACTATGGGTGATGAGTCACTTATGAAGATTCAGCTAGAGCAAAATATGATGGAGCATGAGTCAGCAGAGGAGGAGGCTATGCACATCATGCATGATAGTCCTTTGGGGGAGAGCCAGATGGATGCTCACATTGAGTCCATGATGGATGTACGGCTACCCTTAGGGTCAGCCATGGGTGAGGAGCAGAAGGATGTATGGGCATCTAGTAGGGAGGCAGTAGTTATAGATATTTATCCTCATGAGATGTTGGAGGTTGATTTGATAGTTCTACGGGAGGCTAGTATATAGCAGGAGAATGATATTCCTAATCAAGAGAGGGATGAGTTGTTGGAGATGGTGGAGCATCCATCATCAGGTCAATACACAAATGAGGTGCAGATAGATGCACGTGCAATCAGCAGAGCAGTAATTCTTTCAGGGAGTAGCACTCTCCAAGAATCCATCGATGGGCTTGTAGCGTATCTCAACCACTTTGGCCTTTTATAGAGAGAGGGGCCTTCCTCTATAGGCAAATCTCATCAGCAGACGAGACAAAGCAGTGCGAGTTGAGTATGGGTTGGCAACAACACTCTAGATGTGTTCTCTATGAAGATGTCACTACATTGGATTCTTCTTCTAGATTAGATTGGCGGGAGATCATGAGTTGGTAACCTCTTGATGGCATGATCTTCTTCATAGGGATCATAGTGGACCAGCGGCCCTTAGACATGAAATATGCTACATATTCCTATTGGCAGTGGGGCATAGGCCGACAGTTCTTCAGCATTCCATTCGAACTTCAGGAGAGTAGGGTTAGCATCAGATTGAGTCCAAAGTTGGATTGGAGAGAGGTGATGAGTTGATATTCTATTGATAGAGTATCATTCTTAGTCTCAGGTACATTTCAGCAAGATCACTTGGATGGGAGAGATGTTACATGTTCCATTGGGCCATGGATTGTGGACCGATAGTCCATAAGTATTTCAATAGCACTAGCTCGACATCCACAGATTAGGATTGACCTCGACCTAGACTGGGAGTTGGACTGGAGAGAGGTGATGAGTTGGTACGCATTTGGTGGGGCAGTTTACACAATTAGAGGTACAGCACAGTTGGAGCCATGGAAAATTGATGCTCGCTAGCAGAATTCGCTTCATGGGGCAGCAGCTATAGCTAGAGGAAATACGCACTCTGAGCCGTGGGAATTGGGCGATGATTGGCCATGGTGGAGTTGGGGCCTGGGAGGATTTTTTGATGACAGGTACAGTGAGAGATAAGTTTGGGATCCCGACATTGAGGGGTCTATTCTAGGTGGCTTGACACAGGTGCATAGCAGCACCCAAGGGTTTGTATGGGATCCGGGCATTGAGTCTCAGTTGGATCGGGCCAATAGGGTGGCCCACATATTTGGATTGCTTGAGGGTAACCAATATTGGGGTGGAAAGTATGTAATATTCCTGTTTTTTGTATCACCTATGACAAGGTTAGGATGGACTTACAGAGTTGGGAGTAGACAGGGCACAGATACATGTTGGTGTCATCAATGGGCCCAGGGGCTTTTTGGAGGATTTTTTAGGAGTTTCTATGAGGACTGATGGCATTCTCTTGATATATTCCATCATCCACACAATTTTCCTTTCATTCTGGTGCATTCTGACAACTTTCAAAAAACTGAGTTATTTTTCGGCTTAATTCAATTAATTGCACTCAAGGTGGCATTCTGGGAGGAGAACATGATAGAACACCTTAGTGTAGTAGCTTGTTAGAACCGAAATGAGGATATCTTCAGGATGGGATGATGATAAGTGACTTATAGTGGCCAAAGATAGTACCATGGGCAATATACTATTTTCCTTAATTAAAAATGACTTTAATTAGTCATTTAATTAAAGGAAAAATAATATTTAGAGGAAAAGGGGCCAAAAATTACTTAAGTGAAATGTAATTAAATTAAATTCACATTGATAGAGTTAATGGTGGATCTTCTAGAATAATAATAAAATAATAAATTAAGATTCTTCTAGAGTATTGGAGATCTATCCATCAGATCTATGAAGGGAGAAGTGAAGGTCATTTGGAGATATCTTGGTTTATATCATTTTCTTGTGTTAGAGGTTTGAGAACTTGGTTCTCTACTCTATTGGTAACCCCAAGATGGAAACCCTCAGGTGATTTCTGAGTGTTGGACAAAAACCCAACTCCCTTTGAGGAGACTTCATTCAAAAGTTTCACAGAGCTTCAGGGATATTGGAGTGAGGATCATTTAGATCCTCAATTAGTGCTTCATTTATTTCCATTTGATTCAGTCACAGTTGTTGTCAGAGGGAGAGTGCAGCAGTTCAGTTTTTGGAGGCCAATTCTATTTAAATTATCTCAGTTATTTCTCATTTCAGCGTGTAAAACCAGTTATATTATAATAAAGCTGAGGTATTTCTTGAATTATGGTGTGTAATTGTATGTTTTATTTTACATGGAAATCTTCTGTTAAATGCATGATAGTTTAATGGAGAAATTTTGGTTGAGCTAATTTCTAGAAAAATTCATAAAATATCTCGTTTGGGATATTACATGAATTCATATGTTATTTCCCTCTTACACTCGATCATCAGGGGCTCACGATCATTAGGGGATCACTGCCCAAGACATGGAAATCATCCCAGCTTTCCCCATTGATGAAATAATCCTTAACATTGAGGAAGTACCTCCATTTGACATATTCTATAGTCCAAAACATAAAGCTATCATAACCAAAGAAAATAAGAGGCGAAGGGTGGAGAAATCTCCAGAACTAACTCCAAATGTAACACCAATGCAAGTCCTTTGGAAAGAGACTCAATCGGCTCTAGAGGAAGAGCTTCATAAGCTATATCAATTTGCAGGTGCTTACACAGATGCAACCATTCATAAAGTAGCAGGAATTCAATCATTAATCAGAGAAAAGGACCAGAAAATTTCTCAAATGGAGAAAAATTTCTTGAATGAAAAGCAAAATACTGAGCAGGAGCTGCAATTAAATATCACTACTCTTCAGCAAGAGTTTGAGGGTCTTAAACTCAAACTCAGGAGTGAGCTTAAATAAAAAGATCAATTGATTCATCAGTCACAACAGAGAATTGAGAAGTTCCAGGAAAATCCTGAAATAAATGCAGTCAAGAAAGAAGCAACAGAGTTGGAGACATTATTGTCAAAACAACAAAGATCTTTCTATCACAAGCTAAACCAAATTCAAGAGCTAGTTAAAACCAATGATCTATTAGTCACTCAGATATCTGATCTAAGGACTTATTACAATGAGATTCATGATAAAGTGTCTAAGTATATAAACTAGCAAGACACTAATAGGGTAGAGCGGTCGACCTCCCTCGTCTTGAAGAATCAATCAAAGACATAGTATTTGGAGACTGGGACATCAAAATGAAAAATGATGAATTAGCTATTATCAGAGCTGAGAATCTATCTTCCATCATTTTTGAATACATAAAATATTCTCTTTTGCAAGCCAGCCAAATTTAGGATTGTCCAAATGACACTTTGCCAGATATCGAATTCGTAAGGCAATCTTGGAAAGAAACATCAAGAATAAAATATCTTGACATTCAAAGCCTGAAAAAATCAAATATGGAAAGTTACTGGTACTTGTTGATTAAACCTCATAGCCAATGGCTAATGTTGAAGTGTCTCTCTAATGCAGCAGATCAACTTCTTCTAGCATTAAAGGATGCATTATTTACGGGGCAAAAGCGAATTCAACCAATTCACCCCCCCCCCCCCCCCCAACTCGAACATATGGTGAAAGTGTGCCATCTCAAGCATCAGTTAGAGAATGAATCTGGGAAAAAGTCATGAGACTGTTCCAACTGATGCAATTTATTTTCCTAGTTTTTAGTTATATAGTTTTAAAGTAATATTTTTAGAGACATGTTTCACATGTCTTCTATTTTTGTAATATTAATTAGTATTTAAACCCCTTTCATGCATTTAGAAAGGGGTCCAGAATTTTGAGAAGACTTCTTTTGGAACTTGCACTATTTTTGGAACAAAAGTTATCTTATTGGAAATTTGAGTCCTGGAGCTATATTTTTCAGATCTAAAGCTATGATGTAGCGGGCACTATTATCTGTGTATTAATTGTTCCATGTTTATGAAATTTATAGAAAACTTATTTCTATCTACTTGTTTCATTCTGATAAGCATTGAAGTGATATATGTTCTTATTACTATTGATATAATATATTAAACAATATGTAGTTAGATGTGAAACTAAGTATTTCAATGTGATTGATGTTTTTCATCAACTAAATTGATTAAATTGATTTAATTTCTTACATGTGATTATATTCATTAAGTATGCAATGATTTATATTATTCCATGCTTGTGAAACCTTTCTCTATAATCATATAAAAGAGTTTGATCCCGGGAAGTAGTTAGATTTAGTTGTAATTTATGTTATCATTAGAAATAAATCACCCTACTTGTGTTGATTCTATTCCTTTTTGTCATTCATATAAAATATTTTTATATGGGAAATTGGTCCCTATATCCCTAGTTAAACCCACCATTTCAAGGGTAAAGGAGTTGCTTTGAGCTCCCGGCCAGGTGGAATCCCCAATGTTGAGGTAGCCACCTTCCAGCCTTCAATAGGATGTCAATCTCCAACACATGCATTCGACATTGAGTAGCAGCAAGGGGAGAAGGCCAAGGATAGAAATGGAGGAGCTATCTAGGATGCTAGTGGAAATTACAGAGACAACGAAAATAGGGGAGGGTGGTAATAGCCATCAACTCATCCTCACAACGATGTAACCTCAATCCCGGTGCATTGACCAACACTAGGTAATCCATCTTATGTTTAATTCCTTCTGCTTTGTCAAATTTTTAATGGTTTGGATTCTATTCAGCAATTATTGGTATGTATTGCTTAGATCATAGACGGGGTGAGCATTGATTTTTGTATCCATATATTTTTGTGGTGTTGGACCCTCCCTAGAGTCCTTTAGTCACCTCCCATTAGACTCTTCATCTCACAATAAGCCGACACAGAATCCCTTGGAAAATTGATTTTTCCTGGGATTTATTTCTATTTGGTTATCTATTTTACAACCCTCCTAGTTTCTGTAACGCTCCCTCCCACCCCTTTCAATTATTCTTTTGCAGTCGGAGGTGTTATTTCAAGCTAACCTGTCCTCTATTAGGTCCATGTAATTAGCAAGGTTGGCAAAAGTCCAACTACAGGGGTAACATCAAACCACTTTGGGATTCAAGGATCTAGCCCTCCTGAATCCAGAGAGGGATCTCTCTATAAATGAGTTTAAAGATGTGATCTTTAAAGCCTGAAATGTGGTATTAGGCTAGTTATGAAGAGCATGAGTTTTTGTTTGTTTGTTTTGGTTGGGCAAAGACATGATGAAGGTGAAGGTAGTTCAAAATGAAGGGTGAAGATGTTTGCAAGTGAAGGAATGATTTGGCTGATAGAAAAAGGCAAAGATAGTTTTAACCCATTGGGCTATGGAGTCATAGGAGGATTTTAATTGGACAGAAAGGTTCAATAAGGATCCATGGGGCAATTCACTTATGTCAAAGGATCTCTTAAGGCGATTTATGGAGTGAAACAGATAGGAAGTGGAGAACAAAACAAAATGAAGAACAGTGCACAGTCTAAGATCAAGTAAGTGCTTTTAAACTATCTTGCTTTCAACATGTGCTTAGAGAGACAAAACATAAAAGAATTCTGTGATCAGGTAAGTACTTTTAAACTAGCCTGCATTGAAGTAATTTGAGTTTAGAGAAACAAAATATAAAAGCATTCTGAGATCAGGTAAGTGCCTTTAAACTAGCCTGCTTTGAAGTACTTTCAGTCAAAAAACATTCAAAAACAGTTAGAATAGCTTAAGATCAGGTGAGTGCTTTGAAACCAATCTACTTTCAGCATATTCTAAGGGAAAACACTGATGATCATCATAATGAGCAATCTAGATCAGGCAAGTGCTTTGAAACCAACCTGCTTTAATATACTCAGTATTAACAAGAGAAAAACATAGAAAATAAAGCTTTCAGTAAGAGTAGGGTACTACTGAGAGTAAGTCCTAGCTCTATGTTTGCTGTTCCTTATCAGAGAAAATGAACAGAGTGAAAACTTAAAGAAAATAACAATTGACAGTGAGAAACACATCACCATTGACACAAATCAGGATCCCATAAATCAGCAGCTTGTATTTGATGTTCAAACCAGTTACAATCAGCAAGCCCAGAGGGTCTCTACAACTTCAAACTTCTCATATCAGCTTATTTATCTTCAAATTGCACACAGTGCATCAGTAGCTTTAGAAAACCATTACATGCATTCAGATGTCCAGAGACCAACATTTTCTTATGTTCTACAGAGGTATTTATAGAGAAATGAGGAAGTGGGAGGATTTCCCAAGGATCAAATATCATTAATTATGTAATCATTTCTAAATCTGCTCCATAACATCTATTCCTGCCTTTCGAGGCATAATGATCGAAAGATGTGCTTATGAAATGTTCTTAATCTTCTAAAAATGGTTCTGCCGACAATTAGAGATAAGATTCTTTGATTTGTATTAATTGTTCAGCTATCTTCAGGTAAACACCTCTTGTTCAAGTAATGACTAAGCTTCCTTTGATTTCTGTGAGGCTGCAGGTGTCTTAAGGAGTTGGAGAGGGTTCAATTGGCCTCGGCTGATGGCGGTGGAAGCTTTCTCGGCTTGACAGATGTCTTTGTCTTTCCTTAAACACCTTTAATTTACTTGAGAACTGTGTTTTAGGTCTTCAATCTCCTGTTTCTGGTGTGTTCTGTCTTCGACACTGATACTCTTTCATCGGTGCTCGAATAACTGTGTTTTCTAGTGTGCAGGGCTGTACAGGGGTCGAATGGCATCAATGCCTCATGAATTCATTGATAAAATACGAATTTAAAACCCTGCAAGTGATTTTGTGGTGAATCGCAGGCGGGAGGATCGTCACCCTCGACCTGTGAATTTTTCTTCAGCATGGCGGAAAAAACCATTTAAACCCTGCAAAAAATACGAAAAACTATTAAAAAATCCTACATATATAGGCTAACTGCTTCAGAAGGAATGTGGAGGGAGCATAGCCGTTGGATGGCATCATCCAACGGTCAAGATTGATCGTGAAGAGTGAATGGAAAGGTGGAAAAGAAAATCAAATCAGAGTCATTGATCGCGCAGAGATCGACGGTCGGGAGCGCAGGTGGAAATTCAAAAAAGAGAGATAGGGCGATGGAATTTGGGCCGTCGATTTGCAGATCAGATCAACGGCGGAGATGCTGTTACCGCTGTGTCGTACCCTAAGTTATCGCGTGTGCATCTCCAGCGAGCGACCACCATCCGATGAGCGGCCTTAGATCAGACGGTGTACATCAATATCGCACAGGGTTTGTTGTCAAACTTTAATGCGCGATGGGGGGGAGGTTTTCAAATAGTACACGGGACACGTGTCGGCCAATGTATGGAATCGCTGCCGATCGGGAAAAACTCACCCTTGCCCCAAAGGTGGTGCGATGGATACCGCCGGTTTCTGAACAGTAGCCGTGGCGCGGGGACCACCGGCAGATGAAAATGAATCGTCGGATCTATAGGTTAAATGGACGATTGTGATGCGATCGGGCGGTGAAAAGAGTGGGGATCACAGGCGCGATGGGATTGCGAAGACCGTCGGATGGCTGGGAAATCAATGGTTAGAAACGTTCCCGATAACCAAACGCGCTAAGCGCTTTTCGGGCTAGCGCCTTGTTTCGGCACTCGGGTCATGTGGGAAAAAGGTCAAGGGAGCTGGCCGAAGGGGGCTAACACCCATATATGTCCAAATGTGGGTTTTTTAACCTTTTTCAATGCAATTTGAGGCCAGAAATGGGCAACGATAAAAAGAAAAAAGGGAAAAAAGGCTAAACAAGGGGTATGTGTAGGATTTATAGGGGATTTTGGGAGGATTTAGAGGGTAAGAGGGGGATTTTGACAAGGGGGAAAAAAGGTTTAAAATGGGGCATTATGGGTGAAGGAAGGGGAGAAAAGGGGATTTTGCAGCAGTGTTTCTCATGGAATTTTAGCAGAATTTCTGAGTTCTGAAGGGAAACAACAGTGAAGACTTGGATAGAGGAGATGATGTTTAGCAGAGGCTTCAAGAGATAATATTTCTGCAATGAAACTATTCCTTGAAGGCTAACAATGTTTTGGCCACCTTTTGATAGAACAAATTTTGTAGGTGGCCAACAGTGGCTCCACTTGGGGATGGTGCCTTCTTGAAGGCATCAAGAACTTCAGACTTGCATTCTTTGGGAGGCTGATTCAGTGCTTCATCCATTGGGCTGCCTTCTTTGCTTGGATGCTCTTCTTTTTCCTAAAAACATATTAGCAGCTATGGAAAATAATGGATCTTCATCAACAAGTTTTCTACCTACCCAATCCTACTGATCTAACATTTTTTCTTCATTTTAGAGTGCACTTGAGCTGGCAAACTCTTTACAACATTTTATTTCTTTTGTAAATAGGAAATCTAATCTATTTATACTCCTTATTTCTCCATGGACTCAGATTAAACAGTTGAGTCCATATGATTCTCTACCTAATCTACTATCTGTTGGGATTAAACTGTCCAACAAATTTTATTCTCTAAATTCTACAACCGAAATTTAAAAACAGTCAAGTCAAGATTAAGCAGTTTGACTTGCTGTGATCTATGGCATAAAAAACAAGTTGCACATAGATATTTATTTTGCAGAAAAATTTAAATAAAAAATGGAAGGCTTAATATCTGACTTTGCAAAGCACTTCCTTCACCTTTCTACAGCTCTGATTGCCTCTTGATTGAGTTGTTCTTTCTTTTTCTCTGGTTCAGATTTTGAGCTGATTAGAACCAGATTTACCTCTGTTTTGACTCAGAATAAAACATAGTTTGGAGTCAATTCTTGCTTGGAAACTTAGGTTCAGGTTTTGAGCAGGTTTGAACCTTTAATTTCTAACCTAATCTATCTACTGATAAGCCAAGTTTAAACAGTTTGGAAAATCAAATTCACTATCCTATCAATAGTAAATTTAAAACTAATTAGTCAAGATTATGCTGTTTGACTAACTAGGAGTGTGTTTTTCAGGAGTGGCATTTGAGCTTGCACACTTTCAGATTTGTTTATCTTTTTGGTATGGGGCTATACCTTTATTTTTATTTTTATTTTTTATTTTTTATTTTTTTATTTTTACAATCTGCCCTCTTTTCCCTTATTTTTTTATTGTTTTGTATATATTTTTTTTCTTTGTGAAACTTGAACAAAGCAATGGTATTTACAATGGAAATGAAAGTTTTTTTTTTTTTTTTTTTTTTTAAATAGCCTCAGCAGTAGTAATGCTTAAGGACCTTGCCATTGACAGGACCCCCAAAGAGATCTGTGCCATCTAAATCTTGCAGAAAAAAGGCATTTGGACCAATGGTGGACTGAATAATGTAAGGACCTTGCCACAAACAGTCAAATTTTCCATGTTTACCCTTATCCTCTCTTCTGGAGTCCCACTTGAGTACCTTGTCTCCAATGTTGAAGTCACAAGCTTTTGTTCTTTTGTCAAACAACTTCTTTATATTCTCTTGCACCTTCTGAGCCCTATTGTAAACCTCTTCCCTTATTTGCTGGAGTTGTATTGTCTGATTAATCCTCCTTATCATGTTGTCCTCTTCTGACTGTATTTCTTGGACTAATTTTATCACTGGTACACCTAGGCTGGTAGGAAACACTGCATCTGCTCCATAAACAAGCTGGTAAGGGGACATTCCAATGGACTTCTTTGTGGTCAACCTGTCTACCCACAAAGCATGCACCAACTTGTTATGCCATGATTTTTTATTTTCCTCAAGCAGCTTCTTGATGATGGTCACCAAACTTTTATTTGATGATTCTGCTAGCCCATTACCTTGAGGGTAGTAAGCAGTAGAATGACCAAGTGTAATATGATACCTGTGAAAAAAATCAATCATCTTTCTGGAACCAAAAGTAGCAGCATTATCAGTAATAATCTTCCTAGGACAACCAAATCTAGACAGGATATGATCTTCAAGAAATTTTATAATGACAGAATCTGTGGCATTCCTAGAAGGTATGGCCTCTATCCATTTGGTGAAGTAGCCAGTGGCTGTGAGAATCCATTTGTGTTGGGCAGATGAAGCAGGATGGATTTCTCCTATGAAATCTAGGCCCCATTGTTGAAAAGGAGCTTCAACAGTGATAGGTTGTAATGGTAAAGGGAGGAGTTTTCTTTTGCCTTAAAAAATTTGGCATTTGTGACAGGCAACTATCATTTTATGGACATCTTGAAAGAGGGTGGGCCAGTAATAGCCAGCTCTAAGGATTTTATTGGCTGTGGTTTTCCAGTAGAGATGACCTCCACATTCTCCTTCATGGAATTCATGCTTGATCCTCTCTGCATCAACTTCAGGAAAACATTTAAGCAATAAACCATTAGTATTTTTCCAATATAAACATTCATTCAAAATGCAATAATTCCTAGCTTTCAACTTTAAAAACCTTGCCTTTGTTTTTGATAAATCAGGAGGAGCATTAAGATTTGTAAGTACATACAAGATATCAGTGTACCAAGGTGAGCTTTGAAACTGCTCTTCCACAGTGGGAGTAGGTAATTCTTCCTGTTCATCCAAGGCATCTACCATGTTGATGTCAAGGGCTTGTAGATTAGATTCAACCATTAATTGAGATAAGCCCTGACCTTTAATGAGTTTGGTGGGTTTGATTTCCAAATCATACTTTAGTATTGCTACAATCCATTTGCCCCTCTTTCCATCTAGTTCTTGTGACAAGATGTCTTTTACCACTATGTTAGGCACATAAGAAATGATGTGAGAATGTAGAATATACACCCTGAAGTCCTTTAAGGCCTTTACCAAAGCATAGGCCTATTTTTCCATTATGTTATATTTCAAGGGTGCATCCCTTAAAGCCTTACTGAAAAAAGAAATAGGTTGTTCCTGACCCTCTGGGTTTTTCTGCAATAGGACAGTAGCTACAGTATGCTCTGACGAAAAGGAAAAATTAAGAAAATCCTTTGAAAATTCAGGGCTGATTAGGACAGGTGCCTGGGTGAGTGCATGTTTTACCAATTTGAAGGATCTTTTGGCTTCTACAGTCCATTTCACTCCTACTTCTTTCTTGAGAATATTAGTCATGTTTCTAAGGAGCTCTGCTAAGTTGGGATAAACCTCCTCAAGAAGTTAATTTTTCCAATAAAGGACTGTAATTCTTTTATATTCCTTGGTTGGCTAATCTTTAGTATTCCCTCAACTCTCTTTGGATCTATTTTAATCCCTTCTTCTGATATGATATGGCCAAGGAGTTTACCTTCTTGTAGGCCAAACACTGTCTTTTTTGGATTTAAAGATAATCCAAACCTTCTGCACTTTTCAAGGACCTTTCTTAGATGTTTCAGGTTCTCTTCATCAGATTTGGAATAAAATGTTATGTCATCAAGGTAAATTACAATGAAGTGCCCTATCTCCTTTGAAAATGCAATGTCCATGGCCCTTTGGAAAGTGGCCCCAGCGTTCATTAACGCAAAAGGCATTTTCACATACATGAAAGTGCCCCAAGGAGTGGTGAAAGCTGTCTTGAGTTGGTCTTCTGGGAGTACTAAAACTTGGTTATACCCCAAAAAACCATCTAACAGAGAAATCCTCTTTGAACCAACTACCCTTTGTAGAATGTGTTCCATTTTGGGTAAAAGGTAATTGTCCTTTAGGGAGGCTTTGTTAAGGCTTCTGAAATCAATGCACAATCTGATTTCTCCTGTCTTTTTCCTCTTAGCTACAAGGTTAGAAACCCAATCTGAAAACCTCACAGGCACTATGATTCCTGCCTCATACATTTTCTTGATTTCCTTTTCTACTAGAGGCAGTTGCATTGGATTAATTCAATGCATTTTTTGCCTAAAGGGTTTTTGGTTTTCTTTCAATGGGATCTTGTGCTAGATGATTTGTGTATCATAGGATTTTAAGTCTTCATAGATCCAGTCAAACACATAAACAAACTCTTTAAATAAGTCAATGAATTTCTTTTTCATGTCTGTTGGTAAGGAACCAGCTAATTTAATCATTTTAGGCTGATCTTTGGTGCCTATGTTGCATTCCTCGACATCAGACTCGGTGTATTCTACAATGGGTTTCTTTGCTACGTCGTTAAAATCAAACAGGTCTTCTAATGGTGCTAACCCCCAAGGTACGTTCTTGTCCTTTGATGACAGTATCTAAATGTCTTCATTTTCTATGTCCTCGTACTCTTCAGTATGAGTTTCAAGTTTTTTAGTTAACATGTCAATTTTTACGGAACCGGATAGTTTATCTCCTTCAGGGGACTCTTTGTTGAGGCAATTTTCGTTAGATTTAGAAAGTGAATCAGATAACTCAAAATCATTCCTGCCAAGCAGGAAATCCTCTATCTGCTTGTCGCCCTCGAAGACCTGCCAATATTTTTCATTATCTGGCACTGCAGGTCTATATTTTTTTTGAATGATGATCTGTTTATCACCAGGTGATTTTTGACATGAACTAGCAGCGCAGGCCAGCCCGTTTGCAATTATGTTTTGACTTCTTGGGACAAACACGAGCTCATATCTTGTAAACTTGTTTGGGAAATCTATGGCATTATTTTGGTATACCCTTAGTCTAGGATGCTTAATGGAATACTCTCCGTTTAGTTGTTTGATGACTAATTTTGAGTCTCCCTGAACAATTATCTTCTTGGCTCCTAGTTCTTTCAATAGACGCAATCCTAGGATGAGAGCCTCATACTCTGCAATGTTATTGGTGCATTTGAAATCTAGCTTGAAAGCATGGCATTCAGAGTAATTGTTCTCAGTGTCGACCAACCATACCCCAGCTCCTGCACTCTTTTTAGTGCAAGACCCGTCAAAGTTCATGACCCATAAGGGATTGTTTGTAGGGTTAACATCATTTTCATCCCTATTGCATTGTTCATCATTATGTTCTATTCTGGGATCTGCAACATGTTGTGCTGGGTCTTTTTCTTCAGGATTTTCATGGAGTTGAGTGTAAGCGGTAGTCTATTGTTTTCCATCTTGGCTTTATTCACTCTGGTTCGTTGTTTCAACACACTGTTCAAAAGTTTCTCTCTCGTTTTCTTCCATATCTAGAACTGCCATCATTTCTAGATTAGGGCCCTCTGACTGGTCATCTGAGTCACTGTATTCTGGCTCTGACTGCTTTGTGGATTCATTATTTTAAAATATAAACGAATCCAGGTCAGTATGGACAGAGTAAATGGGAGAATTTTCAGGCTTTTCTAAGCTACTGACCATGAATTTCATGTGTGACTCTCTGTATAGTATTCTAAGATGGCTAAAGACAGGAATAGTGGCATATGTTCCATCCATATGTATGGTACCTTGCAGCTTGGCACCCCATGATCTTGACAGCAACATTCCATACTTAGGAGGCACATCAGCCACCACAACATCCATCACCATGCACTTGGCTAGGATTTGGGTCAAACTCACACAAAGGTCTTTGATTAGACCAAAACACTTCACTCTGTTGGAATCAAAAGAATATAAATCCTTGTAAGGTCTGGTTATTTCTAGTCCTAGCCTTTCCATTATCACCTTTGGCATAAGGTCGTGAGAGGCTCCAGAGTCATGCATAGCATTCTGCAGGATCTTGTCATGAACATTTAAACTCACATAAAAGTGGGGAATAGGTCCCTCTTGATTTATACCTTCAATCTTAGGACCAAAAATGAGCTCTGGCTGGTCATCATTAAGATTGACTGTATCATTATTGTCCTCAATATTTAAAGCCTTCAAAATTTGGGTCCTATATACACTCTGGGAAGCTAACTCAGTTAGGGGAACAGAGATTCTGATCTTTGAAATTTCCTGCTCAATGCTGAAAGGAATTTGGCTCTTCGAAGGACTTGTCTCAGCCTTACTAGCTGCCAGTCTATCAGCAACATCAGCTTGCTGATTTGTTCTATTAGTATTTGACAAAATGGTCTTAACAGGAGTACTAACTGAAGTGGTAGTACTACTAATGTCTGCACTCTGTTTTCCTTTGTTTTGAGTGCCCTTCTCTCTACTTTTATCAGAATTTACAGTCACTGTTTTATCCTTTTGTTTGAAAATTTTAGGCTTGGTTGTAGTGTTGTTTTGTGAAGATTTGTCAGAGGTTTTGGTGTTGAGAGTTTGTTGACTAGTTTTGCTTCTAAGGTCATATTCTTTTTGGGACTCTATGATGACATTTTCCATGTCTTGAAAATAACTTTCATCATCATCTCTGTTGTCATCATAAGGGGTATACAGACCTTGTTTTCTATCATAATGAATCTCAAATTCATCATTATCTAATCCCAGCATGTTGATATCATCTTCCTCTATTATCTCATTTGTTTCCTCAACCTCACTTATATAGCTTTGATGAAAAGGAGGAGTGATCAGTTGATCATCTTCACTAGGTCTATTTGGAGGTTGGTTCCTTCTAAAATTCTGATTTTGGTTCTGGTTTTTGTTTTGAGGAGCAGTTTGGTTTTGACTTGCTTGTGCTCTCTCAAGGATGCTCATTTTCTTCATCATCTCCTCCATCATTTTTTCCATATTTTACTTCGAATTAGAAGGTGCATTTTCCTCTCTAAAGGACACTCTCTTTTCAATTTTCTTTCTTTCTCTCTTCTCCATCAAGTTGACTTCCACAAAAAGAGCACCCTTTTGCATATCTTCAAGAGTTGCAAAATCTCTCTCTCTCAGTTGATAGGCCATCTCGGGGTCAAACCCTTCAGGAAACTTGTTTAAAGCTGAGCCTTGTGGAGGTTTTAGTTTTGGGGAAAGTGCATTATACACACTATTGAATCTAGTGCAATAAGCTTGCACACTTTCCCCAGTGTCTCTATGGAGGTTCTTGTAGTTAGAAAGGACTTGGAGAGGGTTTTTCTTTACTTCCCATTTGTTTAAGAATGTTTGATGGAAGGCTTGGAGATCATTAATACTATGGGGGGTTAAACCTTTAAACCATTTTCTTGCTTCTCCCCCTAAGCTCTGAGCAAATAATCTAAGCTAGACAGAATCATTATCAATTTCATTTTTGTCAAAGTATTCATTCATCTTATCCACATGTTGTGATGCAGTTGTAGCATTGCTAGCATCATACAATGGAATTTTAGACTGATAGTCTTGTGGAAGATTGACTAATGGTACAGGAAGAACTAAGGGAGCATACCATGCTTCCATGATATGTGGTGGGGGTGGATTCACAGGAAGGAAAGTGGGCTGAAGTGGGGTGGTTTGAAAAGTGGATGTAGGATGAACAGAAATGGATGGACCATGAATATATTTCTGAGCTGATCTTGGATGAGAGACACCTGAGTGTGAAGAAAATGTGAATCAAGAGGTGTTGTTTCTCTGCTACCAAGATGGTCACTTGTTTCAGGAGATGAAAGTGAAGACTCAAAATCTGACTGACCTAAGTCACTAAGAGACCTAGTTCTAAATGGATTTACTAAGTCAGCTTGGGATTGTGGTAGAGCTGAAAGATTTTCAGGGACTGAATTAGCTCTCAAGGGTGATCTGAAAATAGTTGAGAGTTTAATCCTAGGAGACCTCCTAAGGATACTTTCTGGGTTATCAATTATCTCAGGTGGACCAGGGTCAGGATAGGCTCTAGTGTGAATCTTTCTAGGAGCCAGTATGCTATGGTTTTTAGACCTAACTTAAACAAAAATAGTTTAACCAGATATGACAATCTTTAAAAGGTCAACTAATCTGTCTATACAAATTTTAATCCTACAGTCCTCTAACTGAGTTTGAATGATATTACAATGATAGGTTTCTTCCCAGTGGAGTCTTAAGGTCTGTTAAGGATTGTGGAGTCACCAAGTGGAATTTTTTAGCTCTTTTGGAGGTAAAAGGTTTAATGGTCCACTACCATGTTTATTGAATACCAACCTAAAATATTTTTAGGTTATTTTTTGAGTTTCTGTGGTTGTATGGAAAACTAAAGAGTCCATAAAAGATGGCCAAGCAACTATGAACTCAAAAATTCCCCAGTGTGAGTCAACATTATGTTAGGTCCCTGTAATTAGCAAGGTTGGAAAAAGTCCAACTACAGGGGTAACATCAAACTACTTTGGTATTCAAGGATCTAGCCCTCCTGAATCCAGAGAGGGATCTCTCTATAAATGAGTTTAAAGATGTGATCTTTAAAGCCTGAAATGTGGTATTAGGCTAGTTATGAAGAGCATGAGTTTTGTTTTGTTTGTTTTGGTTGGGCAAAGACATGATGAAGGTGAAGGAAGTTCAAAATGAAGGGTGAAGATGTCTGCAAGTGAAGGAATGATTTGGTTGATAGAAAAAGACAAAGATAGTTTTAACCCATTGTGCTATGGAGTCATAGGAAGATTTTAATTGGACAGCAAGGTTCAAGAAGGATCCATGGGGCAAGTCACTTATGTCAAAGGATCTCTTAAGGTGATTTATGGAGTGAAACAGATAGGAAGTGGAGAACAAAAAAAAATGAAGAACAGTGCACAGTCTAAGATCAAGTAAGTGCTTTTAAACTATCTTGCTTTCAACATGTGCTTAGAGAGACAAAACATAAAAGAATTCTGTGAGCAGGTAAGTAATTTTAAATTAGCCTGCATTGAAGTACTTTGAGTTTAGAGAAACAAAATATAAAAGCATTCTGAGATCAGGTAAGTGTTTTTAAACTAGCCTGCTTTGAAGTACTTTCAGTCAAAAAACATTCAAAAACAGTTAGAACAACTTAAGATCAGGTGAGTACTTTGAAACCAACCTGCTTTCAACATATTCTAAAGGAAAACACTGATGATCATCATAATGAGCAATCTAGATCAGGCAAGTGCTTTGAAACCAACCTGCTTTAATATACTCAGTATTAACAAGAGAAAAACATATAAAATAAAGCTTTCAGTAAGAGTAGGGTACTACTGAGAGTAAGTCCTAGCTCTATGTTTGTTGTTCCTTATCAGAGAAAATGAACAAAGTGAAACCTTAAAGAAAATAACAATTGACAGTGAGGAACACATCACCATTGACACAAATCAGGATCCCATAAATCAACAACTTGTATTTGATGTTCAAACCAGTTACAATCAACAAGCCTGGAGGGTCTCTACAACTTCAAACTTCTCATATCAGCTTATTTATCTTCAAATTGCACACAGTGCATCAGTAGCTTTAGAAAACCATTACATGCATTCAGATGTCCAGAGACCAACATTTTCTTATGTTCTACAGAGGTATTTATAGAGAAATGAGGAAGTGGGAGGATTTCCCAAGGATCAAATATCATTAATTATGTAATCATTTCTAAATCTGCTCCATAACATCTATTCCTGCCTTTCGAGGCATAATGATCGAAAGATGTGCTTATGAAATGTTCTTAATCTTCTAAAAATGGTTCTGCCGACAGTTAGAGATAAGATTCTTTTATTTGTATTAATTGTTCAGCTATCTTCAGGTAAACACCTCTTGTTCAGGTAATGACTAAGCTTCCTTTGATTTCTGTGAGGCTGCAGGTGTCTTAAGGAGTTGGAGAGGGTTCAATTGGCCTCGGCTGATGGCGGTGGAAGCTTTCTCGGCTTGACAGATGTCTTTGTATTTCCTTAAACACCTTTAATTTACTTGAGAACTATGTTTTAGGTCTTCAATCTCCTATTTCTGGTGTGTTCTGTCTTCAACACTGATACTCTTTGATCGGTGCTCGATTATCTGTGTTTTCTGGTGTGCAGGGCTGTACAGGGGTCGAATGGCATCAATGCCTCATGAATTCATTGATAAAATGCGAATTTAAAACCCTACAAGTGATTTTGTGGTGAATCGCAGGTGGGAGGATCGTCACCCTTGACCTGTGAATTTTTCTTCAGTCATGGTGGAAAAAACCATTTAAACCCTGCAAAAATATGAAAAACTATTAAAAAATCCTTCATATATAGGCTGACTGCTTCAGAAGGCATGTGGAGGGAGCATAGCCGTTGGATGGCATCATCCAACAGTCGAGATTGATCGTGAGAAGTGAATGGAAAGGTGGAAAAGAAAATAAAATCAGAGTCATCGATCACACAGAGATCGACGGTCGGGAGCGTAGGTGGAAAGTCAAAACGGAGAGATCGGGCGATGAAATTTGGGCCATCGATCTGCAGATCAGATCGACGGCAGAGATGCTGTTACCGCTGCACCGTACCCTGAGTTATCGCGTGTGAAACTTCGGCGAGCGACCACCGTCTGATGAGCGGCCTCAGATCGGACGGTGCACGTCAATATCGCGCGGGGTTTGTTGCCGAACTTTAATGCGCGATGGGGGGTGGTTTTCAAATAGTACATGGGACACGCGTCGACCAGCGTATGGAATCGCTGCCGATCAGGAAAAAACTACCCTTGCCCCAAAGGCGGTACGATGGATACCGCCGGTTTCTGAACAGTAACCGTGGCGCGGGGACCACCGGCGGATGAAAATGGACCATCGGATCTACAGGTTAAATGGACGGATGTGATGCGATCAGGCGGTGAAAAAGAGTGGGGACCACAGGCGCGATTGGATTGCGAAGACCGTCAGATGGCCGGGAAATCAACGGTTAGAAATGTTCCCGATAACCAAACGCGCTAAGCACTGTTCAGGCTAGCGCCTGGTTTTGGCACCTGGGTCACGTGGGAAAAAGGTCAAGGGAGCTGGCCGAAGGGGGCTAAGACCCATATATGTCCAAGTGTGGGTTTTTAAACCTTTCTCAATGCAATTTGAGGCCAGAAATGGGCAACGATAGAGGGAAAAAAGGGAAACAAGGCTAAACAAGGGGTATGTTTAGGATTTATAGGGGATTTTGGGAGGATTTAGAGGGTAAGAGGGGAATTTTGACAAGGGGGAAAAAAGGGTTAAAATGGGGCATTCTGGGTGAAGGAAGGGGAGAAAAGGGGATTTTGCAGCAGTCTTTCTCATGGAATTTTAGCAGAATTTCTGAGTTCTGAAGGGAAACAACAGTGAAGACTTGGATAGAGGAGATGATGTTTTGAAGAGGCTTCAAGAGATAACATTTCTGCAATGAAACGGTTCCTTGAAGGCTAAACAATGTTTTGGCCACCTTTTGATAGAAAAAATTTTATAGGTGGCCAACAACCTCCATGGTCTTGTTATGGAAATGGGGTTATAAAATTCCTCTCCTTCCAAAAATTGTGGAACTAACCTTATATTATACCATTATTTTCAGTATCCGTCGAGATATTTCCAAATATATAAAGCTTATCAAAATATGATACGTGGATCAAATGTTATGGCCATTACAAGTTTTGGCTGCTAACCTTTCTATGTCATCCAAAGCTTCCACATGGAGCTTCTTCATCAAACTATGACCTACACGTGGTTTCCCATGTCATTATAGCCCATGGGCCTTTGTGTCGGTACAAAAAATAGTGCAATTCCCTTGAGGGCCCTTGGCACAAACTTTACACCAAGTGACGACAATATTTCTCTTCACGGCTCTCATCTCCTAAGACCATTGTGGAGTGGCACACCCTTTCAAATTTTTGGAACATGAATGGGAATATTTCATGTCAATTTCCAAGATTTTTTCCATTTCCCCAACTCCTATCAATCAAACTTGACACCCCAATGACCGCGATGACATGGTCATGCCACATACTTATGACCTATTAGCATCACCATGCTAGGTGGCACCACTAAACCTTGTCGCATGGAAACCCTGCTACATCACCAATATTATGTATTTTTATGACATCTTGCTAATGTCATGCTTCCATATGGTCCCCTCTAAGGATGCCACGTATCGCTCAAAATCAGGCCACTTGGCCCTTCAAAAGGGTCTCTCGCACCTACCACATATCATGTCACATGCATGCCATGTCCTAGTTATCTCCATGTCATGTTGCCACCTCAACCTTGGCCTAGGTCCCATTGGGGTCTTGATTCCACATGTAAAAAGATCACTTCCTACTATAATTAATTTTAGGGTTCAGGATCCCATTCTACGGAGCCTTCATGTAATCACACCTTAGCTCCTTCCCATTGCAACACCAATGAGGAAATCCTTTTCAAGGCTCACAACTGAAAACATGATTTATTCACATAACTTGATGGATCTAATATCCATCTCACAGCTCCCGTCTCCCAGGGTCACATCAAAATTTCAATCCCACCTTGCTCCTCAGTTGCAAATTGAGAAGCTATTTGTCAAGTGATGGGAATAACTCTTCGTTGATACCTTCTGTTGAGCCACTAATTTTTATTATTATTATCACTTATTAACATCCATTTCATCCATTTCTAATATTCTTTTATCACATTATTTATCATAATTTATTATATAATTCCATTTCATAATTATTTATGCTCTTTTGGATAAATAATATTTGTTTTCCTTTATTTTAATAAATTAAAGATTATTATGCATGATTTTTCCAATGGTGGTTTATTAATGAATTCGTTATAACATAACTCACTATTTTAGCCTCCAATATCTCTTCCAGATTACAGATTTGATCTTCAGCTGATAATTAAATATTCCAACTCAGAAATTAGCTGGAATAACAAGAAATAGTTTTGCGTTGAACGTTTCTGGCAAACAGAGCATAATCTTGAAAATCTGAAACATGGGTTTTGTGCAGAACAGACCAAATTAGTTATTTTAAGAGCCATTTTCCAAAATTAGGTCTTGATTGAGAGAAATGTAGGGTTTTTTGAAGGGAATATTTACCAATTTTCTGTTGTGGTCGTTTTCCAAAATTGCCCCAATTGTAATTTCCAGATTCGACTTATGCTAACTTAATTTCAGATCTCATCTTTCCTATTGAGATTTTGTAATTAGTTTATTTCCCTTTGTTGTTTTTATATTTAAAGGGACTCAAATCAGAGAGAGGGGAGGATAGAACGCATAGGAGATAATGCACAGAGGGTTGGCTACACAAGGAATGGAGTTGTGTAACGGAACATTATTTGATCAAGTTAATGCAAGTTAACTTCCTGTTACTTCGTTAAGTTGTGAGCATATCGTAGCCCTGATCCGACAGTTCGGCCCACTCTCCGATCACGTGTTGCGTATTTCTTGTACATTGTTAATTTTATTTTCTGTTTTGCATATTTTGTAATTGTCGTAACACCAGATGTAATCGCTAGTATCTTTATTGTTGTGAATGCACTGCAAGCTTTACAATTTATTACTGCCATTATTTTATTGTTGTTATAGTGATTTTTTCTTTGCTTAATATCGAATCAACAATTAATATAGAATTGTGTTATTGACATGATCCGGATTTATGCAGGAACACAACAGAATACGCATATAACCATAAATACAAAGATGCAATAGAAATAACACTTCATTTCATTAATATCAAAGAACTGAAATTTTCTTACAGACAGAATGGAAATAAACTAGCTAGGGTGCTGGTAGCAAATCTCTGAGAAGAGATGTGGTGGCTACAGACCTCTGAACTGTGTTACAATGAGGCTCGAGGGCCTATTCATTATTGAGAAACAATGCAGAACTCCAAACGTCCAAAAACCTAACCCTAGGAGATGAAGAGCCAAAACTATGGGCCCCATTTGGGTAAAGTGGTGTTTCAACTTCTCGGGGACGTAACTTCGGCATATGATCTCCGTTTGACGCGTATGATACATCGTTAGAAATATATATCCGAGAACTACAAATTTTGCTGCAAATATCAATTCTAAAACAAAATCATTTTCGTCGGACAAACGATGCCCAAAAAACGTCGTTTAGGGCCTCAAAGCGACTCCCGAAGTTCAGGACCCGAAAAACTGCTAAAAATAGTAAGTTGTGCCGAAACTAAAAAACTGAAAGAGACAATGGTGGGGCCCCAAGTGGAATAGGTGGGTGGCCACCAATATCCACCTGGATCATGACATCTGCACATATTGTGTGCATTAGCTTTGCAATATCAAAATGCACCCGGATTGATAATTAATGTGGGAAAGAGTTTGACTATTCATTCACACTTGGACACCAACATTTTGGCGTCGTTGTCGAGGAGGATAAAAAAGGTGCAAGAACACAATTCATATTGATCTAAGGATCAATCTCTCATCCTAGGGAGGGAAATTTTACACTGCTCTAGGTCTTGAGCGTAGTTTTTCAGGTTTTCTTTTTTATTGATTTATTTGGAACCAGTCTCTCATCCTAGGGAGGGAAATGCTAACCTGCTCTAGGTCCTGAGTGTATTTGTTCTATTTTTCTTCTTTTTTGATTGATTTATTAGGAATTGATCTCTTGTCCTGGGGAGGGAAATGCTACCCTGCTCTAGGTCCTGAGGTTAGTTGTTTTTCTTTGCTTTTATTTTTGTTGATTTCTTAGGGCCTAATCTCTCGTCCTAGGAGGGAAATGCTACCCTACTCTAGGTCCCAAGCTTAAGTTTCCTTGATTTCTTTTCTTAATTTCTTTCTTTATTTTTAAACACCCAATCTCTCGTCCTAGGGAGGGAAGTTTCACCCTGCTCCAAGTCTTGAGCTTTAATAATTGTTTTATTTTTTTCCCTTCATCTGGTTCTATGAACAAAGATCTAAAAAAAAAGGCAGACGATGAGGTCAAGGAAGAAAGCATCAACACAATCTGGAACTCAGTCATGAAACTTCAGGATGGGACAAATATGGGAAATCAAGACTATATTGAATATTGGTTTCACTCAGTTGTTTGCTCGCAACATCACTCTACACTTCAAGAAATCTTGGCACCATCCTTAACAGGGAAGTTGGTCTCTCATACCCGTGTATTTATTAAAATACATTTTTCAAATACGGGTATGTGCATACTTGAGGCATTATTTCGAAAATGGCTTCACTGGAAGTACTCTTATATGTAAGTATATTTTATTTTTCAAAGTAGAGTAGTGTAATGTACAATATAGAATGAATAAAAACATAAATAAATAAATAAATTTAGATGTAAAAATAGTTGTTTTTCTTACAACATGTTGTGAAAATTAACATCGGTGATCAATATTCAAATTTATTTATGTATGTAGATGCATTATATTGAAAATAAATTTCCTACAAACATTAATATTCATTTTGATCACATTATTGGAAAAATTCCTTAATTATCATATCTTATGGCTTGTGGGCTTGATTAAAATTCTGGAAAAACAGTTGGGAAAGTCATGTTTTGAGGGACCAAATGGGCATATTTTCAAGACCTGTTTCTATCCTACGTAGCCCTTCATGTCTAATTTCTAACCCAATTTGAATCAATCGATTTCGAGTTGCAATGAAAAATTTATGACCAAAACAATGACAAGATGTACAGTAGGCAGCAAAGGAATAGAGTTGGAACAATCCATTTCTTGAGGCTTAAATGACTAGATTTTGGAAACCTATTTCTATGGTGTATTCCCCTATGAATCTATTTTACAATACAATTGGAATCAGTTTATTTTTATATCATATGAGGAAGTTATGACCAAAATACTGACTGCTTATCGTAAATTAGCACTCTTGAAACTCTGTTTTCCCGACTGTTCACTAGCATTTTTGACCCATCAATTATTCTTTCCTTAAAACCCTGTTCTTATTGGAGATATATAAATGAATCTACTTCAATATCCAATTTTAATTGGTTGAATCAGTCATCAAATGAAAAATTTATGCTTGAATTATCAACTATTGGTCTGAGATGGAAAATCGAAAATGACTATGTTATGCAAGTTGTTCTAAGAAAATTTAACATACCATTACATGGAATTTTTAAAACTTGTTTATATTGGAGACATCACTCTTAATTAACTTTCATTTGGCTTTAGAATCACTCAAATCGGACGAAAAAAGAAGAAGTTATGATTGAAACATTGTTGGCTAGTATGGTTGGCCACCACTCTCCCGCAAGTAATAAATTAATTTTACTTTGTTATTTTTTTCCCACGGATTTGTTTTATAGGATAACTAACTATTTTTTTTGCATATTTCTTGGATTAGGAGAGCCCGATCACCTATCTTCTTCCATGATTTCATATTTTATTGCAGGTAGACACTAGTTTTTTTGCAGGTCCCAAGAGAATAAATGAGGTCAATTTATGAACAAGTGATTCTTGAAGGCAATGATAATGAAATATAAAAAAATTCAAAGACATTTCCTCGCACAGATAAAACAACGTGAAATTTTTTTGGATTTATAACATGAGAAATGGGGAATTGATTTCTATTTGAAGATCCAAGTCATTTCTGAAAAAAAAAAAAAACAAAAACAAAAACATTTTTCCATTTATTCACCATTCACAAACAACATTGCTGCAACAAAAATTATAACCATAGTAACTTAAGTTATATATTTATTTATTGGTTTTCAATAAAGAGTCATTTATTTTCTAATTTATTTTATGTTTTTATGCTTCAGGTATTGTTTACTTCAAAGTCACATTTTCTTTGTTTTTTTCTCAAAATAAAAGGAGCGAGTTCTTAAGTTTCACAATGCTGTTACTCCGGATGTTGCTACTCGTGATGTTGTTACTCCTTGGATGTTGCTACTCTGTGATGTTGTTACTTCTTGGTGGTTGTTACTCCTCGGATGTTGTTACTCGGGATGCTGCTACTCAGGATGTTGTTACTCCTCGAATGTTGCTACTCTGCGATGTTGTTACTCCACAATGATGCTACTCTATGATGTTGTTACTCCTTGGATGTTGCTACTCCGTGATGTTGTTACTCCGGATGCTGCTACTCATGGTGTTGTTACTCCGATTTTTTTTTTTTTAAGTATCCAATGTTGTTACTCATTCGGTGTTGTTATTCCTCCGATGTTGTTACTCCAGGAAATTTTCTAAGTGTCCGGTTTTGTTACTCCTTTGATGTTGTTACTCCTCTGATGATGTTACTCCATGGTGATATTTTTCTAAGACTTGGTGTTGTTACTCCTCCAGAGTTGTTACTCCACCAAGGTAAGTCATCAAGTACGTCCTCAACCGACTTCGTGGATTTATTTGTTATTTTACTTATGACATGACCAACTATGATTGATGACAGACATACTTTTGTTGGGGGGGAGGTATCATATTTAGTAATAAGAATTATTATTATGGTAAGTCTTGTCAGGAATGATTCACTCTTAATTCTTCATTATTTTGTAAAGTGACTAATCCTCCTTTATGTCACCTTCCTAACATTTTTCTTTTTCCCCTTTCCCTATTATTACCTAAGTTATGGTTGTTGTTACCTCAGTCACAACTATTTTTGTTGGCCAATTTTCACGTTGAATTCAACATATGTAGGTCTTTCTGGTTTTTTTTTCTCTTTGGTGAGTGGGAAATAATTTTAATGGTCTAGGCTCTCTTTGACATAATGATTGAGTGGTCAATTTATCTTTGTTTATCTATAAGGATAATCTTATTTTTAAGGAATAATTATGCAAAGATGATTTCATCATGCCAGCTTTCAACATTCCTAATTGGTCAAGTCCTTGATCTTGTAAAATTTATGATGATGACCATAGAATTGTATTTAAATCTTTCCTCCATTATCTAATGAACTATTCCTTAACCTCAATCTCAAAAATGAAAAATATATTTATCAGCAGTCATTTGAAATTTATTAGTTTTTGAGAAGCAAAACTATCAAAGTTGAAAATAGTTACTACACAAATTTTTACGCCATCCCTAACTCTTAAGGCGCTGACCTGCCACCCCATCTATTAAGTAATATTTTATTGATTAACAATAGCCATAGTTGAATTTTAAACATAAATAGTCAACTAGAGGATAGGAGGTCTCATCGCGAGCCGACTTACCATGATCATAGGTCCGAATAAAGTGACATTACCACTGCTGGTCACCAAGCCATGGTAATGGCCTTCAGTCATAAAACTGAAGGACAAGAGGTCTCATCACGAGCCGAATTTTTCACTTTTATTAGCTCCCGTGAATGGCATTGTTATTAAATAGTTACCATGCCAGAACAAGGATCTTTAGTTGACATCTAAGTAAATTGAAAGGCTTTTGTAACTATGTACTCATTTCTAATAGATGGGACACTGGCATCCCAATGGGTTAAAAAGGCATCCCTGTCGAGGCTATGGATGCCTACTGGTAGCAGTGACTATGCCTATGGTATAGAAGTTAATTTAATACTATAATCTACTTGGTTACCTTGTTTTCTCAAAGCTAATTTCCGATAAAGCTGACTGTTGCATATACAAGGTTTTCCAGAACTCATGGTTCATGGGTAATATTTAATCAGTTCTTAGATGATGGTGGTTATGGTTTATATCTATTATTTATTTATAAATATTTACTTTACATGTCAGGGATGAAACTTTTAGGATATTTTATATTTGACATTTTTTATCATCTAATCCATCATTCCTTTATTCTTCAAGTATCATATCTTTAACCAAAGATAGTTGTTTTGCTCAATCAGTCGCCATTATTCATAGCTTAACAACACCACTACTGTTTTGAGGTGGAATAAAGAGGCTTAATTCTGATTTTTAATCCCAAGTAATTGGACAGACCTTGAGAAGCAAAGACTGAGATAAATAATTCTCTTAATTTTTGTGCTCATAACAACCAAAGCTTAGGGGTATAGGGAATGCATCTTTTCCCTTCTTACCCATTAGTATCCCATGTCATTCACAATATGATTATGTCACTTTTATATGTAATGAGGTAATTGAGGTGATGAATTACTAATTAAGGATACTCGTGATATTTTTTTTTAAATATGACAATTAAACTAATCAGTTTGGTGGAAGGAAACTGTGTTATACTTTTTTATTACTTTTTTTTAGCTTGCATGGCTTCCACATTCCGCATCACTTTCAGCATCAGCTTAGCCTACATTAGCTTCAGGAAATGTCAATCCATACATGTCATTCCACATTTTTTTATGGAGGTAAAACTTGAAGTAAAATAGCATAAGGTTTTGATTTATTAAAAGTTTAGGAGAATGTCATGAAAAACCATTGAGCATAATTCACTCATATTTTTCAACCATTATTTCCCTTTCTTTACCATTTCCCATTTTTCAGAGACAAAATATTTCAGTTTGGGGGAGTGTTGCTTTCATTATCATGAACATGCCATTAATATTCTTTATCATCCATCGATATCATTATTCATTCTCAAAATCTCCCTTATTCCATGTTGTTATACACCAAACAAAGATTTTAGCCATGATTGTATAAACCACCCCAATTTGTTTTCTAGTGTAGCATGAGGGCATGCGAATTCTCCATTTTGGGGGAAGGGTTGCTATGCATGATGAATGATTTATCATTTCTTCCTCATTTACGGTATACAATCATAAAATTGATTTGTGTATATCCTTAAAACTATCAACTCGATTCTTCTGATTTTTGGACAACAAAGATGTATCATTAAACCCAGAAATTTTCAAGATAAACCAATTTGTTGATTCCAAAAAAAACAAATCATGCATTATTACCTAAAACCATTTTGTTGATATATTGAAATCCTTTCGTTGCATTGATTTTATTTTCGGATTGGAGAAGCATTGATATAGTAAATTTTTCTTACAAAATTTCAGCAAAATCTGGTCTGTAATGAAGTTTGTATTTACTTGTATCATAATTTGTTGCAACTTCATATACATATGGTTGAAAGTATATATGAAAATTATTTTAAGGAAGCATTTGAGGAAGAATCCTTCTCTTCCATCAATATCATGCGCTGGGGTAAGAATTTTGATTATTGTATTACAACTTGGTTAATATTGAGGCATTGGGATGCATGAGGACATGCAACATGTTAAGTTTGGGGGAGATGTTGGGCTGCTAATTTGTATTATTATCATCACTTCTTAACATCCATTTCATCTATTTCTAATATTCTTTTATCACATTATTTATCATAATTTATTATATAATTCCATTTCATAATTATTTATGCTCTTTTGGATAAATGATATTTGTTTTCCTTTATTTTAATAACTTAATGATTATTATGCATGATTTTTCCAATGATGGTTTATTAATTAATTTGTTATAACATAACTCACTATTTTAGCCTCTGAGATCTCTTCTAGATTTTAGATTTGATCTTCAACTGATAATTAAATATTCCAACTCAAAAATTCACACGAATAACAAGAGACAGTTTTTCGTTGAATGTTTCGGGAAAACCGAGAAGAATCCTGAAAATACGAAACATGGGTTTTGTGTAGAACAGACCAAATTAGTTTTTCTATCAGCATTTTTTCAAAATTCGGTCTTGATTGAGAGAAATGTAGGGTTCTTCGAAGGACAAATTTGCAGATTTTCTGTTGTGGTCGTTTTCCAAAATTGCCCCAATTGTAATTGTCAGATTCAACTTGTGCCAACTTAATCATGATGGAAATATCTTTCAAATCTCATATTTCTTATTGAGATTTTGTGATCATTCTATTTCCCTTTGTTGTTTTATATTTAAAGGGACTCAAATCAGAGAGAGGGGAGGATAGAACACATAGGAGATAACGCATAAAGGGTTGGCTACGCAAGGAATGGAGCTGTGTAATGGAACATTATTTAATCAAGTTAATGCAAGTTATTTTCTTGTTACTTTTGTAAGTTGTGAGCATATCGCAGCCCTAATCAGAGAGTTGGGCCCACTTTCTGATCAGGTGCTACGTATTTCCTATACATTCTTAATTCTATTTTCTGTTTTGCATATTTCGTAATTTCCATAACAATAGATGTAATTGTTGGTATCTTTATTGTTGTGAATGCATTGCAAGCTTTACAATTTATTACTGCCATTATTTTATTGATGTTACAATTATTTTTTATTTGTTTAATATCGAATCCACGATTAATATAGAATTGTGCTATTCTCATCTGCACATATTGTGCACGTTAGCCTTGCAATAACCAAACGCACCTAGATTGATAATTAATGTGGGAAAGGGTTTGAATATTCATTCACACTTGGACACCAACACTTTTAACACTTAAATATTTTTCCTTATTTTTATTTTCCTCTCATGTGATGGATATTGGCTAAGTTTCAATCCTGTGGGTTTAACACTAAGGCATGATTCCCTCAACTTTGATGTGAACTCACAGTGTGTAGGTATATTCCCATTGCAATAGTTCCATGGATAAGTCCTTAATGGAACCCCTCCACCATTTTAAGTTTATGGCCTTCCTTCCAGATGGACCCTGTCCTAGATCCCTCCTAAACTTATACCCTTTGAAATTCAAAACCTCACCATTATAAATTTCATCATGTATCCCCACCTACAAATACTCCACTTCATTGTGCCCTAGTAAAACACTACAAAATCGGTCCTTGTGGGAACCCACAACCCCAACATGAATCTTCCTTGTCATTTGAAAGAAGGAATGTCTGTCTCACAACTATTTTCTACTGGCACCACACAACCCAAGGTAGTTACCACTGCACCAAGGCACATGACGTGATAGAAAATTCTTGGTGGTTAATAACAAAAATGACTCCCATCAATTTTCCTGATAAACTTAGACACAAGAAATTCATTCCATAATGTAAATGTGACAAACCCAAGGGTAATTGTACAAAGATTAAACGTAAATCGCAATAACATAAGCTAGAATTTTGATTAAGCATTATAATATCCATTTCATGGCAAATAACACTTTGTAAACTCAAATTCATCCACACCATAATTTACTAGTACATCCATGCATAACATGTCAATGCATGAGTAAGGAAGGAAAAGATCAACAAAACATGAAAAATCCATAAATTCGAGGAAAACCAAATATGCATATCAAGCACATTGAGCACAACTCCCAGTCAAAGGAATCCTCAGACATTTATAATCTTGCATACCTTGCAAACTAACATATCATAGCAACATGGAAGAATAATTTAACATCCATTTGAATCATGCAATTACTATGAGTGTACCAACAACACAAGGATTTTCCAGATTGATCATATCATGAGAAAAAACATGTAAACATCTCATCCTGGGCACACAATAATACACCATATTGGTCAACAATGTTGGTGCACCTCAAGAAATCATACACAACCATGTATATAACTATGTAACCATTATAATAACATGATCCCATACATCATAATCTCAATCATGTCCATGGATGCATATAAGAATATCACCCACTATAATTTACACAGGAATCCCTCCAATTGTCCTGGATTAAATATGTCCCACACACACAATGTATATTGAACTATATTGCTAACTAGGTCATAGGTACCATGGTCATAGCAGTGAACTTCCTTGACCTTCAGGAATACAGAGAATAAAAGAACTTGACAACATATCAGTACAACATATCAAGCAAACATGCATAGACATGCAATTAAATGAGAATGTTATAACGTGTTAGATCAAGTAGCTCATAATTACCATATGCATACAATTTAACTTATAACTCTTCAGGAATTCTTACAAAATCATTATAGGGGTATTAGCCTTTCATTGTACAATACACACAGATATATATATATATATATATATATATATATATACACACATACACATACACGCACACAGTTGTAAATAATTATTACATTAGCTTGTGTGGTTGGTAACTGAAGGAGGGACTTCCACTTTTGACCCAATGGTAGCCCGACTACACTGCAACCTTTCTTGCAGTTGACCACCCTTGAGCTAGATCTAGGGTTTGAGGTAAAAAGCTTGCATAGGGAAGGGGTTCAAACAAATAGATTGAGCACACTTTTAGGAGATGGAGTCCATTGTTTCAGTGCTTTGTTTGCTCAACATCCAACATTCAGTGGCCCATTTTGTCATTAAAGTTTGCACATATCTCACTGATTCAAATAAATATGTCACTAGTTATAAAAAATAAACGCATGGATGATTCACCAGGCTACAAGGAACTATCTACCAATTCAACGACATCGGGAACATGGGAATATGACCTAGCTTAGGTCAAAAACTTCCCACCTTCCAATATCTAGTGTTATGTTCTTCCTAATGTCGTGTATCTTGCACCTATGCTCCTTTCCCTTCGCCACTCATTGAGTTATTTTCTCCTTCCCTACGATATTCTCTATGGATATTATGTTTTCACTCTGTCTCCTTTCTTTCTGTCCAACCCTTCCTCCTCTCCATGCCATGGGATGGACCACACAAAATAATGGCCCCCATCTCTGTCTCATCATTATATTCTAATTTTCTATAGGGTGTGTTGTCACGTTGGCTCACCCACTCCTTTCCTCGCGTAATGGTCATTTATGGGCTCTGTCGCTTTTGTTTTGGTTTGGTCACAATTAGAAATCACATGTTTGATAATAGACCCTCGAGTATTTAAACAACCTTGGTGTTATGTCAGCTGGTATGCTTCATGGTCATTCAACCTAGGAAAGTGGGTGGGTAGGCTTTAGGCATAGATATGTGAGCAAGCAAGTTTCCCTATCAAACCAAAGATCTGTCATCTGGAAAATTTTCATGATTGCTTTCAAATAAAAAACCCCATTATACAGGACCTTTTACTGACACTTACATCTGCTTTTGAAATCATGAGCAATGGATATTCTAAAAAACTTCAACAAACCATAAACATGAAACAAAGAACAATAATAATGGAGTTATTCTAATGTGGAATTCATCTCTAGGCCCATTTTCAAGAGTGGGTAGGTTTCTTCATTAGTTTCTATAGGAATATGCTGAGTACATGATGCAATCTCTTTCACTACAAGGATGAACCGCCTTAAATAGAGTGTATTGTCTCTCCCAGGAGATGTTCTTCTATAAGAACTCTCACTCATAAAATCTCTCCTCCAACATGACAAAGGAACAATATCTCACATAAAGTGGCATACAATGATCCTCTCACAAAGTAAAGTGGTATACAAGGATCTCAAATTCAAACCATCATCTCATCAAAAAAAAAATGAACACATGCAAATAACGCACCTTATACCTCCAAGTCTAGGGACGACCTAAAAACCTGGTACTCAGATGAAGAAAAAATGTGCGCCATTGTGTTCCCTACTAAAAACTATGAAATCTAAGTATAAACTCGACCCTTTTCTATCTTGGTCAAATCTGGGCTCCCTGGTGGGTTGACTAAAATTTAGTTACTCAGATGAAGAAACTAATCACGCCATTGCATTCCTTGCAAAAAATCAAGTCAGATGTGTATAATGTTGGTTTGGTTCTAAAACTATCAATTTTGGGCCTCATGGAATCTAAAATATTCCCTACAGATTCCTGCATCAAGGTCAAGGACACCAGTTGGTGCATTGGTCAACATTTTGAGTTTAGCATGTTGAACAATGGGTGGCCTGTGTTCAAAACCCCACAACCTCCCTGCTATTTTGTTGACCATACGTTTCGTGTTTAGTATGGTTGTAACCAATTGTTTAATAAATCTATCGAAACTAAATATAGCCATTGGTGGCTAACACTTTGTCAATAAAATGTGGTTTTTAACACCGATATAACAAACTTTTTGATTTTTTTTTAAGCTATGTTTGATCTAAAAACTTATATGGTTATATACATTCAACCATATACCAAATTCATTGACCACTTATTTAGCATATGTTTTTTTTGGCATATGGGTTGTATTTATATAATATAACCATTTTGTTTTATATGGTTATATAATGACCATTTTTTCGTGGTATTATTATATATTATTAATGGTTTTCTTTTATGATATTTTAAGATATTTTTTTCTCTCTTTTCTGCAGGGGCAAGGAGAAAATGATGGAGTGTCATGTGTTAGTGGCTCATTGGCCAGTAAGTTTCCACATATGCCTTATGTGTCCCACTTTCTTGTTTTAACTTGTAAACTTCTAATGGTCATACAGACTCCAATTGAGGTGTTTCTCACTTCATTGGGTTCATAACGACAAGCACTACGACCTGGTACCAATATTGCTAAGATATGGGAAATTAAAAAATTGAGCCTTTCCATAGCCACCTGGATCATTCCTCCCCACTGAGGAGCTTTTGGTCCTCCAAAAGCACGAACATTATCTGCAATATATTATACCTCCTAGTCTACACAAATTTCCCTAACATGCCACACTTCCTTCTTGTTCACCTTTGTCCTTTAGAGCCATAAGTGATGAACCGACACCTATACTCTATTCAAACATGTAGTGCATCTAGAAAAATACATGTTCAATTACATGACCTATCATGACCCAAGAAAACCCCATACTTGCCAAGATTTTATAACACACTCTTTGTTCAAGTTTACATTAAAATCATAATAGAAACCAATACCCAAGTTATCAACAAAAATGTCAAAAAGATCATTATGTTACATTCATGAGGGATGGAAAACACTTCATCGATTTTACGAACATATAGCAACATGTGATTTACAAAATGTAGACATGCTCAACTACTTAAAAATTCTACCCATCTCTTACCCAACCAAGTTGATGGGCTCTCTTCCTGTAGTTGGCTTTCTCGTTTATTTTCTTCACTGATAGGTTCATTTTCAGGTTCCCTCTGGCCCTTTAGTCATTGCTTTGGATGGAGCTCCCAACATGTGGCTCAGATGTCCATGCTTATTAGAATGGATGCAAAAAATATTCTTCCTCCATACTTTCTTGACCTTCCTCCTTCCCTAATGTGGAGAAGGGTCTACATGTCTTGTTATTTTCCTTGCTACCATTCAATTCCAACACTTGGAAACAACATGATTATACAAGCCACAAAATGTACATGGTTTTCTATGCAACAAATTGTGTTCATCATTATCCTTCTTGTAATCAAAATGAATATTAGAATATCGCAACCTTTTATACCTTGCATGGTTGTCTCTAGTGTGAATCTGGCAAGAAGAGTGTTCCTTAGTCCTTCTTTTGCAATGTTCGCAGTCACAGGAAGATCGTGATGTATTTTAAGCAACCTCTTTCCCTGATGGTTTTGGAAATGGCTTGGATGCTTCTGCTACCTTAGAACATCCTTCTTCAGTATACCCTAATCCTGCAAATCAAGGTCTTCATAAAACCTCCAATGGTTGAGTCATTCCTTGGCCATTAGCACCAAGTCCTCCTCCTTTATATGCCATCTTGGTAAGGAGTCTTATGTCGGTTATCGAAATGGGTACCTCAAGGATTCCAAAATAAATGACATTATGTGAAAATGAAATTGAAGAACTATCAATATTGTTTACCTCAATTTTTGACTCTGATGCAAGTGATGATAGCTTCGCTAAGCCTTCATTGCACTTCAACTTTTCCAAGGCCTCTTCCATGGCTTGCAATTGAAGCTGCAATATCTACTTCTCCTCTTTTGTTTCTTGTATAAGTCTCTTCAATTCAATATTATCCTTTTGAAGACTTTCGTTAATCACTTCATTTCAATCATTATGAGAAGAATATGGAGATGTAGCATTGTCCTCTTCTCTCTATTTATCTTGTTCCTATTTTGCCATTTTATCCTCATAATATGCATACATTATATCTACCATGATTGGCATCATGTAGAGTTCCTCGTAGATATGTTTTTGATCCTCCATTTCCCTTCTTATTGCACACACAATTCACAATATCTGGCAAAAGGTTAGACTGCTCTGATACCACTTGATCTGGAAAAATTTTGTGAATGCTTTCAAACAAAAATCTCCATTATATAGGAAATTTTACTGACACTTACATTTGCTTGTGAAATCATGAGCAATGAATATTCTAAACAACTTCAGGAAACCATGAGCATGAAACAACAATAATCATGAACAACCATAAGCACATGATATGATGACGGAGTTCGTCTTGTGTGGACTACGTCTGTGGGCTCGGTGTCAAGAGTGGGGAGGATGCTTCATTATTTTATGCAGGAAGATTATGATTACATGATGTAATATTTTTCAATACAAGGATGAACCCCCTTAATTAGAGTGGCTTGTCTCTCCCAGGAGATTTTCTTCTATAAGAACTCTCACTCATTCCCTAGCATGACAAAGGAACAATCTCTCACATAAAGTGGCATACAATGATCCGCTCACAAAGTGGCATAAATTGATGCCAAATTCAAATGGCATCATCTCAGAAAAACCAAATGAACACATGACAATAATTCACCTTATACCTCCAAGTCTAGGGATGTCATGAAAATCGAGTACTCGGATGAAGGAACAACATTTTCCATCATGTTCCCTCTAAAAAACTATGAAATTTGAGCATAAACTCAACCCTTTTCTATCTCGGTTAAATCCGGGCTCCCTGGGAATATCAAAGGTTCCTTAAAGATTCTCATATGTGGATTGACTGAAATATGGCTGCTCATATGAATAAATTGATCATGACATGGCATTCCTGCGAAAAATCAAGTCAAATGATTACAAAGTTGGCCTAGTTCTAAAACTGTCAATTTTGGGCCTCATGGAATCTAAAAGATTCTTGCATATTCCTATGTGAAGGTTCAAATTTCATGATTCCACTGTTCAATGTATATCTCTAGAAAAATGGTTGCTCAAATTAGAAAACTTTCTACACCATCACACTCTTGGAGAAATTCTAAGAAATATGAGTATAAGTTGCTACATTTCTGACACTGTCAAAAATTTGTCCCCTAGGGAATAAAAAATATTCCACACATATTCCCTATGTCTGGGTTCCGCTGGTCATGGTTTCACCTGGAGCATGGTTCTGCATTGTGTCATGGTTCCGCTGCACATAATTCCTCCGCACGCATTGTTCCGTCTAACTCCTTCATGGCTCTCCCTCCGAGATGAATGGAACAAATCAGTTTATATAACACTACCTTGGAAAATATTCCAAGGACACTAGTTGGTGCATTGGTCATCATTATGAGTTTAGTATGTTGAACGACACGTGGCCCGTGTTCAAAACCCCACGACCAGCTTGCTATTTTGTTGACATTATATTGTGTGTTTAGTATGGTTGTAACCAATTGTTCAATAAACCCGCCAAAACTAAATATAACCATTGGTGGTTAACCCTTTGTCAATAAAATGTGGGTTTTTACAACGATATAACAAACTTTTCGATTTTTTTTTAACATATGTTTGATTTTAAAAGTTATATGGTTATATACATTCAACCATATACTAAATCCATTAACCAATTATATGACATATGTTTGTTTTGGCATATGGATTGTATTTATATAATATAACCATTTTGTTTTATATGGTTATATAATAACCATTTTATTGTTGTATTATTAAGTTTTTTAAGGGTTTTGTCTTTTATGGGATATTATTTATTTATTTATTCATTTTCTCTTTTCTGCAGGGGTAAGGAGTCAATGATGGAGTGTCATGTGTTGGTAGCTCATTGGCCAGTCAGTTACCACATATGCTTTATGGGTCACACTTTCTCGTTTTAACTTGTGAACTTCTGATGGTCATAAAATGGTCATATGGACTCCATTTGAGGTGTTGTTCACCTTGTTGGGTTCATAATGACGAAAACTACGACCTAGTACCATTATTGTTGAGATCTAGGAACTTCAAAAGTTGAGCCTTTCCAGAGCCACCTAAATCAATCTGTAAGGTTGTACAACCTTCAATTGCGTTAATTAATTAATAATTATTATTATATGTTAATTTATAGGTCCATCCAGTCATGGTGCTTCCATGTTAGCATTACAATGATAATCATGATTACAATAAGCACGGGTAGAACAAGGGGATGTTACAGTTTCTAGGTTTTCTGGGTGATATTTTTATCTTGGTTCCCAGTAACTCAACACGTCATGCCCCTTCAGAGGATGCGTTGTTGTCGAGGCTCTGGCGGTAGAGGTCCTTAAGGTCAACTATGATCCCAAGCCCAAGCTCAAGTTGCAACAACTAATTTTTCACTCGTCCACTCCTCCGCAAATCCAAGAGGAAATTCGTAAACTTAAAGCCTTGATGACAAGTGATCGCCAAGCCTACTCAGTGTTTTAATTAAAGTTGAAGTAGCCAATTGGATTCCTAACCCTGGACATAGCAAGGGAAGACAGAGCCAATATTTAAACACCATTACTCTCCATTGGTAGATGAAGGCACTCTTCGGCGAGCTTCTAAGGGAAAACATGAAGATCACAACGATATAATATCTTTCTTGAATGAAATCCAATGTATTCAATGTCATCAACCATCTCTTGCCTTGGTAGTTTGGATGCTCTGCTTGCTCACATGTAAGGACATTTCTAATGTGGTCTAAAACCTCCAGCACTAGCAGGAATTAGTGTTTAACATCCGACCTAGGTTATTTGATCTGATTCTTGATGTTATATTGTAGCCACTCGGTACATACCTTTTACTTCTAGTAATTTAGTTTATTTCAGTTATCGTGGACATAAAAATGATAATTATTGACATTTTATAAATCTAGATTATTGTCCACCATCAACAATACCAGTTTCTCTTGAGGCAAGTTATGACATTATCTATTTTTTTATATATATAATCAAATTAACAATACAATTTCAAATTAACCCAAAAAAAAGTTTATCAAATATATTTCTTTTTACTTTCTTATTGTCACTTAATATTTAATTATTAACAATTTATAATTTAATGAAAAGAATATGTATTAATATTAAATAATATATATTAATTACTCGTAAAGGAAATTTCATTCATAATGATGAACATATATAAATATCCTAACATAATGATATATAATAATACATACCGAAACTTTTACATCTAAATAGTTACATGCAGATAAAAATAAAACACAACTTTCATGATGTTTTGTTTTGTCTTTTTTTTATGACTTGAAATTGACCTTTTCATAATTGAATCATTAAACTTTAAAAAGATTTACCATTTTAAATGTATTTTGCCATTTTTAAATGATAAAGATAGTTGAATTTTTTATTTTTCTTTTAAATTAAATAGCCTTTTAAAAATACTAATGTTCATGCGATGAGTTTTTAAAGAAAGTGAGAAGCAATACACATAAAAGAAAAAGTCAAATTTCCAAGGCACAGTGGTTTTATTCAATTTTGTAATGTATTCAATTTTGTATCTTCTATATGTTAACAGAAACAAGGGAATATTTTGCTAAATCCAAGGACGCCCAGACTTTTAAAAGCAAGATCTTCCTAACATCTAAAGGATTTCAAAAAGCCCGGCACTTTTACAAAGTATTCAAATGCTTCAACATAACTTTTATGAAGCCAGGCTTAACGTTCGTTAAAGTTTTGTGCTTTTTTAACAGGTGGCACCCGCTTCTACTTCATTTAAAAGTTGTAAAAGTCAGACTTACCTACTTCGCTTTATAACTCACAACGTATGACAGCCACACTCACCCAATCATATGATAAGGAAGGAAATGGTAAGACATTTATTTTATGACTCTCACATTAATTTCTTCTCTAATAATTATATGTTCCAAAATATCCGTTCAATCGTATGATGGGAGACAAAATCCAGAGTAAAGAATGGCCACATTCACCTAGGTAATAGCCCACCCACATTGACCTAGCCCTAAAATACAGGCCACTAAGATTACCACCTTACAACCAAAACCAAAACATAGGTAGAGTAACTAAGCTTAAAACATCTCAAGAGATTGCTCACCGTGAGTCATAGGCCTCTCAAAGATACAAACGCGCACAATACAATGAACACTAGTAGCAAGGGAGTGGGAATGTCACTCCATAAGTTCTTAATGTGATCATGTGCTTGACTCCTATGTCAAAAGAGCTTTCTCGCTAGTGTATAATATGATAATGGATTTAGACTTTTTAGTGAAACTAGTTTCAATGTTATAACCTTCGAGAGTGTCCTCTCCAAACCTATTTCAAGGTTTTGTATCCCTAAGCTATTGTTGGTGTGATATAACCAAAAATTATGCATTTATTTTATTAGCAGTTTATTTTATGGTTTCTTTTTACTCAAGGGTGTGAAGAGCAACTAAGATGGTGTGTAAGAGACTCAAAATCAATATGAAATGAAAGATATAGGAATAGTGCAATTGTTCTTTCAATTTAAAGAAAACTAGATAAAGTAAGGGTAGATAGTTCTTTTGTTTTTCCAAGTGACAAAACCTCGCAACCTCTCTCAATAATAACTCAATACACACAAAATGCCCACAAGAAACCAATTCATAAAACAACTCACAAATCAAATCAATCACTCTAAGATGCAAATGCATAAGTACCAAAAGAGAACACTAAAAAACATCAAACTATAGCTTTAAAAGAAATGGATCTGAACTATGGCTTATAAAATCAAACAAACAACAAACTCAAAGACAATACAATGAAAGTTTCAATATGTAACACAATGCAAGTAGCCAACAAATCAATCCTACAATAATATCCAAGGGTGAACAATCCCAAACCCTAAACAAGGGAGAAAGACCCAAAATATCATAAAACTCGGTTTTCTTTGTTATTCTTCATATCATAAAGGACATAAATAATAGCTAGGTAGATCAGATCAAGCTCATAATGTCATAAAAGGATTAAGAGATCAATTACCAAACAAGACAGTTATAAGAAATCATCTCACACAAACTAGGACAAAATGTAAGATCAAATCCAATCTTAAGGTAGAAGAGATCTAGATCATATCTGAGTCAATTATAACCATTCATAGGTAGACAACTGCAAATATAAGTCTCAGACATCAAAATGAAAATCATATCTTAGCAAAGAAAACCCAAATTCAATAGAAATTTCATAAAAAACAGTTTACTCGATATTTCTGAGAAATATATCATATCATGTATCAAAAGAAAGCTAAAAAAGTGTTTAACCCAATTGTTTTTTCTTGATGTAAATTAGAAATACTTATCAAAAGATATTGCAAAAACAAATCTACAGTCATCATGAAATATAAAAAAATAGTTGATTTTCAATCAACCATATCTCCCTTATGTTAGGCCTCTGTAATTCTAGCAGATTGGTAAGACTAAAGTTGCAGAGACAACATTATGAACCACTTTGGGATTTTAGGATCTAGCCCTCCTGAATCCAGAGAGGGATCTCTCTATAAGTGCAAAGATTGATTTATCTTTAAGGCTTTTAGTATGATATTAGGCTAGTTATTAAGAACAAGGGTTTTTTGTTTGTTTGGATGGTTGAGCATGATTTTTAATTGAGTGGAAAGTCCTAAAAATGAAAGAGTTTCAAAGGGGTGAAGGTGTGAATAATCAGAACAAGATTTAGTTGATAGGAAAGATATGAAACAACACTTAGTCCATTGGGTTATGGAGTCATAAAAGGGTTTAATTGTGCAACAATTTCAAGAGTGGTCCAAGGGGCAAGTCATCTATATCAAAATATATTTTAGATTAAATGATGGAATGGAACATTAAAAGTGTTGAGAAGGTGGAAAAATTCAATAATTTCAACAAGGATTTATCAACTCTCCAAACAAGAAAAACCTTTTAAGCAACTGTTTAAAACCAACCAAAGGACAAGGCTAACCATAAACTTTTTTGGACAAGCTTGTATTAAAGCTAACTTATCAGACAAACAATCCAGTAATCCACTTGACTACTTTCAGAAGGTATGAAAACAGATAAGAAAACGAAGTGTAGCTTAAGATCAAGCAAGATACATTAAAATCTAAACCTGCTTTCAGCATACTCTTAGGGAAACTTTCAAAACAACCTTTGGAGAAAGAACTATAAGACAGGGCAAAGCATAAACTTTCCTAGTCCAACTCTACTTAACATATAATGAAAACATCATTCAAGAACTTCATTTCAAGCTTTGCACATCAAGGCAGGGACAAACCAACATTCCTTGATAGTGTTTACACTTAACTTAAGTCATTCTTAAACACACAATTGGAGGAAAACATAAAGATAAATCTTATTAGTGAGAGTAGGGTACTTTTGATAGTAAATCTTAGCTCTATATTTGTTGTTCTTTATCAGAGAATAAGTGAACAAAATGGCATACAAGAAAGGAAAACAATAACACAGTAAGAAGTACTTCACCAATGATATAGACCAGGATCCCAAAAACCAGCTTGTATATTGATGTCAATCCAGTTACATACTTCAAGTCCAATGTTTCAGTACAACAATCATCTTTTCTTCTCAGTCTAACTTCTTTGATCACAAACAGAGCTTCAAGAGCCTCTGAAAACTATTTACATGTAGAAAGTTTCGAGCACAAGTATTACATCAAAGTTCAGCAACCAACCCTTACAATGTACTCCTCAATGAGATTTTATAAGAAAAATGAGGAGGTGGAAGAGTTTCTAGGGTTAAAGTATCAATAATTCCACAATTAATGTAATCCCTAGCCTTGAAAACTATGCAAGGCATAAGGCAGGAATGCATTCTATCTATATCTCTGTTTCATAACTCTATTCTGCTTTATGAGGCTTAATGGACGAGAAAATTGACTTCAGCGTTGTTTCTTATCTTTATAATAACATTGCTGACAGTCAGTAATAAGTTTCTTTGATTTGAAATAACTTTTCAGCTGTCTTTAAACAAATATCTTTGAAATAGGCAATAACTATGCCTTCGTTGATTTCTTTGAGGCTGCAGGTGTCTTTTGGTAGCTGGAGAGGATTCAATTAGCCTCTGATGTGGTAGTGGAGGCTTCTCGGATTAATAGATCTAATTGTTTTTCCCTAAAACACTGTTAATTTGCTTTTGATCAATGTTTTAGGTCTGATTAGGCTTAATTTCTGTCTTCTGTTCTTCACGTTGTCTTTAACTGTATGGATTAGGCCTTTGATAGTTGAATTTATGCCTTAATCGCTCAAAACTGTGATAAAACCTTTAATTCTTCATCTCTGCTTTGATCTTCTCCTTTGACACTGATACTCTTTGTTTGATTGAGGTTCACTGTGTTTTTGTTGTTCTTCAAGTCCGCAGAGGGTTTTATAATGTCACCAGTGCTCATGAGGCATAGGTAAAATGATAATTGGACCCCTGTAGATTCTTTGTTTTCATGGATAATGGCCTGGGGGATCGTCATCCTTGACCATTCATTTCTTCTTAAAATAAATGGAAAAAACCTTATAAACCTGCACAAAACAAGCGAAGTTAAGAAAAACCCGTGAAAAGATAGGTTTAGCACTGTTTGGAAAGTTTGGGAGCGAGATTAGATCGTGACCATTAGATGAGAAAAACCAACGGTCCAAATCTCTTAACGGGGTCAATTGGGAGCCGGTCAAATGAATGGCGATCAGATTAAGTCTGGACCGTCAGATGAAAAAGACGAACGGTGGAGATCAGGCGAGGAGATCTTCAGAGGCTAAATGGAGGAAAAGACTTGGGGGTTTAAAATGTAATCTAGGTCGTTAGATTGAAACAATGGAAGGCTACGATAAAAAGGAGGAAAATCAATGTAATGGGGATAGGTGGTTTCAGCTAAAAAATCGTTGGTTTCGCGCTGCTCTAAGGTGGTTTCAGAATTTCTCCAAAAAATGTGATATGCTTCGCTGATTGACACGTGTCCTCAGAAAACCGCTTTTATCGCACAATTGTTTGGTGTCAAACCTCGGATGCAGAAAAAATGCGAAATTGATTCTGGGACGTTGGATTGGAGGATCCAGATCCAATGGAGCGGGTAGAGCGCGATGGATGAAAATTTGCGAGGGTAAAGAGTATGTGGGACCCATGGTGGAGAAAAGCGCAAAACCATAAAAAACCAAGGTTAAAACTTGAATATGCGCAAAAATATGGCTTTAATGTTAAAATGCAAAACTTTACGAATGGATAAATACATAGAAATGATAGAAAGAGGGGATGTTGGTGGTGGGACCGGCTTATTTTGTCGTGTAGTGAAAGGGGTCAATGAGCGTCGTGGTTGTATAGTGTTACAGGGCTATAACCAGGAAGAAAATATTTTACAAAGGAAAGAGGCGGAAATGGGAGAAACAATAGGAGCCATTGGATCTGAGAAGATGAACGGTGGAGATCTATCGACAGAGGAGAAAAGGAGATGCAGAGTTCGGAAAGCGGGGGAAACGTGAGCCATTGGATTAAATAGAAACGGACGGTGGATATTTAATCGCGTAATCGCAATCAACGAGGTCAAAGGGTGAAGAGGAAATGTGATGCGATGAAGCGATTGAGCGTGGACCGTCGGATCGGTATGGGAGATCAACGGTGGAGATTTAATCGTAGGGCATGATGTCGGAGGGCGAAAGGCGGAGCGTGATTAAATCTGGGTCGTTGGTTCTTGTGTTTTCAACGGCTGCGATTTAATCGCAGGATTGGAATCAGAGGTGGAAAAGGGGAAGAACAAAAGGAAATTTGCGATGCAATTGTGTATAGACCGTCAGATCGGAGGGATGATCGACAGCTGAGGTTTGATCGCATCGGAATATTTTGAAAGACATAAATAAAATGAGGACTCATGCGGATTGCGATGCGATGAGCCGATGGCCGTTGATCTGCAGAGATCGACGGCCCGGATTCATTTAAAACATATCATCGAGTTTTATTAAAAAACAAAGGAAAGATCGGTTTTTTATGAAATACAAAGGAAAAATAAGGTTCGGGAAAATGTTTTTTAATGTTTTTAGCACCCAATTGCGGGGCTATGGTTTTGTGAAGAAGGTGAGGAGATCGGGGGTTTTAAGAAAAATGCTTATTACAATCGGAGTTTTCAAAAGTAAAAGGTAATAAGGAAAATAGAAAACCCTGATTGCGATTGCGCGATAGGGGCTTAACTGTGGGTTACAGCTCCAGTTTTATGCGGAAAAAAGGAGTTGGGGCTAAGGCCAAAGGGGCTTAAGGCCTTTAGTGCAAGAAGACCGTTTTTTAGGATTTTCGAAGGATTTTGAGAGTTCCGATAAGGTTGAAAAAGGATTTTTAAACCTTATCAAAGGGAATTTATGAAGGAAATGAAAGAAAATGAGGGAAATGGAGGAATTTTATGAAGAAAGAAGGGGATGAAAATGGGGTTATTTATGAGTGAAGGAGGGGTAAAAATTATGGGAAAATGGGGTTTTTCAGCAGCCTTTTTCTTCAGAAAAACAACAAATTTTTCATGGTTAATGAGGGAAACAACAGTGAAGATTAACTAAAAGATTAGTTATCTTCATAAGACTTTAAGAACTCACAATTTGGCCATGAAATTGTTTCTTGAAGTCTAAAAAAAGATCTAGCCACCATTTGATATGACAATTTTTTATAGGTGGCTAACACCTTATCTAGGCACTATTTTAGATGACTATTTTTTCAATTGGGATAAAATTTCAGAGATGCAATTGTTTCGTTCAAATTATTTTAAAAATGTTGTCGAATTTTATCTGAAATCCAAAATCCATTTTTCTCCTTTTTGTTTTTATTTTTTATTTTTTATTATTTATTATTTATTATTTATTTTAAATAAACTTATATATAAAAGATTAGGGGTGGATCTAGCTAAAAGGAAATGTAAAAGAGATAATAATCAATAGATAATCACTCAGAAATATTAAAAAAAAAACAAGGAATATAGAAAAGAGAACGAGATCAAGAATACTGGGATTTCTCCCCAGCAAAGTCACCAATTATGTTTGTCTTAATTATGCTCAAGACAAAGGGACTATTTTCTCACAGGTCCCACCTTAGGACCTTCTATATAGTGGAAAATATAAACAAAGAGGCTTCCTAGACTCTTTAACAATATTTACCTTTCATGGAATAAAAATGTTAGGGGTGACAACATACCTTAAAATCTACGCATGTTGATGAAGATAACATACCCACTCTGGTAGCTAGAAACCTTGCTTCTATTGAGAGATCCTGGTCCAACTCCTTGGTATCAACCCCTACACACATCCACTATCGAACAAAGATGATATATTATCCTCTCCAAGAAGGAAAGTTAGACCGTGAGCAAGATCTAATCATATAATAAATAACAAGATCTCATATCCACACAATATGTGGAGAGGGAAACCAAATTTTCATTCATGTATAATAGCAGTATAGACAAATATACCTTCAAGTGTGTAGAATTATTCTCTAATCCCTTTCTCCTTAGCCTGCCTTGACTAACTGAGAAAATGGGATCATTCATGAAGCAAATGAGGGCTTAGTATAGTGGTATTTCTATAGCATAACAAGGTTCCCTAACTAGTTTCTCCTCCTCCCTTCCATTCCTGAGAGCATCTCATTATATAGGTCATTCCTAGATCTAGGAGGATGTATATATATGCAGGGCTAAGAGAAGTTAGGCTTGGTGGCATGTGAATTAGGTGGATTCAAGTCATGGATAGACTTGATGGCATGTGAACCAAGTAATTATAAGTCATGCACAAGTTTCATGTTGAATTATGAGATTTTCCCAACTCACTATGAACCTTCTTCTTATTTATGAGTTTTTCTTAATTATGAAATAATCATTATTTAATAATTATGAAATAGTGACAAACTAACTATGAGAAATGACTCAATTATGTAACTTCATCCCTATAACATCTAATAGCTTCCCTGTAAGAGCCATATGAGAAAAAACAAGGGTGAAAATGGATGCATTTCCACAATCAACTAAGGTAAGTTCAACTAGGGTCTCTCTCATTGTAGTGGAGTGGTAAATATGGTTATAATAGGTAGGAATGGGTAGATGTTATAAGAGAAGTTACATCGCAAATATTTAAGAGCATTGGATAGAGGTCACGAAGGATGAGGTGTTGAAGAATTCACAAGAGGAGGTTTTAGAGATGTTGGAATGGATATCTTATAAAAAGAGAGAATTGTAGAATAATAAAAGAAATTAGTTGTGAAGAAAACCAAGTTAGAGAGTGCAGACTGTAATGGAAATCATGGCATGGTAGTAGGAGTAATTCCTTTAGTGAGAAGAAGAATCAAATTAGAAATGTTGGTTCTAAGGTGGTTGAAAATGTTGCAATTTTTTTTAAACAAATGATGAAGAGGACGGGTTCCTTCAAATTGGTTGAATAAAGGGGAAGGTCCACGGCCAAGTGATCTAGAAATTTGAAAAGGATGATGTGTAACAACACAAAATGGATATGGAGATGCCACAATTTTATGGAAGTTCAGACTTGGAAATATTGATGAAATGGATTGAAGAATTGCACTAATATGTTGAGTGTAATGTTAGTAAATACCCTTAGAGAGTGAAAACTGCATGTGAAAGATTGAGGACAATGTATATGAGTGGTGGCAATAGTTGTAGAGGGGAAAAAATGGATTTCCAAATACAATATTTGGGATTGGGAGAAGATGAACATGCAATTGAGAGGAAAGTTTGAAAATTTTAATTATACTTTGAAAATGAAGAGAATATTAGAGAACTTGTAGAAAATTGATAAATTTGTAGAAGTACATTTTAATGAATTTTGTAGCATGGCCATTAGAGATAGTTTTTAATAACACGGTGAGGAAAATATCATGCAATTTGTGGATGGATTGACACTATCTATTAAAAGAAAGAAAGACAATTGCAAAGAAGATGCAATGATAAGAAGAAGCTTAACATTCGACCTTGAGAATTAATAAGGAGAAAATGGAGAGTAGGGAAACAAAAAGGGAAAGATAAATGAATTCTTTCAATTATTGTTGTGTAGAATGTCGAGTATGTAGTGGGGTGCATATTGTTGGGGAAACCAATGAGGAAAGTATGAGTTAAATGGTGATAAAATTTTATAAGAGAGTGGAGAGGAATTTGCAATAGAAACTTTCAAGAAAAAGAGTGATGTAGAGTTTGTGTAACAAACTAAAGTAGCATTGTCAAAGATGCAATGGAGAGATATTGTAGAAGAGAGTTTATTTTTGGTCTATTTTTTGTTTTTCAGCCAATGGTTTTTCAACCCATTATAAACTAGTTTTGGTTAAGGAATTAGAGTTGCAATCTAATGTGAGTTAATGGATTAGGGGTTTAAATGTTGTGGAATATCTAAACATTATATTAGGAATGGTGAAGTTAAAACAATGGGACATAGAAAGATGTGGCTTTTAGTTAGGTTATTTTTCCCGATTAAGGGCTTCCAAGGTAAATCTTGTGTATATTATGTGAATGCATAATTATTATTCTTATGTCTTAAATTTTGTTTGTATTTGTTTTCTTACACAAGTATATCAATTTCTTTAGAAGGAAAATGTTGTTTAATGGAGAGCGTTGAAGGCATTTAATGATAATTGACTTATCAACAACCTTGTGAGCAAGATGTTCACATTTTCCAACTAAGGGAACTTGAGACAAGAACATCCCCGATATTGCCATCATCCTGCACATTTTCATTTGTTTAGTGTTTGTAATTAAAAATTTAAAAAAAAAGACAAAAATTAAAGATAAAATGTGATGTAATGTTTTTTTTTTTTTTTTGGGTTAACCATTGGAATATGAGACATTGTAGTTGGAATTTTGAGTAATTTTAGGTAGTTGTAAGGCCAAATTCCAAGGAGCAAAAGCTTTGAAATTTGTCAATGAACCCGCAGCCCTTTGAGATTTGAAAGTTTTGTGCATAGGCTCTATGAATTTGACAAGGCTCAAACACATTTGTCATTAATTTAATAAACTTTCAAAAACTCTCATTGTGATTGTGTTTCTATTTTTTTAAATTAACTTGCAAAACTATGTGGTTATTTAAACTAGATAATTAACTGTCATGATATATTTATTAGTGCTTTCCATTGAACTACAAACTATGAACACTATTTTATAATACTAGAATTGAATCTATTTATAGTAATTATAAAAAAATTCCTCATATGACATAAACGTTATTACATAAACTCTTTTGATATCAACTCTAACTTGAATAACAAATTTGAATGTACAAATCATGTTTACATTAAAAAAAAAAATCCATGAACAAAAATTTGCCTTTCACTCATCTCTATATAATAGATTACATTTTGTATCATTATTTTATTAATTTAAATGTTTTAATATTAATACTAAATATATATTTTTAATTAATTATTGTGAAAAATATTAAATTATGCACTTAAATAAAATAAAAAGATGAAAATTTATAATATATAGTTTGGAGAAAACTTATTAAGTAAAAAAATCATCTTGTACTTTTATTTTTTCAATTTGAATAAATAAAATTGAAAAGAAAAATTAAATAGAAAATTTATTTTATTTTAAAAAATTTATTAGATGTTGCTTTGATTGGGGTGTTCGAATTCAAGAAAATGGTATAGAAAATCCATGTATATTCAAACAATAATTGTAATATGCTAAAAAATTATACTTAATCTACTATACCAATTGTGGAAACCAATTTAGATCTTGAAATCACAAAACATGAAAGAGAAATAATTTCAATCACACAACACAAAGATTTTTCTAAGGAAAGCCTTAGCTAAAAATCTTGCTATCTGTATATTTCATAAGCCAAATAATATGAGAAGATTACACTGCTTTTCTCCAAGCTGAGAAACCTCTTCACTATCTCTATATGTCTCACTGATTCCTAGACAGACCTCGTTAAATACTTAACCAATTTTTGGCTTGCCCAAGTCCTTATTTCCTTGTGAAATTTCCTTGGGTCATTAGCCCCTATTAATTAGGGAAATTCCCAATCCATACTGCGCAATCCATTAGGGGCATTATTCTTACTGCATGCACCACCTATACAATTTGGATAATTATACAACTGATAATACACTTCCTTTGAACTCCAATCTCAACTGGGTTTTTCTCGAAACTAGCATGCATGAGTTATTTATGAGCGAATTATCAGTTAGCTAGTTTAACACATGAAGTGAAACCCCATTTTCTAACCTCCTACTAGTTCCTCCATTAGTTAGAACTAGTTTAACTGAATTTAACTCAGATAATTTGAGTTAATTAATTACAACTCAAAATAAACTCAATGAGGGCTCATATAATGTAGGAGACACTCTACATGCCTCTAGTTTGACACTCAACTCGAATTAACTGAACCAACTATGTCATCCTAACTTAGTTAACTCGTACAGGTTTTCATGTGATGTGGAATTACAATTTTATTCTAATTGAATCAAGGGAAAATTAAATTAAAATCATTCTTGATGCAATTTTAAATATTTCTTGTTGCCATTTTCAACACTCCCTCTCAACAAGAAATGAATTCAACTCTATCCTGATTCGATACATTTGGAATTTTCTACACGAAACACATCTCTCTAGTGTTGTTGCTACTTCAACTTCTAAAACTGGAAATCATCCAAAAATAAATAAAAGAAATTGAATCAAGTGTGTCTCCAAATGTCTACTAGGAAAAATTGTGTTGTTGTTAACTCTTCTATTGAGCCCCTGCTCTGATATCAACACTTCTCTACACTCCTTAGTATTTGACTGACAATGATCCTCCTGCTATTGATTACTGTGGGCCCCTGTAGCAAGGGTAATGGTCCATGAGGCAAAAACACCTCAATGGACCCTACCCAAATTTCTACACTCTTGGGACTATGACTTCACATTGCCCCACCTCTCACCTAGAGGTATAGTTTCATGTTCTCCCTCTGCTCACTTTGTTGTGAAACCGGCTCCAAAAATAGAAGAAAAGAGAAATCAACGCCTTAGAAATAAGCCACTTCGAGGGGGCAACCTCCAATACATTACATGAATGAACAATTCTTGGATGATACAAATTACAAAACCTCCTTTCTGTATATAGGAGTCCATGGGGCCACAATGTAATCCTAGCCGACCTAACAATAATAATTTAAGGGCACAATAATAACAATATGGGGGTTACAAGGGTACAATAATAACAATAAGGGGGTTACACTAACAACAATAAGGGACTATGCTAGTAATATAGGGACCTAACATGCCCCTTTCCTTCAAAAAAGTGTTGTCCTCAACGCTTGAGTAGCTCTGGGTGCTTCTGTATAAAATTCTCATCCTCCCATGTAGAATCTTCAGTGGGTAAGTTCTTCCACTTGATGAGATACTCTGAAATTGATCGATTCCGTATTTGTCGAGTTCTTGTTTCCGTGACCGCTTCCGGTTCCAATATGATTTTTCCTTCCTCATCAAGTTCTGGCAATATTGTTTGAACTGGAATATTTTCACCTGTAACCTTCTTTAAGCATGAAACATGGAAAACTGGATGTACTCGCGAAGAAGCAGGAAGCTCCAATTTGTATGCCATAGTACCAATCTTTTGCAACACCTTGTAAGGACCATAGTACTTTGACGATAATTTATTATCCTTCTTAGCTTGCTTGAGGGACATTTGTTTGTATGGTTGTAGCCGTAAAAATACCCAGTCTCCTACATCAAAACTTCTCTCGCTGCAATGTTGATCTGCTTGTTGTTTCATTCGATTTTGTGCCAAATTCGGGTTATCCTTTAAGAGTTGGAGAACTTCTTGTTGATGCTCGATGTGATCTTCCACTGCTTGAAACATCGAATTTTCTCTTAAATATGATGTGATTGACAGTGGGTGATATCCATAAAGTGCCATAAATGGGGTCATTTTTGCTGCAGTATGGAAGGAAGTGTTATACCACCATTCGGCGAGAGGTAACCACTTGACCCATTGTGTTTGTTTATCAGATACAAAACAACGAAGATATCCTTCCAAACATTTATTTACTATCTCAGTTTGACCATCGGATTGAGGATGATAACATGAGCTATGAGCTAATTGAGTACCCAAACAAGAAAATAACTCCGTCCAAAAATTTCCAGTAAAAATGGGATCTCTGTCGCTCACAATAACCCTTGGGCTTCCATGTAGCTTTTGAATTTTGTCCATAAATGTAGTAGAAATTGTACTTGCTTTAAATGGATGAGATAATGCACAAAAGTGTGCATACTTGGTAAGTCTATCAACTACCACCATGATGACACTCTTTCCTTTGGACTTAGGTAAACCTGTGATAAAATATATTGAAATCTCCTCCTAACGTTGACTTGGAATGGATAAAGGTTGTAGAAGACCCAGGTTCTTAACTGTCTCAACTTTATTCTGCTGGAAAACCAAAAATTCCACCACAAAATTTTGAATATCAGATTTAAGGCCATCCCAAAAATAAATCTTTCTTCACCGTGTGGTAAGTTTTTAAAAATCCTGACTGTCCTCCTAAAGGAGAAGTGTGAAATTCCAAAAGAATCTTTTGTTTTAGTTGGGAATTCTTACAAATATATAAGCGATATTTGTACCATAAGGAATCATTTTTCCAACTAAATGTATCATATGTACTAGGATCTTGCTGCAAATTTTGAATGAGTGTCCACACTTCTTCATCTTTCTTCCATTCATCTCTTGCTTCAGTTATCCAATCTGGTTGGATAATAGAAATGGCACAAAGCAATGCTTCCACCTCTTCATTCTTTTTTGAGAGTGCTTTTGCAACAACATTTAGCTTCCCTTTTTTGTAGATTGTTTCAAAGTCATAACCCGACATCTTTGTGACCCATTTTTGCTACTCTTCTGAAGATAGTCTTTGTTCCAAAAAGTGTTTAAGACTATCATGATCAATTTTTACCTTGAAGTGTCTTCCAATTAGGTAAGTTCGCCATTTCTTTAGTGCATGCAGTATTGCTAACATTTCCTTCTGATAAATAGGTTTCTGTAAATACTTTCCTTTGATTGGAAAACTTTCAAAAGCAATTGGTCTTCCTTCTTACATTAAAACAGCACCAATTCCATTTCCTGAGGCATCACATTCCACAATAAAGGTTTTTTTGAAGTCGAGCGTAGCTAAGGCCGGTGCTAGGCACATTGCCTCTTTAAGATGTTCAAATGCCTTAGTTGCTTCAGGAGTCCATGAAAATACATCTTTCTTCAATAATGTTGTTAGAGGTGCTGCTATTCTCCCATAATTCTTAACAAACTTGCGATAATACCGTGTTAACCCGAGAAATCCTTGCAACTGCTTTATGGTTGTGGGGACTTTCCATTCCTTAATGGATTTAATTTTGTTAGGGTCTACCTTGTTGGGGTTCCTATGTTTTGGAAGATTTGGAAATACCAAAAGATAAGACAACATCAAACCACTTTGGGATCCTAGGATCTAGCCCTCCTGGATCTGGAGAGGGATCTCTCCATAAAACAAAGAATGATATATATCTTTGAAGCTCAAAATGAGATATTAGGCTAGTTATGAACCACGAGTGGGGGTTTAAATGATGTGGTTGATTGTTTCGTTGGTCATGAGATCATCAACTGAGAACGTAATAGGAGGAAAGGCGCAGAGCAGTAGGATGTTTCGGCAAAAGAGAATGAGTCAAGATGGTGCCATTCGTTGGGCTATGGAGTCATAAAAGGAGATTACTTGCAAGCAACTAGCCAAGGCTTTTAGAGGGAAAGTCATCTATACTAAAGAATATTTTTAGATAGATGGTGGAATGGAACATTAAAGAGGAAGTGAAAGAAGGAAAGAAACCAAAGGGCAGTCTGCAGATCAAGCCAGAGGTCATTTAACTCCAGGCATGCTTTGACATGCTCAAAGGCAACTCTCAATGAAGGCACAAAGGGCAGCTTGTAGATCGGACCAGAGGTCATTTAACTCTAGGTCTGCTTTAGCGTGCTCTAAGGCAAAAACAGAGATAGATTTGACACAGAGCTAGAGTCTATAGATCGGAGAAGGAATATTAGCCTTCCCTGCTTTGACACCAGCTAGGACATCCAAGCAACAAACCCGAATTCATACATCAGCTAGCAGTGAATAACAGCTGCTACACTGGTTAAATTACATGCATTTTCTCTTAGATTCACATTTAGCAGAAAACATCAAAGGTAGGGAGAGCAGAAAAATAGGGTACCATGCAAGGGTATACCCTATGCCAGATTTCTTATGCGTACCAGAAGACCAATGAACAGCATGAATAATGTAAATAAACGATGCAAAGAGATAAACATCACCCGTAGTAATTACGCGTCATGATTACGCATAGACCGGGCCTTCTCAGGACGCGTAATCATGACAAAAACCTTCCTCGTCCTTTGATAGAAGGACTTTATGTTTTGCGTCTCTTCTCTATGGGGACCACACCACCCAAGGTAGTTACCACTCCACCAAGGCCCACAACTTGATATAAAGGTTCAAGCAGTTAATAATGAGAATGACTCCCATTAAATTCCCCACTACACTTAGACATAGGAAATTCATTTCATACTATAAACAAGACAAACCTAAGGGTAATTATACAAGGATTAAACATAATCACAATAACATAAGATAGCCTTCTGCTTAAGAATTATCATAACTATTTCATGGAAAATAACACTCTCTTAACTCAGATTCATCCACACCATAATTCACTAGTCCCTCCATGCATAACATGTTGATCCATGAGTAAGGAAGGAAATGATCAACAAAACATGAAAAATCCATAAATTCCAAGATAACCAAACATGCATATCAAGCACATTGAGCACAACTCCCAGTCAAATGAATCCTCATACATTTATAATCATGTAGACCTTGCAAACTCACATATCATAACAACTTGGATGAATAATTTAACATCAATTTGAGTTATGAAATTACTATGAGTGTACCAACAGCACAAGGATTTCCCAAATCCATCATATCATTAGAAAAAACATGTAAACATCTCATCCCGAGCACACAAGAATACACCATCTTGGTCAACAATGTTGGTGCACCTCAAGCAGTCATACACAACCATGTATATAACTATGTAACCATTAGAATAACAAAAACCCATACATCATAATCCCTATCATGTCCATGAATTCATATAATAATATCACCCATTTTATATACACAAGAATCCCTGCAACTATCATGGACTAAATAGATCATAGGCACCATGGTCATACTAGTGAACTTCTGTGACCTTCAGGTTATATACAAAGAATCCAAGAACTTTACAGCATATCATACATTACTATTGGATTGGGGCTCCCTAAGCTGCTTTTTTTGTATAAGTTTCTAATATTTTGTCTTTCGTATGGGTTTTGGGGAGGGTCAAAGCCCCAATTTTTTGTAATGGGTTAAAGGGTAAATCTAGGATCTGAAAACCATGGTTTCTGGACCATAGGATAGCAAAGGCTGTGATGATATAAATAGATAGATAGTTGGGTCTAGGAGGTAACGAAGAAACAAGATAGATGCTACGTGCGAATAGTTGAGGTCTATTTTTGGTTAGTTTTGGGTAAGGACTCCTACTGGCTATGTGCACAAAGATCTTCAGTCTTGTTGTGTGCAAACCCCACTGGCTATGTGTGCGGGTTGTGTTTTCGGTTGTAATTTGGTTTTTAATGCTAATGAATGTGGAATATATTTGAAGTATATTTTTGGTATATGAATCGATCATGTTTATTACTGAATTACATCTGTGATATTTATTTAAGTTGCAAATGTATTTGTGATATGAGAATTAGCTGTGATTATAATGTTTTGTGATGGTATTTGTTGATGCACACGTGGATGCGAATGTATTGATTAGATCTGCTAATGATAGTAGCTTTTATATGGTTATGTACTGATTATACTATTAAGGGCTTGCGAATAGACTCATTATGTGCAAACCTGATAAGTTGCAACATAGATCTGCCTTAATTACCTACTCTCTCCCAGGGTGTGGAAACCTGGTTCCAGCACCCTCCCATACTACTTCTGGTGAGACCTTGGCCTGCGAAAGTAGGTCATTGCTGAAAGGGCTAGTAGTATAGTGGTTTGGTGGCAAATCTTAACCTCTGAACCTACGTTAGGACCCTTCAAGCCAAAAAATGGTTCCGTTGCCGGGACCGGGAGAATTTTGAGAGAGAGATCACGTAATGCCACGAAATCGTTAGAGACCTGAGAAATTGGAACTTGAAGAATGGTTTGAAATACAGATCCAGGAATATTTTGTAAAGGAGAATCGCAAATCGAGGTTGACAACTGAGAAATGGAAGAACAAGTACATCTTCACCGAAGTCTATGAAATTTTCTTTGTAACCTTTGCGCACAAGCTTCAGGAGTGGTTAGCAAGGCTTTTAGAATTCCAGACATGTTGGAAGGATGATCAAGTTACGCAATGGAAATCGGAATTGATTCAGTATTTTCAGAAGACTGACAATATGATCACCCGTATGATAGATCATTGGGTGGATAGCATGTTGGGAGGGTTCATGACAGAATTCGTAGTCAATCTGTTCATATCCTATTATGAGGCAGAGCGAAGGTTCTTCAAAGGTTTCCAACATAATTTCTTGCGAACACTGCCATTTTTAATCAAAATATTACTGTGTGAAAAGGGAATTTTGTGCAGCCACACTGAATGAATGACCTCTGATCAGAGCAAGAGTACAACACGAAGTGGGAAGTACTATCGAACCAACCGAGAAGGGGATAGATACATCTACAGTCCACTAAGAGAATTGGTTGTGCACGCAGGAAATAATCCTCCATCCACACCACCTTTAGGTTAGCATAAGGGTAAGAACTCCCCCATACCTCTGCCACCACCAGAAGAAGATATGACCACACACATGAAGCTACCCACCTTCAAGGGTGTGGGAGATGAAGATATGGACCAATTTTGGTTTGTGGCAGAATCAGTATGGACTGCATAGAATGTGGCTACCGATGCTGTAAAGAGAGTGCAGTTTTCCCTCGCCTTTGAAGGAAGGGCCTTGGACTAGTATATGGGGTACGTAGGCCAACATACGGATCCATCTATTCAAGAGATTAAGAAAGCTTTAAAACAACAATTCCGGAAGCCTAAGTCCTACTCGCAGTTGGTAACTGACCTGAAATACTTTAGATAGGGACCCACTGAGTCCATATGGGAGGTTGATCAGCTATTAAATAAGGCTATCAGAGATGGGAAATTTCAGTATGATGATAGGCACCATAAGGAATGGTTTATCACTATGCTGTTACCTCACCTACGCGGACCTATGGGTCAGCAGGTGATTGAGACGCAAGAGAAATCCTTGGAGATTGTTATAAAGCTAGAAGCTGTGCCAAGAGACGATGCCCAGTTTAGGGTGCAGAAGATCTAGGGACAGCTGGAGGTAATGCACCTCAAAATCTAGAATCTGAAAAAAGAGCGAGGAAAGGAAGCTAGCCCAGACATATGGTGTATAAGATGCAGGGTGTCTGACCACACCAAGGACCAGTGTCCTCTACTGGCAGACTACATACAGGTTGGGAGGCCCAACCTATTGCGTCCTAAAGAGGCTGCGGGACCAAGTGGTTCGACGTTATGGTGTGCTGACTGTTGCGTAGCTGGACTACATGATACCAACCATTTCCCCCATCTTGGTGTGTATGTTCCAAAATTTAAGCAACAATGGTGTTGATTCTACTCATCTGTGGGACATGAAGAACATAACTGTTGGACCTATGACTTAATGATAGACCGGGGAAACCTATACAAGGTACACGCTGACCCTTCTTCACCACTATCTCCCTCAGGCAGAGGAGGCTCCCCAACAAGATGCGGGGGAGGGGGAAGGGGTGGAGGCGTAGGTAGGGGAAGAGGGCAACTGATCTGTTACAACTGTGGAGAAATAGGGCACTTCACAAGGGAATTTCCAAACCCTGCACGACAATCTTGTCGATATTGTAGACAATTGGATCACGTGATCAAATATTTCCTAGTGCTAATAGCAAAAATGCAAGGAAAACAATAGACACCAATACAGAATGTGCAGAGGGTTAAGGCGGAACCGTGCGATGAAGGACCAAGCATTAATGTCATAACCCACAACGGAATGGCTATAAGAGGAGCTGAGGAAAAATATGTGGCTGAACCCCTTATCCGGAAATTTTCTATCAAACAGGAAAGCTTGGAACTACAGAAGGGAAAAGAAACCTTTATCGTAGACTGCAAGGACTTTGCCAAGGATGAGGCATCTACCTCCAAGGCTCCAGTAAACCTAAGAGAGGACGACGAAGTTAGACCATTCCTACAAGCCTATATGAAGCTGCTACGCAACCAGAAGGTAGTAGAAAATATTTAAACACTGATAGATAGCTTTGCAGAAAGAAATGACCCTCCTACAGAGGTTAGAGATGTTCACAAGTTGTACAAGCACAAGAAGCGCACTGGGCGGGAAATGCGGCTAACAACGTAGATCAATGACTATGAAATGGATCAATTCATTTTGGATCTGGGATCTGATGCCAACGTATTGCCCAATCAAACATGACAGAGGATGGGAGAACCTAATCTGGAATGGTATACTATATAGCTGTGCATGGCTAACCAACAGAAGATCATACCATTGGGGAGGTTGTCAAAGATTATGGTAGATATCGCGGGAGTTAAGGTACGCGCAGAATTTGAAGTAATTCAGATTGTGGAAGATGCAGACCCTTATCCTACACTCCTAGGACTGGATTGGGCAATAGACATGGGAGGTATTATCAACTTGAAGAGAAGGATCATGGTTTTTGAGAATGAGGGTACAAGAGTGATAGTCCCTCTAGACCCTGCGGAAGGAGAGCGGTATACAAAACCAATGCGTGAGGGAGACGACATAGATCATATTTACAAAATCACCACCTGGGACAAGGATTGGATTAATCCTACAACTGATGATGTGCTTTGCTGGGAGAAAGACAGTGAATGCCTCTCTTACACCGATGGAGAGATAGAAAATTGGCAGAATCAATTACATGATGTATCTATGCTGCAATGCCTTGGGATCATGAAGAGCTTCCAGTGTATCTCCTCAGAGGTAATATAACTGCCCTACTTTGATCGTTCTGATAGTATTAAGTTTTTTTTGTGAAAATTCAAAGCTGGAGTTCCAAGGGAGCGAAGAATGTGGGCACTTAACCTAGCCATGTGCGTAACCCCTGCGCGGTGGTGGGAAACTCATAAGGGGACGTTCCAGGATTGGGAGGAATGCTGCAAAATGATGATTCTATGGTTCAAACCCCTAGTTCACCTATGCATGGAGGTTTTCCTTGGCCAAAGAGACTTGCATAAGCATGTAGACACATGGATGGAGGTATGGAGTGAAAGGACCATGGATGAATGGGTCCACCTATTTATTCATGCCTTGGGGCCAATTCCTACTGCATGGTATCTGGACGTAGAACTACTTCATTGTACATGCCACTAGGAAACTGTGAAGGATGATTTCATAGGAATGTTTGGATTGATAGGAAAAACAGAGGCATTTGATGAAGCTTTACAAGACATTGATGCCTTGGTATTTGATGAATCGCACCCTCGTATGGAGTATGGGGCACCAACCTGGGATACGCAGATGCAGGATATTGTCAATTGTCACAATCTGTCGATGGAGGAACATGATGAAGACCCACGAAATATCACTATCCCAGAAATCGGAGGGAGAATGCGTAGCTACTAGACCCTCGTTGTAGACCGTTTATGTGACTAAGCCTCTGAAGCTAAGGGAAGTCAACATTGGAACAGAGGAGAAACCTAAGATATCTAAAATTTGGGACTACTAGGATGATGATACTAATGGGAAGGTCACAGAACTCCTCACAGAATACCAGGACCTGTTTCCCACGAAGTTCTCGGAACTCAAAGGGGTTATAGGGGACCTAGGGGTCATGCACATCACTTTAAAACCAGATGCGCACCCCGTTAAGCAGTTCCCTTATTGATTGAACTCAAAATATAAGCAGATATTCAGGGAGGAACTTGAAAAAATGGTATCCACAGGTATCATCGAATCAGTAGAACAGTCCGATTGGGTAAGCCCTATGGTGGTCTAGGAGAAAAAGACCAAAGGAGAAATAAAAATATGTGTTGACATGTGCAAACTGAACGATGCCTGCATTCATGATCCCTTCCCTACACCATTTTCTGATGAAATTCTTGATAGCGTGGGAGGGCAGGAAGCATACTCATTCATGGACAGGTTCTCGAGCTACCATCAGATCAGGATCGCACCTGAATATCGCAGCATAACTACATTCTCCACTAAATGGGGATCCTTCCAGTACACTGTCATGTTGTTTGGGCTCAAGAATGCCCTTGCCATCTTTTCACGGGTGGTGGTTGCAGTATTCAAGGAATTCATCCACAAGTTCTTGGAGGTGTATTTTGATGATTGGACAGTATTTGGTTTGTTAAAGAATCATGTCTCGAACCTGCACATGATGTTAGATGCCTGCAGGAAGCACGAAATTTCCATAAATATTAAGAAGTGCATCTTTTGCGTACCTTTCGGGATCTTGCTAGGCCAGAGAATCTGTTGGTAGGGAATGATGGTTGATCACACCAAGGTCGCAGTTATCATCAACCTAGCAGTCCCTACAACTGAGAAACAACTACGCTCTATCCTCAAATATACAGATACTACAGGAAGTTCATTCAAGGGTATGCACTAATCACAACACCCATGGAGAAGCTGCTAAAGAAGGATGTTTCATGTTTTTTGGATGCGGAGTATCAGAAGAGCTTTGAGCTACTCAAGGAAAATATGGTCTCTGCAACTATCCTCATATTTCCTAACTGGGAGAAATTTTTCTATGTACATGTAGATGCTTCAGGGATCGCCCTGGGAGTTGTCCTTACGCAGCCTAGGGAAGGAGACATCGACCATCTAGTTGCATCTTCTAGTCGAAAGCTCTCTAGTGTGGAGTGCAACTACTCCACTACGGAGCGCAAGGGGTTGGCCATGGTATACACCCTGCAGAAATATTGGCATTTCTGTTAGGAGGGCACTTCAAGATGTTTATATATCACTCAACTTTGAAGTACCTACTGAATAAGCCTATGTTGGGGGCTAAGATTTGTCGATGGCTACTACTATTCCAAGAATATTACTTTGAGATCATTGTGAAGCCAGGGAAACTAAATTTCGGGCCAGACCACTTATCCCGAATCGAAAGTGGCGAAGAAACGACCAACCTAGAAGAAGGATTGCCCGATGTGCAACTGTTTTCTATTAAGGTGGTTGATGCGCACTTCGTCAACATCATTCACTTCTTAACTACAAGGATGGCGCCTGAAATCAGTACACCAAAAGAAAGAGCTCGTAACCCGCACAACGGATTTTACCATCATAATTGGCCACTTGTATAAGCTGGGAGCTAATGAGGTGCTGCGAAGATACGGTTTGGAGCATGAAAGACACACCATCTTAGCAGAAGCCCACGGGGGTGTAGCATGAGGTCACTATGTAGGGAAAGCGTGTTGGGTGTGGAGCCTGATTATCTTGTTTATTTTGTATCACAACATTGGACCCCTGTACCTTAATGGGGCCGCAATGCTACCTATAATTAAACACTACCTCGGGGGTCTAAGGGGGGCAGATGCGACTTTATTGAGCCCCCCTGGTAGGGGGTTTCAGGGCTAATGCCCCCGAAGCTAAAAGCAGATGTAAATTTTCCTTGTAAAAGTATAATAATTTCTAGTCAATCTGGGTCGTTCATTAGGCGAATGATATAACGGTAGAATTTATGTTTAGTTTAGGGGTTTTTTTCCCTAGAAGGAAACCCCTCACTTGTATGAGGGTATTGTATTGCAGCTATGTATTGTATGTGTATTCTCAGAGCGAGAAACAGATAGGGACACTGTGAGAGAGAACAGAGGATATTAAAGTAGATCTTTTGTCGGTTGTGTCTCTTAATTTTGCTGGATAATAGAAAGGAAGGATTGGCTGTTCGGGGTGGACGTAGCCCAAACTGGGTGAACCACGTATATCTGTGTCTCTCCAGTTTTATGTGTTTTCTGTGCTTGTGTTTTCCACATATTTTATGTGTTGAATTTCTCTGTAATATATAATTTTCTAACAATTGGTATCATAGGTGAAGGTCTATTTGGTTGATAAACTCGCAGGAAAGAAAGGTTCCTGGTTCGAGTGGGAGAAATGGTGGAAGATGGTAAGTTTAGGGTCGAGAAATTTAACGGTCAAAACTTCCCACTATGGAAGATGCAGATGGAAGAGTATCTATATTAGAAATATATATACCTACCATTGAGCAGAAAAACAAAGAAGCCGACAGCTATGACAGACACAGAATGGGAGATTCTCGATAGAAAGGCACTCAGAACAGTACGGTTTTGCCTCGCAGCATCGGTAACATTCAATATTTTGAAGGAAAAAACAACAGAGGTTTTGATTAAGGCATTGGCGAAATTATATGAAAAACCCTCAATCTCAAACAAGGTATTTATTATGAAACTTTTATTTAATATGAAGATGTCGGAAGGTGGATCTGTTGCAGACCATTTAAATGATTTTAGTACAGTTACGAGTCAGTTAAGTTCTATAGGGGTAAAATTTGATGACGAAGTTAGGGCTATTTTATTTCTGTGCTCATTTCCAAAAAGCTGGAATGGCTTAGTTATGGCCATTAGTTACTCTGTCTCCAGATCTAGTACTTTAAATTTTGATGATGAAATGTGACGGAAAAGCTCCAGTGAGGCATCGGGTAATGCTTTGAGTTGAGAGTCTAGGGGAAGAAAAATAGAAAGAGGAAAGAGCTTAGGATACCGCATTAAATCAAGGAAAGGAAGATCCAAGTCTAGATCAGGGATAGTGTGTTAGAAATGTGGAAAGAAAGGACACCTGAAGAAAGGTTGTAGATCTCGGAAGAGAAAGAAGGAGACACACATCAATAAAACAATCATGAAGCAAATGTGACAGGTGATGTGTTACAATATTCTTTGATTCTTTCTTTCGAAAATGTTACTGATTCTTGGGTGGTAGATTCACGGGCCTCATTCCATGCCACACCTGATAAGAAATATTTTCATGACAATGCTCAAGGAGATTTTGGACAAGTTTGTTTGGGTGATGATAAACCCTATAAAATTGTTGGAATGGGTAAGGTTCTTGTAAAACAACAGAATGGAAACCAATGGCTATTAAAGGAGGTAAGGCATGTTCCATATCTGAAGAATCTGATTTCAACAGGGCAGTTAGGCGGTGAAGGTTGTGTGACAACTTTCACAGATAAAATTAGGAAGGTCACCAAAGGAGCCCTGGTAATAGCAAAAGGAGAAAAAGTTGGCACATTTTATTTATGTAATGGTATTTTTAACTATGTTAATGCTTTAACTTCCAAAGGATCAGATGCATCATTATGGCATCATAGGCTCGGACACATGAGTAAGAAGGGATGAAGATTCTTCACTCAAGAAATTTGTTGCTAGGTTTGAAGAATGTTGATTTGGATTTTTGTGAGAATTGTGTTTATGGAAAACAGAAGAGAGTCAGATTTCTCAGAGTTGGGAAAGAAAAGAAGACTGAAAAATTAGAGCTTGTGCATATAGATGTATGGGGACCTGCTCAGGTATCATCTCTCGATGGCTCTCATTATTATTTTACTTTTATTGATGATGCAACTATAAAGTCTTGGATTTATTGTATTCAGAATAAATATAATGTATTTGATACTTTCAAGTAATGGAAAGCTTTGGTTGAGATTGAGACATGAAAGAAGTTGAAGTGTCTCAGATCAGACAATGGAGGTGAATATTGCAGCAAAGAGTTTGATAGGTACTGTTCAGAGCATGGAATTCGTGGAGAGAAGACAGTTACAAGAACACCACAAGAAAATGGTGTGTCAGAAAGGATGAACAGAACAATCATGGAGCGTGCAAGGTGCATGAGATTGCATGTAGGACTGCCTTTACAATTTTGGGTAGATGATGTAGATATTGTTGTTTATCTAATAAATAGAGGGCCTGTTGGGGTCCTGTGTTTTGATAGATTGGCTTACCAAAATACAAGGAAACATACAAACCTAACTTTAGATCTCTAGGATCTAGCCTTCCTAGTCTCAGAGAGGGATCTCTCAATATGTTTATAAAGATGTGTCTTGAAAGGTTTAGAAGTTTATTTTAGGCTATTTATGAGGTGCAAGGTTGTTTTTTTTGTTATTTGGTTGGACAAGTGTGTTTCATGTGGTATTAGATACAACATGGGAATCTACAAGCCATTGTGCAATGGATTCATGTGAAAGTCCAAATAGTTTTGATTGAGAAGGAAGGGAAACCAAAGGGAAAATCTAACTTGGTCTAGGATCTGTTGAATAATATAGGTGAGATGGGATGAACGTTAAGAAATAAGAGTGAAAAAAAAACTAAACCCTTTCACAATGACTTAAAGGATTCGAGGAATGCCCTATTTCCTCCAATAAGCTCACTGCTTTGGACTTAAATAATATAAACATTCAAAGACAGGAGAAGTGCAGACTAAACCTTATAAATGAATTGTAGGATTCGGGGAACGCCCTATTTCCTCCTATAAGTTCACCTTTGAGAGTTCAACCAACAAAGACATACAATTGCATTCAAAGAAGAGGGAACACCTTAGACATCTAAGACTGCAATTATAGGGACCTTTAACACAATAGTTACAATAATGAACAGAGGGTATGATTGAAACAAGCCTCTCTGTCAAACTGCAACTATTAATAATCAAAGGGAGATTTCAGATACAACATTCAATGGCAAAGAAAGAGGGAACGCCTAGACAGTCTTTAACACAACTGAGTTAACCATTTCTGAAATAAAACAAACTGAATATAAAGAGATCTATCGAACTACCCAATCACATTCAGTAGAAAAAAACATATAAAAAGTGAAGGATAAACAGGTCAGAGGTGCTTCTAGGATACATTTCTCTGCCTAAACTTTTTATCCTACTGTAAGCAAAGCATGATGGAACAAAGTGGAAAAACAGGAAATAACATTAACAATAAGAAGTACTTCACCAAAACCAGGCTCAGGGATCTGATGGTCCAGCCTCCTTCATCAACAGAAAAACAAAGATCTTCACACTCTTTCAGAACACAAAAGCTTCTTCAAAGCAGCAATATGTATTACTTTAGAATTCACAAAATGCCAACATTTTACATTGAGACTTCGAAGAGTCTTTATAGAGAAAATGAGAAAAGTAGGTGAGGAAAGTTTTAATGAACATCAGAGATAGTGAAAGATATTCTGAATGCTCCATTCTATGCCTTAAACATTTTGTTGAATTCTCGACATAATCAATAACTTTGCAGCTCGTTTAAGACCATTTTGATATGACAGAAACCACCCGTAGGGTGTCCTTGAGAAGAAAATCATCTGGAGAGGTACTATCCTCTTCTCGATGTGAGTTAAGTGAAGAATGGGCTATTTGGACTTCCATACTTCCAAATAACCACCTCTGACAATTTGTAGTAGCTTCCTTGGTGCAATAACTGCTTGGCAGACTTGTGTGCATGGGTATGGTTAATGTCTATGTCAGTCATCGTTCTGCATCACTAACTGCTCTGTCTCTTTTGTACTTAAACCTGCATTAGCTCTGCTTATGCTTATGTACTAATTTTGGTCTTCTATGTTGTATATATTGCCACTGGAAATGTGATCATCGTTTTTTCTGAGTGTTTTGTGCACAGGTGGGGGATTTAACTGAGCTAGAGGGTCACTAATGGTTCATGGGTATGATATATTGATTGACACACCCTCGCCCTCCGGTTCTGGTCCTTTTGACTTTGTTTCCTGGTCCTGAGGCTGCTATCTCAGCCTATGTGTTACCTCTTTGACTGTAACACATTAATTCCTTCGTCGGCCATGAAAAACCTGCAAACACAAAAACCTATTATGAAATCCTACGTGGGGCTTTAAACTGCTTCAGAATGGCTTTAGTAGAGGTGGAGGAGCGATTGCAGAGGAATATGCGTGGTGGAGAAGGTTACATGGCGCAACACCATGAAACCGGGGTTTAAACATGAATTAGTGTGAAAAAGGACTTTTAGTGTTAAGACATAAAAGCTTATGACTCAGGCGAATACAAAGGAAAAAGGTGAAAATGAAAGACCACGGGGGCGTATTTGATGGTGGGACTAAAAGGGCGGAGGAAGATTGAACGTGGACCATCATATCATTGGAAGAGATCAATGGTGGAGATCTTCCGATGAAGTCCTTTGGAAGGTCTGATGAATGAAAATGGATGGGAACACGATACAATATGGGCCGTTAGATTAAATCAATCAACGGCTAGAATTAAAAGCTGAGATTGCGAAGGGTAGGCGGTAAAGTGAAAAACAAGAATGGTTTTCGTGCAATCAAATAGTGGGTAGGTGGTTTTCACTTATGGAACGTGATCCTATCAAGGATCGACACGTGGAATCACAAAACCACTTTTATCGTATAATTTTAAAACATTAAACTTCGGGCACAAAGTTACGCGATATGCAATGGCGACCGTTGGATCTAGGACCTCAGATCCGACGGTGCGGAACGAGCACGATAGGTGGAAATTTGCGGGGTTAAAAAGGAGTGCGGGATGGAATTAGGACCGTCAGATCTACAGGAATGGACAACAGAGATCTAATCGGCAGATCACGAAACAGTGAAAAGGGGCAAGGCGAAGGTGGAGCGCGATTAGGTCGTGGTTGTTGGTTCTTGTGGATTCAACGATCAGGATCCAATCGCAATGTCGAACCATCAGAGAAACGAAAAGGGAAGACTTTTGGATTCACGATGCGCAATTAAGCGCTGGCCGTCCGATCTGGAACAAGATCGACGGTGGAGATTAAATCGGCGGGGTGAAGATGGAGGATTATGGGCGAAGCGCGATGCGATCTTGGTCGTTGGTTCTTGTGGATTCAATGGTCAAGATCTAATCGCAGGATCGGCATCGGAGGAGGAAAGGGACATGGAAAATATAAGTTGTGATAGCTAATCGTGTGATGGAGCGGAGGTCGTTGGATCTGCGGATGATCAACGGTCCAGATTTGATCGAGAGTCGCATAAGTGGAGTGGTAATATGATGGATGGGCGCGATGCGCTTGAGCACTGACCGTTGAATCTGAAAGATCGACGATGGAGATTGAAGAAGAGGTCAATAGAGCAAAGGTTCATCGCATCGGAAAAATGGAAGAAACAAAGGAAAGTAGGAAAAGGAAAGCTCTGATTGCGATTTAGCGATGAGGGCTATGAGGGAGCGCAATTTAGATATGGCCATTGGTTCTTGTGGATTCAATGGCCAGGATCTAATCGCAGGATTGGCATCGGGGAAAAATGGAAAAGGGAACATGTTGACTGAAATCTCTGATTGCGATTAGCGCTCGTTTATGGCTCCGGTCCTGTGCGGAAAAGGGGCTAGGGCTAAGGCCGAAAGGGGCTTAAAGCCTTAGTGGAAAAAAGGGGGTTTTAGGCCAAAACCAGGGATTTTCAAGGAATTTCTTGGCTTTTGTAAAGGGGAAAAAGGGCGATTTAAACCTATAAATGGATTTTTAGAGGCTTAAAAGGATTTTGGAGGCCTTTCATAGGGGAATGGAGGTTTTAAAGAGGAAAAGGAGGCTTTATGAAAATGAAGGGAAATGAGTCAAAATGGGCAGTTTCAGAGGCCTTGTAAAACAGTTCCTTTGGTGAAACAGTGTGGATTTAAGATGTAAACAGCAGTGAAGATGAACCTCCAGGATGGAGCAAACATAAGACTTCAAGGATGATATATTTTCAAAGGAAATGTATCTCTTAAATGCTTGGAAACAAACTTAGCCACCATTTGGCATATCAGAATTTACAGGTGGCTAACAGTGGCTCCACTTGGGGAGGACAGCTTGCCCTTTAGGTGTCCAGAACCTCAGTAATCTCTATATTTAGCAGACCCATGCCTTTCCATTGGGAAATAGTTTTTCTTTCCTTGATTGGTCTTCTTTTGATCTAATAATATTTGCAGCAACCTGAAAAACTGTCATTCTTCAAAACAACATTTCTACCTACCCATTCCTACTGTCCTAGCATTTTTTATTATTTTGAGTGCACTTGGACTGGCAAACTCTTTTTCAATATTTTATTTTGTAAACAGACAAACAAACCTATCTAATGCTACCCTTATTTCTTCCAAGAGCCCAGATTAAACAGTTGGACTCTTAATTCTCTACCTAATCTAATACCTGTCAGGATTAAATAGTCTGACAGGTTTTCATTATCTATATTCTAAGCCAGAAATTGAAAATACAGTCAAACCAGGATTAGAATGTCTGGTTTGTTGTGGGTCCATGGCATAAGAACAGTTTCTCATGAACTAAAAATAGCAAAAATTACAACAAAATTGGGAAGGCTTGAAGTTCTGAAAACTGAAAACATCTTCCCTTCCTTTCCTGACTCAGATCTTGAGCTTTTTAGAGTCATCTTTTCCTTCATTTCAGCCCTGGTTTTGGTCTGGTTAGAGTTGTATCCTTTTCTTTGCTGGTTCAAGTTTTGAGCATGTTAGAACTAGTCTTGCTTTTCTTCTCTTGGCTCAAGTTTTGAGAGAATTAGAGCCATATTTCCTTATGCTTATAGGTTCATATTTTCAGCATGTTTGAACCTCTCTTTTTGGTATGGTGCTATACCTTTCTTGTTTTATTTTTTCCCTCTTTTCTATTTTTATTTTTTTTGTGTTTTCTTTCTTTTTCTTGATGCAAATGGTATGTACAATGGATGAAAAACTCTGAAACTTAAGACTCTTGACAGAAGTAGTGTTTAAGCATCCTGCCATTGACAGGACCTCCTAACACTTCTTCACCATTCAGTTCTTGCAGGAAAAATGCATTATGCCCTCTTAAGGAATGAATAATATAGGGCCCTTTCCACAGATTTCCAAACTTACCATGTTTTCCTTTCTCTTCCCTCCTTGAATCCCATTTGAGCACCACATTCCCGACTTGGAAGTCATTTGCTTTGGTCTTTTTGTCAAACTACATTTTGATGTTTTCTTAGATTGCTTGAGTTCTCTGGTAAACTTCCTCTCTGGTCTATTGCAAATGGATGGTCTGATTGATCCTTCTCTGCATATCATTTTTCTCAACTTGAAATTCCTGAAGGATTTTCATGACTGGAACTCCCAAGGATGTTGGGAAAACAACATCCATTCCGTAGACCAGCTGATAGGGGGGTGTGTTGATTGACTTTTTGGTGGTTAACCTATCAGCCCACAAAGCATGAACCAGCTTACCATGCCATGCTTTCTGATTCTTCTCCAACAACTTCTTGATGATGTTAATCAGGCTCTTGTTGGAAGATTCAGCAAGTCCATTTCCTTGGGGGTAATAGGCTGTAGAGTGGCCCAAGGTGATCCGATATTTATGGCAGAAATCAACCATATTTTTGGATTTAAAGGCAGCAACATTGTTTGTGATTATTTTCCTAGGACAGCCAAATCTTGACAATATGTTGGCCTCGAGGAATTTAATAATGACAGAGTCAGTAGCATTCCTAATAGGTATTGCCTCTATCCATTTGGTAAAATAATCTGTGGCTGTGAGGATCCATTTATGTTGGTCTGAGGAGGGTGGATGGATTTCCCCTATAAAGTCCAAACCCCACTGTTGGAAGGGTGTTTCAACACTAATAGGCTTCAAGGGTAAGGGCAAGAGATTTCTTCTACCATCGAAAATCTGGCATTTGAGGCAAGATGTTACTAGTTTGTGGATGTCTGGAAAAAGGGTGGGCCAATAGTAACCTGATCTGAGGATTTTGTTTGTTGTGGCCTTCCAATTTAAGTGCCCTCCACATTCTCCTTCATGCATTTCACGCATGATTTTTCTTGCATCATTCTCAAGTAAACATTTTAGTAGTATCCCAACAACATTTTTCCAGTATAAAACTCCATCTATCATACAATATTTTAAAGCCTTCTGTTTTACAAATCTAGCTTTTGTTTTCGACAAAGAAGGAGGGGCATTTAAGTAAAGTAGCACATAAATAATATCAGCATACCATGGAGAATTCGTGAATGTTTCTTCAGTAAATGGTGCTGGGAACTCTTCTATCTCTTCTAAGGCATCAACCATATTCATGTCTAGAACTTTGAAATTAGACTCGGCCATGAGTTTTTCTAATCCTTGTCCCTTGATGAGTTTAGTAGGCCTGATCTCTAAGTTGTATTCCAGAATAGTGGCAATCCACTTTCCCCTTTTTCCATCGGGGTCCTGACTTAGAATGTCTTTGGCTACGGTGTGTGGAACAAAGGCAATGATATGTGAATGTAAGATGTACACTCTAAAATCCTTTAAATCGTTTACCAATGCCAAGGCTTGCTTTTCCATGATTTTGTATTTGAGTGGGGAATCTCTTAAGGCTTTGTTGAAGAAGGATATAGGTTGTTCTTGCCGCAAGTTATTCTTCTGCAACAATACTACAGCTATTGTATGTTCAGATGCAAAGGAAAAAATATAAAAATATTTGGTGAAATCAGGATTGATCAGGACTGGTGCTTGAGTAAGGGCTTGGTTTACCAGTTCAAATGATTGTTTAGCTTGCATTGTCCATTTGACACCTACTTCTTTCCTAAGCATGTTAGTGATGTTTTTCAATAGCTCAGCAAGGTTGGGGATGAATCTCCTCAAAAAATTAATCTTTCCAATGAAAGACTGTAATTCTTTGAAATTCCTAGTGTGGTTGATATTCAGTATGCCCTCAATTCTTTTAGGATCTATCTTGATCCCTTCTTCAGATATTATATGACCAAGAAGCTTTCCTTCTTGGAGGCCAAAGAGCATCTTTTTGGGATTTAAAGACAAGCCAAACCTTCTGCATTTCTCAAAAACTTTCCTTAAATGTTCCAAGTGTTCTTCATCAGTTTTGGAGAAAACGGTAATGTCATCAAGGTAAATGATTATAAAATATCCTATGTCTTCCGAGAAGGCTATGTCCATGGCCCTCTGGAAGGTGGATCCTACATTCATCAAACAAAATGGCATTTTGACATACATGAATTTCCCCCAAGGTGTGGTAAAGGTTGTCTTATCCTGATCACTTGGGAGGACTAACACTTGGATATAACCCGAGAACCCATCCAGTAATGATATCCTTTTTGATCCAACTACCCTTTGAAGGATGTCGTCCATTTTTGGCAAGGGGTAGTTATCTTTCAGAGAGGCTCTATTCATGGGTCTGAAGTCGATACACAGCCTAATCTCCCCTGTCTTCTTCCTGACAGATACCAGATTGGAGACCCATTCTGAGTATCTGACAGGAACAATGATCCTTGCATCATACATCTTCTTAATTTATTTTTCTACTGCAAGCAGTAAGACAGGGTTTATCCTCCTTAATTTATGTCTGAAAGGTTTCTGATTTTCCTTCAGAGGAATCTTGTGCTGAATGATGCTAGTGTGATATGATTTCAAATCTTTATACTCCCATGCAAAAACATCTATAAAATCTTTTAAGAGTGCTATATATTGTTTTTTGATGTGGGCGGAAAGGGTGCTAGATAACTTAATCATTTTAGACTCATTTGGGTTGCCTATATTGTGCTCTTCCACATTAGTTTCCACGGGTTCTGTTTTGGTTCTTTAGCCACATCGTTGAAATCAAAGAGTTGTTCTAATGGTGCAAGGCCTTTGGGTATGGTATCACCCTTACACTCTAGAACTTCGAGGTCCCTTTGGTTTGGATCATCAAATAAATTTTCTTTGAAAATATGATGAAACTGATTTATATCAGTAGGAGAGGGGGGCTCTATTTCAGGCATTTTTTCCTCATCTGAACATTCTTTTTCATGGCTGCAACTTGGTGATGCTGTGGAAAACTCATTTTTTGACAGCAGGAAATCCTCTATATGTTTATCATTGTTAAAAGCTGCCAGTGATCTTCGTTATCAGGCACTGCTGGCCTATTTTTTACCTTTATAATGAGTTGTTCCTCAATTTGTGGTATCTGGCAGTTACTAATAGCAAAATCGAGTTCATTTTCCAAGTGATTTTGGGCTCTTGGTATGTACACAACCTCATATTTTTCGAAAGTTTTCAGGAGGTCTAAAATAGTTTTCCTATATTCTCTGAGTCTAGGGTTCTTGGTTGAGTATTCCCCTTTGATTTGTCTGATGATTAACTCAAAATATCCCTGTACTGATATCTTTTTAGCCTTTAAATCTTTAAGTATGTGCAGGGCAAGGAGAAGGGCTTCATACTCTGCAATGTTGTTAGTGCATGAAAATTATAATTTGTAGGCATGTCCTTTGTTTGTGTTGTGTATCCATACACCAACCCCTGCACTATTTTTGCAGCAAGAGCCATCAAAGCTCATCCTCCAGAGTGTTTATGTTTCATTTTCATTTGTTTTGTGTTGCTCAAGGCTGCTGTGAATTGAGGTATCTAGAGGTTGAGAGGAGGACAATTCTGAATTTTCTGGTGCACTAATGTCCTACTTGTTTTCCTTCTCTGTTTGGGTGACTTCATCTTCGTTGTATAAAATAAAGGAATCTGGATCTGAATGGGTGGAATAAACAGGACTGTTGTGAGGTTTTTCCTTGCTACTCACCATGTATTTCTTAAGAGTTTCCCTATATAACTGTTGAGATTGCAACAAGATGATGAGCTTAGTGGAAAGGAGTTGCCTTCACTAAGTGGGCCCGCAGGCTATTTTTGGCGCAAAGTCTATTTTTAGACTATGTCTATTTTTAGACATATAGATCATGTTCTATGAGTTGCAGGATGCTATTTTTGGATGGTTGGTCAAGTTGGAAAAAATAGATGGACTTCTATTTTTAGACATATTGGGCGAAATCTATTTTTAGATTGCTAGTCTAAAAATAAACATGTCAAATATTATTAGCTCTTAATAATATTTGGACTCTAAACGTTATCTTATTCTCTTGGAGCACTTCAGTTAAGTGCACAGATGTGGCACAGGAGCTGATAGAAGGAATTACACTATTCCTGAGGGTTACGTGGAGCTATTGCATAAAGACTTCAGTTAGAACTCATGTGATAGAGTTTGGTGGAGTTGATTGAGGAAGTTAGTGGAGTTGTATTCAGTTTAACTAATCTAAACATAGTTGAGCTATTTGTATTCAGTTTAACTAATTGATACAATTAGTGAGAGTGGTGTGAATTGATTATTAATTAATTCACTAATTATAAACTCATAAATCAACTAAATAATGCATCAGTTAACTTCAGTGCATGGACAGTTTCAGTGGAGACCAGTGCAAGAATAGGTGAAAGAGCAGGTTAACTATCAGTTGTGACTATACAGTTGCTATTTGCAACACACAGATAGGTGGAGTAGCCCATGAGGATTGCGAAGTTCAAGCCAGGTGGTTTATTTATTTAATGAAGCCATCCCATAGCATTAATTATGCAATAGAGGCTGGCTATCAAGTGGCAAAAGATTGGAGCATGTGTTTTGCTAGATCTAGCTTGATAGTGTGTAGCAATTGAGGGTGTGCATGAGAGCTTGTGAGGAGCTTTTGTACTATTATTTTTGCATGATCTCCATGACATATAATATACAGATAGTTTGGGTTTTCATCTTTAAGCTTTCCCATTAAATATTGTGTTCATATGCGTGATTGTTTGTGGTTTTAATGTGTGCATGCAATTGATTTTATTTCCGCATGTGATGATCAATGGTAGAAGAGATTTTGTATTATGCATGAAGCTAAAATAGTGTGTGATCAGGAGAATCTCGGTGAATAATATATCAGTTATTCAAATTTCTACAATAACCTTCTGGTTTGACCAAATACTGGTATGGTGGCATAATACATATCCATTTGAAGGCTGCCCTGGATCTTAGCTCCCCGTGATCTAGATAAAAGCATGCCATATTTTGGGGGAATGTCAGCTACTAATACATCCATTACAAGATTCTTAGCAGGAATTTGGGATAGGTTAACACACAAACCTTTAATTAATCCCAAGCATTTGACCTTTCTGGAATCAAAGGAATACAAGTCTTTGTAGGGTCTAGTGATCTCTAAGCCTAAGCTTTCCATTACTTCTTTAGGCATAAGGTTGTGTGATGCTCCTGAATCCAGCATGGCATTATGTAAAACTTTGTCATGTATATTTAGACTAACATAGAAGGGAGGCACATCCCCTTGTTGATATTTTCCTTCAATTTTGGGACCAAACAACAACTCTGGCTTATCATCTATTAAGTTCAAAGTAGCAGTATCTACATGTATATTCAGAGCTCTTAGGACCTGGTCTCTGTACACTTCCTGGGTCACTAATTCAGCTAGAGGTATGTTAATTTTTATCTTTGCAATATCTCCCTCAAGGCTAAAAGGAACTATCGCTTTTGTTGTATTTACATCTGTTTTCTCACTTATGTTTCTTTCAGCAATTTTGACTTGCTGGGTTTTATTAGAACTATCAATCTGAGTTGTTTTATCAGGGCCACTAGCAGAGGTACTAGGGAAACTCTGTTCAACATTTGGTTGGCTTCCTTTCTCTTTGTTTGACTCAACCCTTTTGGCTATTGTAATAGTTTTGTTTGTTGTCTTTTTAGTCTAATTTTCTGTACTTTTCCTAACAGCAGAGCTGGTGTTTTTGTCATTTGGACTATCTATGTTCCCTTTGCTTCTTAGATCATAATGTTTGTGTACCTCCATGATTTCATTTTCAAACCCCAATCTGTAATCTTTAGACTTTTGATGTGTATCTTCCTTTGGTTCTGAAGAGAAGAAACCTTGTTCTTCTTCAGTGAGGAAAACATCATCCCCACTTTTTAATCCAATCAAGTTCACATCGTTTTCTCCCAAATTTTCAATCTCCCTTTCTTCCTCTTGATCCACGTAGTTTTGTTAGAAGGGAGGTCTAATTTTCTGATCATTGTCTCTTTGTCTGTCTTGATTATCTTATCTTCTAAAGTTTTGGTTTCTATTTCTATTCTGGAGATTGTTTTGAGGTTCTCTTGGTGGCACTCTATCATTCAAGTTTATCTTCTCAAGCATTCTCTCCATCACCTTCACTAGATTGTCAATTTTGGTATCAGAGGATGAGGTCGAGGGTGCGTAATCATATTTATAAGTTACCCTCTTCTTTGATCTTAGCCTAGCTCTTTTTTCAATTAAGTTTGCTTCCATGCTCACTGCTCCCTTCTGCATGTCTTCTAAAGTTGCATAATCTCTCTCCCTCAGCTGATAGGCCATATCAGCATCGAAACCCTCAGGATATTTTACTAAGGCCATGCCTTAGGGAGGTTTCATGTGGGGTGGAAGGGCATTGTAGACACTGTTAAACCTGGTGGAGTAATCATGGACACTCTCTCCCTGATTCCTTTTAAGGCTCTGATACTCTGCTAGTATTTGGAGAGGGTTGCTTTTGACTTCCCATTTGTTTATGAATGTTTGATGTAAATAGGGGAGGTCTTGGATGCTATTAGGAGGTAAGATTTTAAACCACTTCTTTACTTCTCCTCCTAAACTTTGAGAAAATATTCTCATTTTAACGGTCTCATCATCTATCTCCATGTAATCAAATGCATCTCCAATTCCGTCTACATGTTTTTGAGCTGTGGTAGATTCGTTTCCAGTGAAATGGGGAATTTTAGATTGATAGTCATTTGGTAAGGGAACCAGGGGTTGTGGTAACACTAGTGGGGCATACCATGCCGCCATGGCAGTGTTTTGTGGAAGTAAAGGATTAGCTTGAGCAGCAGGTATATGGATGGCAGAACTACTTGGTCCTACAACAAACTGTTGAGCAGATCTAGGGTGAGAGAGAACCAAGTTATGAATGAAACGGATATCAGGAAGCATTGATGGAGGGGTTTCTCTGTCACTAATATGTTGACCACTATGTGGTGGTGATCTTGGAGGGTCAAAATCTATCTGCTCTGTACCACTAAATGATTTAGTTCTAGGTAAATTACTTGGTAAGTCTAAATCAGCTTGAGTATCTAATAGAGCTGTAAGGTTTTCAGGTGCTGAGTTAGCTCTATAAATGGGTCTGAAAATATTTGGATCCCTATATGTGAGAGGCTTCCTGAGAATGTTTTCCGGATTTTCAACTATTTCAGGAGGGTTTGGATTAGGATAAGCTCTGGTATGGATTTTTCTTGAAGCCAGTATGTTAAGTCTCAGATCCGATAAAGGAGAAAGCTAGCCAGATATGACAATCTTTAAGAGGAAAACTATCCTTAAACAAAGAAACTTAATCCTCTGAGTTTCCTTAAGTATGGATGATGTGGTGATGAAACTGGTCTCCCAGTGGAGTCTTTCGGTCTTTTAGGAACTGTGGAGTTGCCAGGTGGAAAATCTTTAGCTTTTTGTGACGGTAAAGTGTATTATGGTTCCACCAACATGTTTTTTATGAAGCCAATCCGAAATTGTTTTGGGTTTTTTTTGAGTTTATATGGTTATTTAAGGACTTACTGACTCTACAAGATTTTGCTAGACTATCATATACTCAATACGGTCCCACCGTGATCGCCATTATGTTGGGGTCCTGTGTTTTGATAGATTGGCTTACCAAAGGACAAGGCAACATACAAACCTAACTTTAGAGCTCTAGGATCTAGCCCTCCTAGTCTCAGAGAGGGATCTCTCAATATGTTTATAAAGATGTGTCTTGAAAGGTTTAGAAGTTGATTTTTGGCTAGTTATGAGGTGCAAGGTTGTTTGTTTTGTTGTTTGGTTGGAAAAGTGTGTTTCATGTGGTATTAGATAGAGCATGGGAATCTACAAGCCACTGGGCAATGGAGTCATGTGAAAGTCCAAATAGTTCTGATTGAGAAGGAAGGGAAACCAAAGGGAAAATCTAACCTTGTCTAGGATCTATTGAATAATATAGGTGAGATGGGTTGAACGTTAAGAACTAAGAGTGAAAAACAAACTAAACCCTTTCGCAATGACTTAAAGGATTCGAGGAACACCCTATTTCCTCCAATAAGCTCAATTATTTGGACTTAATCAATATAAACACTCAAAGACAGGATAAGTGCAGACTAAACCTTCTAAATGAATTATAGGATTCGGGGAACGCCCTATTTCCTCCTATAAGTTCACCTTTGAGAGTTCAACCAACAAAGACATATAATTTCATTCAAAGAAGAGGGAACGCCTTAGACATCTAAGACTGCAATTATAAGGACCTTTAACATAATAGTTACAATAATGAATAGAGAGTATGATTGAAACAAGCCTCTCTGTCAAACTGCAACTATTAATAATCAAAGGGAGATTTCAGATATAGCATTTAGTGGCAAAGAAAGAGGGAACGCCTAGACAGTCTTTAACACAACTGAGTTAACCATTTCGGAAATAAAACAAACTGAATATAAAGAGAGCTATCAGACTACCCAATCACATTCAGTAGCAGAAAACATATAAACAGTGAAGGATAAATAGGTCAGAGGTTCTTCTAAGGTACATTTCTCTGCCTAAACTTTTTATCCTACTGTAAGAAAAGCATGATGGAACAAAGTGGAAAAACAGGAAATAGCATTAACAATAAGAAGTACTTCACCAAAACCAGGCTCAGGGATCCAATGGTCCAGCCTCCTTCATCAATAGAAAAACAAATATCTTCACACTCTTTCAGAACACCAAATATTCTTCAAAGCAACAATATGTATTACTTTATAATTCACAAAATGCCAACCTCTTACAATGAGACTTCGAAGAGTCTTTATAGAGAAAATGAGAAAAGTAGGTGAGGAAAGTTTTAATGAACATCAGAGATAGTGAAAGATATTTTGAATGCTACATTCTGTGCCTTAAACATTTCGTTGAATTCTAGACATGATCAATAACTTTGTAGCTCATTTGAGACCATTTTGATATGACAGAAACCACCCGCAAGGTGTCCTTGAGAAGAAAATAATCTAGAGAGGTACTATCCTCTTCTCAGTGTGAGTTAAGTGAAGAAGGGGCTATGAGGACTCCCATACTTCCAAATATCTGCCTATGACAATTTGTATTAGCTTCCCTGGTGCAATAATTGCTTGGAAGACTTGTGTACATGGGTAAAGGTCATGTCTATGCCAGTCATCGTTCTGCATCACTAATTGCTCTGTCTCATTTGTACTTAAACCTGCATTAGCTCTGCTTATGCTTCTGTACTGATGTTGGTCTTCTATGCTATATATCCTGCCACTGGAAATGTGATCATCGTTTTTTCTGAGTGTATTGTGCACAGTTGGGGGATTTCGCTGAGTTGAAGGGTCGTTGATGGTTCATGGGTATGATCTGTTGATTGACACGCCTTGGCCCTCTGGTTCTGGTCCTTTTGACTTTTTTTCCTGGTCCTGAGGCTACTATCTAAGCCTGTGTGTTACCTCTATGACTGTAACACATTAATTTCTTCATCGGCCATGAAAAACCTGCAAACAGAAAAACCTGTTATGAAATTCTGCGTGGGGCTTTAAACTGTTTTAGAATGGATTTAGAAGAGGCGGAGGAGCATTTGCAAAGGAATATGCGTGGTGGAGAAGGTTACATGGCGCAACACCATAAAACCGTGGTTTAAACATGAATTAGCATGAAAAAGGACTTTTAGTGTTAAAACATAAAAGCTTATGACTCGGGTGAATACAAAGGAAAAAGGCGAAAATGAAAGACCACGGGGGCGTATTTGATGGTGGGACTGACAGGGCGGAGGAAGATTGAAGGTGGATCGTTGGATCATTGGAAGAGATCAACGATGGAGATCCTCCGATGAAGTCCTTTGGGAGGTTTGATGAACGAAAATGGATGGGAACGCGATACAATATGGGCCATTAGATTGAAACAATCGACGGCTAGAATTAAAATCTGAGATTGCGAAGGGTAGGTAGTAAAGTGAAAAACAAGAATGGTTTTCGCGCAATCAAATAGTGGGTAGGTGGTTTTCACTTCTAGAACGTGATCCTATCAGGGATCGACACGTGGAATCACAAAACCACTTTTATCGCGTAATTTTAAAACATTAAACTTCAGGCAAAAAGTTACGTGATATGCAATGGTGACCGTTGGATCTAGGACCTCAAATCCGACGGTGCGGAAGGAGCGTGATAGGTGAAAAGATGTGGGGTTAAAAAGGCGTGCGGGATGGACTTAGGATTGTCGGATCTGCAGGAATGGACGACGGAGATCTAATGGGCAGATCGTGGAACAGTGAAAAGGGGCAAGGCAAAGGTGGAGCGCGATTAGATCGTGGCCATTGGTTCTTGTGGATTCAACGGTCAGGATCCAATTGAAATGTCGGGCCATCGGAGGAACGAAAAGGGAAGACTTTTGGATTTGTGATGCGCAATTAAGCACTGGTCGTCCGCTCTGGAACAAGATCGACGGTGGAGATTAAATCGGTGGGGTGAAGATGGAGGATTATGGGCGGAGCGCGACGCGATCCTGACTGTTGGTTCTTGTGGATTCAACGGTCAGGATCTAATCGCAAGATCGGCATCGGAGGAGGAAAGGAACATGGAAAATATAAGTTGTGATTACCGATTGTGTGATGGAGCGCAGGTCGTTATATCTGCGGATGATCAACAGTCTAGATTTGGTCAAGAGTCGCACAGGCGGAGGGGTAATATGATGGATGGGCGCGATGCACTTGAGCGTCGACCGTTGGATCTGAAAAATCGACGATGGAGATTGAAGCGGAGGTCAATAGAGCAAAGGTTCATTGCATCGGAAAAATGGAAGAAACAAAGGAAAGTAGGAAAAGGAAAGCTTCGATTGCAATTTAGCGATGAGGGCTATGAGGGAACGCGATTTAGATCTAGCCGTTGGTTCTTTTGGATTCAACGGCCAGGATCTAATCGCAGGATCGGCATCGGGGAAAAATGGAAAAGGGAAAATCTTAACTGAAATCTTCGATTGTGATTGGTGCTCGGTTATGGCTCCAATCCTATGCGGAAAAGGGGCTAGGGCTAAGGCCGAAAGGGGCTTAAAGCCTTAGTGGAAAAAAGGGGTTTTTAGGCCAAAAACAGGGATTTTTAAGGAATTTCTTGGCTTTCGTTAAAGGGGAAAAAGGGTGATATAAACCTGTAAAGGGATTTTTAGAGGCTTAAAAGGATTTTGGAGGCCTTTCAGAGGGTAATGGAGGTTTTAAAGATGAAAAGGAGGCTTTATGGAAATGAAGGGAAATGAGTCAAAATGGGCAGTTTCAGAGGCCTTGGAAAACAGTTCCTTTGGTGAAATAGTGTGGCTTTAAGAAGGAAACAGCAGTGAAGATGAACCTCCAAGATGGAGCAAACATAAGACTTCAAGGATGATAGATTTTCAAAGTAAATGTATCTCTTGAAGGCTTGAAAACAAACTTAGCCACCATTTGGTATATCAAAATTTATAGGTGGCTAATAGGGCCTTCAATTTCCTTGGATGGTGGTATTCCAGAGGAAGCATGGACAGGTAAAAAGGTAAAACACTCATTTTTTAAGACTTTTGGTTGTGAGGCCTTTGTCCATATTAATAAAGAAAATAGAACAAATCTTGAGGAAAAATCAACGAAATGTACCTTTATTAGATATGGTGTTAATGATTTTGGTTATCGCTTATGTCGTAACTCCTAGAGAAAGCCTAGAGTTGCCATAGACCAGTGCCTAGGACATCTTATGTAGCAGAGAGACACGATTATGTAATGGGGAGGATCTCAGCAAGACCGAGCTCTCATACTATTTCTTTTCAAATGAGAAAACTAGAATTTCAGTGGTATCCAATATTTCAGAAGCTTAAAGCTGAAGAGACAATTCTGAGTAAGCAAGATGTTAAGCCCCAACATAAATACACAAGACAATTCCAAGACAGACTGCTGCAGCAAGGGCTGGATTCTCGAATAGTTCACAGAGAAAGATGATATAAAAGTATCTACTGAGAATGGAGAGGGAAGGAGATATCAATTGCTATAAAGACAGTATTCAGAAACATACGTTAACATGCGGTGGGCTTAAACATTAAGAATCCATACATGATAACCACATTCGTAAATAATACTCCATAACATTCAATATAGCAGAAATGTGAATGGGGTGAAAATGGAACAACATATTACACCTGAGCCATATTTAAAGTGCTGGGAAGCTAATGAGATAAGTATCCATAGGGATAAATTCATAACAAAAGGCAGCCAGCAACTCGCATTCTAGAATGTAATACCAGATAATGTGGATATAAGCAAAATGAATAACAACACTACAACACACCGGAGAAATAACACACTGCGAATAATCGAAGCCAGAATCCTTATCTGAAACAGAACTCCTTTTCATTGAGGCCCTACGGGCTCTTTGCATTCATATTGGGACGTTCACAAAATAACCAAAACAAGAAAGTCTTACACAGTTACTTCTTCTCAAAATTTTGGAACCTTTCTTTCTCCTTTGATTTACCTTATATAGGATTGCTTCAGTTTCAGCGAGAAGATATTTTGGGAAAATATCTTCTTCGCATGAGCAAAATTTGTTAAATGTCACTTTCATAACAACAAAATTTCATGATGGGAAATCAAGCCTCCCATCATGTGTAAACAGGCCCTCGGCCATTTTCAAAACAGAAATTTAAACAACTGTTTGGTACAAAAAGTAAAAATGCAAGAGTGGGGGGAAAACAACCCACTCGAAACTTTAAAGAAATAAACTGAGTAAAAAGTAAAATAGGCCGTTAGGGCCACATCATGAGTTAACGGAAAAATCACAGGCGAGGCTGAGTGGAAGTCGTTGCTGATTCGGGCGGAGGCATGTTTGCGGAGGAACTAGTGTGCTAACTCATAAACTGTGTCAGTCTCTGCTGACTCTCCAAAGTTGGTTCGGGCATCGCTGAGAGACCCTCCACCTAAATAAAGGCTTCGCCGAGAGCTCGAAAACTTGCCTTTGTAGGGAGTTGGTGTCTGATCATGTAAAGGAGATTGAACTCGTTTTGGAGGACCGTAACAATTGTACTAGCTTTGAGTTGAGTCGCTTTTCCCATCTGGAGGTCAGTCCGATCTCTTTCCGTTTGCAAGCGCGCGGTGTATTGGTCCAGAGTCAAAAGTACGGCAGAGGCGGTCGGTTCCCAGCAGGAAGGGAGTCCGGCTGTTGTGATTTCATCCTATACCTCGTCAAACCGTTCGACACTGTCGCCCACCTGTTGAAGGGCCCTTGAAGCTGCTGCTCGGGCCTTCTCTTTATTGATGATCTTATTACATTCGATGACCTCTGTAAATCGGCTGGAGATACCATGTTTCTCCAAGTCGTTTGCCTTCAACGCGTAAAGAAATGAGATGTAATCCCCAGCATGTTGAGCTCTGTTAGGTAGATCAACCCCTGCCTCCTGCAACTTTCTACTGAGATAGGGAAAAGTAGACTTGAGCTCCCCTATCATTGTCAAAAATTCCCATTGCTCGGTTACCACCGTGATTATGTCTGACCAGATTATGTTTCTGGCCTCGAGAAGGGTGAGGTTCCCCTTTGCTCGACTTCTCATGTCAGCAATGGTTTTCTGTTGCTCCGCCGTGACCTTTTTCTCTTGCTCCACTTCCTTCTGTAGCCCCTCGACTGTTCTGGCATTTTCGTCCAGGGAGCTCTCCAATTCTGCGATCTTTTGTCTGGCCGTGGATGCTTGTTTCTCCAGTACTTCAATCTCGGCTCTGGCTGTAGACAGTTGTGCTGGCAATGAGCTGGCTCCACTTGACGCTTCAGCCGTCTGGCAGTTGTGTGAATCCCACCTGGCTTGTAGCTCTATTGCTTTGCCTTGTAACTCGCTGATCTTTTCGGCCATTTTTTCTTTCTCTTCCCTCTCCTTGGATAACCTGGCAGACAGCTCTGTTTTCTCTTCCTCTGCCTGTACCAATTCAGCTGTTTGAACATGATGCGAGGCAGGAATACGAGCCTGTCTTTTTGCGGATGCGACTTCCTTCTGCAACTGCTTTATGAGCGCTGCCTGTGCGCCTTTTCCTCCTTCGTCTGAGTTCTTGATTTGGTCCTGGAGATCACGCACCTGGTGTGCGTTGGCACGGCAAGAGACTTGTTCAACTACAAAGGATGCCCTTAGTTGGTCTTGTTTCTGTTCTGTCTTCCTTAATGCGAGGGTGAGCTGCATTAGTTTATCCTTCATCATGTCACAAACTGTTTGAAACAGGTCGCACATGTCATTGGTCGGGACCTTCTGCATGTCAATGGCCAATTCCAGCACTTTATAGCTGGGAACATCAGAATTGGGGTCCAGGATTGCCTCCGCCATAGACAATACCAGGCTTTCAGTGTCCGCGTTGATAGAGGCGGAGAGCCTGGTATGATACTTTTCCACATACCCCCCTAATTCAGCCTTGTACCTGTCTCGGATTATTTTATTAGTCTGCTCCCATTCGCTTGGCCTGGACGAAGTGTGCTCGATGATGGCCTGCGTAACCTCTGTGTAATCGGAGGAGGCGGCACTGTCTCTCAACACTGTTATCCCTACCTTTCCTTTATCGAATTCACCAAACTTCGTGAAGGGTTCCAGTAATTGCCCTTCTCCTATGACTTCCACTTCACTGGTGGCCGTCCTTTGCCTCTTGGGCGGTGGTGCTGCTCCGGAGGTACCTGCCTCTTCTTCACCGGTGCCCATGTTCACTTCCTCCTCTTCCCCTGTAGCAGATGAATCCGTCTCCATCTGCAAAAAAATGGGCCAAATTTTGAGGTTAGCCCTCCATTCCATAAATGGCCTCGGCTCATGTATGTAGGGCATAGACCTGTTCCTTTTCCTTTTGTTTGAAATGATTTCTCGTGGGTCATAAGCCCAGCTTTTCCCCAACGTCAGGTCCATATTTTGCAGCATTTTTTCAGCAATTGGGAGGCCATGTCTCGAGTTTAGCACGAAGGGGTCGATTTGGGTAGGAAGCCTTAGGATGTAGCCTTTCTTAGCAGGGACAAAATGTAGCTGGTCGGCCTTGAGGGCTTGTCGGATGTATTCTAGGGCGTAAACTCGTCGGACGGGGAAAACTGGCAACCGGTATGGAGCAACTTCGGCTCCATAGACCCAAATTTCAGTACAGTCTTCAGAAAGAAACCAATCTCCGGTACACTGGTATATCCCGGCTTGCAGCCAGCGTTTCATTTCTGGGAAAACCCTAGGGGAAGGCGAATCGTGGATGATGGTATAGGCGATTAACATGAAAGTGTTCACAAAATTCGCATAGCCTTGTCCCTTGGGTAATTGACGGACGGAGAAGTTCCAGTCGAAGACTGGTCTGGGTTGGGAATTCTCATAATAGACCCTGTCTAACCCCAAATGGTCGAATTTATCTGCATGCTGGAACAAGAAGAGGTAGAACACCATTGAGCAGAAGCGAAACTGGCGGGCTTGTGCGAGCTCTTGGAATTGGGTTAGGATGGTCAAGGAGAAGAAACCAGGAATGTCCAAGACAACCCCATTCTCTGACATGAGCCATAAGAAGCGAATGCATACCATAGAAATGTCTTCCGGGCTCCCTATCCCCAAAAGGCCGGCGATGAGAGAGAGAACAGGTCGAACCTCTTCGACAAACAAACTTAGTGAAAACGACTCTAATGTAGGCAGGGAAGTTGCATGGTCGACGGTTATGGAAGATATAAAGGCACCACGAGCTTCCCTTGGCTGTTTATTGAACTGGGTTAACAAGGTTTCATCTTTGAAGCTGATATATGTGTCGCTGGCAGGGAAACGGAGGGCGTGTCTGATAACATCGAGAGAAAGGGAAAAAACCTTATTTCCCTGAGGGGAAACAAAAGCGCCCTGATGTACATCAAAGGCATCTCTGAGCCAGGTAATGAAATCAATACAAGAATGTACCTGGGGGGTGATTTGGTGGTAGAAGCCCGACACGACAACTCGGAAACGGTCTGCGTTCTTGCAATGGCGGCCGAAAAGCAGAGGTTTGATACTGCGTATGTCAAAAGGGTATTTCGGGTCGCAAATACCAGACTGTAAGTCATAGAGGGGTTCAAAACCAGGGGGGTTCCTAGACTCACGAACCTGGGGAGTTTTTGGCTCGTTCTTCTTGGGCGTTCCCCTCCCCATGGTTGTCATTTTAAGAATTCGGAAAAGAGAAAGGAAACAGAGGAAAAATGGAGAATGGAATACCTGAACAGAGGGTGACACTGCTCGGGAAAGCGACGCGGGGAACTCTAACAGTGATTGGGGTAGACCAGGCGCTCTTCTCTACTTGGTATTTGTCGTAGATAGTAACCTGTGTCTTTTTACTGGAGAGAAATACGGGAGTTGTTACTATATGAGCAGGCTGTTCGAGCTAAAAAGGCAGGTGAGTAGGATGACAGAAGGTAAGTGTCGTAAGGAAACTGACAATGAGACACGTGGCGCGTGGGGATTGGGGATGTCAAGGTGTAGGTGCGCGCCTCGTGTCGAGTTTAAGGCTGGTACGGGTCTCAGTACCAGCTGACCTAATAAACTTTACCTTACCTTTTATCCCCATAGGCTATCCCATTCTTGCTGCGCGTGATTTATTACGCCAAACTAACACATGGCTTTCCACGCCGTGCGGGTCCGCCTTTACTCCACCACGTAATCACGCCACGCGGCCTGTTCTTACTATCCCCTTCCAACGTTGAGTCTCACCATGCCACGTGTCACCATTCCGCGGGGGTATGGGTCTCGTCCTTTCCCCGCTGCTTGACCCCCTCAGAATTTCCCCACGTGCTTTCTCACGTGGCAGCGGCTCCTTTTAATATATCAGTCATGTGTTTAGCGCTGCGTCCCCCTTTACTTTTATACCTCCTGTTTACTTATAGTTTTACACTCCACCCCTTTGCGTTATTTATCCATTGGCTTTTAATACATGCGCATTTCACTACCTTATCTCTTTTCGACCCATTTTTTGGAATACTTTCCCCTTTGATATAAAACATTAATGCGTGGCTTGTCCATCCTTTAACACACCCGTGACTAATGCTAAGGATTGTACAACATTGGCTCCATCTGGGGACGGCACGTTTGTCCCCGAACGTGTCGAGAACTACGCAGACCGCCTGTGTATCTTCTTTGAACTCCACTTATCTAGTTCTTGAGGCTTCTCCCTGGACAGATCATCATGACTCATGCATAACTTGGTAAGAAAAACAAAAAACGGCAGCTAATGTACAATATAATACAATCAGGCTTTTTCAGCCTGCTTCAGAATTGAAAATACGGTTTGAGGAACTGCCCATTCACAGGGGAGTCCAACAGATCTCCCTGCAAATTCTCCAGCTTAAAGGTATTATTTCCTCCCTGCTCTGTAATCTTGAAGGGGCCAAACCAAAGGGGGTCAAATTTACCATGCTTACCTTTATCGGCCTTTCGTACATCCCACCTGAGAACTAAGTCTCCCACCTGTAGCTTTCTATCCTTAGTATGCTGATCAAACAACTCTTTCATCTTCTCCTGGTATTCCACAAGCCGCTGGTTTACCTGACCACGCGTTTCTTCGAGTTCCACCAGCTGGTTGATTCTTCTAGTCATACCATCAGGCTCTTCCTGAGCCTCTTGCATGAAACGAGCCACAGGTAAAGCTAATTGTATGGGGAATACAGCTGCTCGCCCATATACTAACTCATAGGGAGATTTCCCGGTTGCCCTTTTACTGGTTATCCTGTTTGCCCACAGAGCAAACTTCAGTTGGGAATCCCAGTTCCTCTGGTTTTCATTTATTGTCTTCTTTAGAGCTCTGACCAACGTTTTGTTTGATGATTCCACCAAACCATTTCCCTGTGGGTAGTAAGCTGTAGAGTGGCCCAGAGTGATGTTATATTGCTGACAAAAATTCACGAATTTAGTAGATTTGAAATCTTGGGCATTGTCAGTTACTATTCTGGCAGGACATCCGAACCTGGAGATAATGTTCTCTTCCATGAATTTGATGATCACCGTGTCTGTAGCGTTTCGTGCAGGTATGGCCTCCAACCACTTCGTGAAGTAATCTGTGGCAGTCAGGATCCATTTGTGTTGCCCGCTCGAAGGTGGGTGAATCTCTCCTATGAAGTCAATCCCCCATTGTTTGAAAGGTTCATCAACATGCACAGGAATCAAGGGTAGGGCTGCTAACTTCTGCTTCTCAGCAAACTTCTGGCACTTGTCACATGCTCTGACCCAAGCGAAGACATCTCCAAACAATTTAGGCCAGTAAAAACTAGCCTTCAGAATTTTCTGAGTTGTGCTCCTCCAGCTATAATGTCCTCCACAAATTCCCTCATGGAATTCGGTTATTATGTTCTTCACTTCACCTTCTATGAGGCATAACAGCAGTATGCCTGAAAGATCTTTCCAATACAATTGACCATTGGAAACTACATACTTCTTCGATTTCAGCCTCAAAGCCCTGTATTTGGATTTATTACAGCTGGGTGGGCAGCTGAGTGTCAGGAGGTACTCAACTAGTTCTTTGTACCAGGGACTAGTAAGATACTTCATCTATATTTTCTGAGTGGCCATTTCCACCTCTTGTCTCCCTGTCAGCTCCTCGGAATCTTCATTTGCAACCATGGATAAGTGGATGCCCAGAGCTTGATGATTTGATTCAGACAAAATCTTTGCTAGCCCCTGTCCTTTAATTAACTTGGTGGGTCTGATGTCCAGATCGTATTCTTGTATCTTTGCAATCCACCTGCCCCTTCTGCCTTCACTGTCACCCTGAACGAGGATATCCTTAACTGCTGCGGTGGGTACGAAAGCAGTAACGTGGGACTGCAGAATGTACATGCGAAATGCCTTGAGGGACTTTACCAGGGCGTAAGCCTTCTTCTCCAGTATGTTGTATTTTAGCTCTGCGTCATGAAGCACTAGACTAAAGAAAGAAATGGGTTGCTCATACCCACCTTCGTTCTTCTGTAAGAGAACCCCTGCTACGGTGTGAGGTGATGCAAAAGAGAAAATCATAAAAGGTTCAGTGAAATTTGGCTTTGCCAGCACGGGAGCCTCAGCAAATGCGTTCTTGATCCTGGCAAAGGCCTGCCTGGATTCTGGTGGCCATTTCACCTCATTATCCTTCTTTAACATATTTGTTATGTGTCTAACTATTTCAGCATAGTTAGGAATAAATCTTCTGAGAAAATTGATACGCCCTAAGAATACCTGGACTTCTTTTTTATTCCTAGGGAGGGAGATACCATTTATAGCTTCCACCCTTTTAGGATCGATTTTGACCCCCTCTTTAGTTACTATGTGTCCTAGGAGCTTACCCTCTTCTAATGCAAAGAAAGATTTTTGGGGATTTAGGGAAAGTCCATACCTCCTGCATTTCTCAAAAGTCCTCTGCAAATGCTGAATGTGCTCGGCATCATCCTTCGAAAATACTGTTATATCATCTAGGTACACCACCAGAAACTTGTCCTGTTCTCCAACAAAGGTTATGTCCATAGCTCTCTGAAACGTGGCTCCTGCATTAATTAGCCCGAAAGGCATCCTAGCATACATAAATGTTCCCCAAGGCATGGTGAAAGCAGTCTTTTTCTGTTCCTCAGGGAGTACAGCCACCTGATTATATCCCGAGAACCCATCCATCATGGACATCCTAGAGGCCCCTACCACTTTCTGCAGAATGTGGTCCATCTTTGGTAATGGGTAATTATCCTTTAGAGACGCCCTATTCAAGTTTCTGAAATCCACACATAACCTGATTTCGCCATTCTTCTTTCGTACTAGGACTAAATTGGCCACCCACTCAGAATATCTTAGCGGCACTATAATTTTAGCCTTCAGCAGTTTCTTTATTTCTTGCTCAATCGAGGGTAGCAGCAGGGGATTAATCTGTCTGAGTTTTTTCTTATGGGGTTTTGCATCTTCCTTCAGTGGAATCTTATGTTGCATAACACTGACATCAAAGGTTTTCAGGTCTTGATATGACCAGGTGAACACATCCCTGTAGGCCTGGAATAACTTTTGGTACAGTTGTTTGTATTCATCCAGGACCTTCTTGGACAGTTTCACAATCTTTGGATCCTCTTTAGTGCCCAGATTGAGGTCTTCGACCTGGTCCTCCGCCACCACTTTATTTGGCTGTAAAGGAACATCGTTTTTATTGAACAGCCTCTCCAAAGGTACCAGCCCTCGAGGAATGACATTCCCTTTCAACTGCAAAAATCTGTGACCGACTATCCTCTCTTCCAGCTTATCTTCTGGAGTGTCCCCAATTTCCTCCTCACCACTGTCAATCTCTAGGTTAGAAAACTCCCCAACAGTCTCTAGGAACCTCTTCACCTGCTCCTCGTCTTCAAAGACCTGCCAGTGCTTGACATTATCAGGGATTGAAGGCCGGTACCTTACTTCGATTTCATATCCCATAAGAGGGTTCTGAGGTGGGCGGAAGGTACTAGCAGCCACGGCCAAGGAGTCTGCCATTCTGTTCTATTCTCGGGGCATGAATTGAATGTTAAATGCCAAGAAAGAGTTCTCTACAAGATCCCAAACTTCATTTCTATAGGCCTTTAGCCTAGGATGTTTGGCTTGACACTGGTTTTTCACTTGTCTAACCACCAATTCAGAGTCTCCCAGCACCTTTAGATTCTGTATTTTCATACTCATTGATGTCTGCAACCCCAATATGAGTGCTTCATATTCAGCCACATTGTTTGTGGCCTCATATTCCAATTTGAAAGACAAGGGGACCCATTGACCCATAGGTGAAATAAGCAACACTCCAGCCCCATTTCCTTCCCTGGAATTTGCTCCATCAAAGTGGAGTGTCCAGATTCCGGATCCACAGTCCTGCATTGATGATTCAGTCTTTATCTGACAGAATGAGGGCTCATGGGCATATTCCTGATCTTCTTCTAACATCAGACAGGAGAAATCCCCATCTCGGCTGTACACTGGAGAATTAACCGAATCACATGCCTTGGTGACTGTTTTAACAAATCTGGTCTCTCGGTACAATCTCCTCTCTTGGCCACCAAAGACAGGGATAGTGGCATAGGGCAGGTCCAGCTTAATTGATCCTCCAATTCTGTTCCCCCAAGACCTTGACAGTAGCATACCGAAGCGGGCTGGGATGTCAGCCACTACGATATCCATCACCACACTTTTGGCAGGGATCTGAGCCAGAGTAACTGCTAGATCTTTAATTAGGCCCAAACATTTCACTCTTTTGGAATCAAAAGAATAGAGGTCTTTATATGGGCGAGTGATTTGGAGTCCCAATTGCTCCATGACGGATAGGGGCATGAGGTTGTGAGACGCTCCTGAGTCTAACATACAATTATGCAACAATAGATCATGGATCACTAAAGATACATAAAAGGGAGGGGTGGAGGGATCTAACTCTTCAACGTGTGGACCGAACACTACCATAGGTCTTTCTTCTTGCAGGTTAAGATTGTCTGGAATGTGTGGTACATCAGGAGGGGAGATGAAGGAGGAGACCTGTGACTGATAGGCAGGCTGCTTCAATAACTCAGACAGAGGGACTGGTATTTTTACTTTTTCGAGCTCTTTTTGTAAACAGAAGACAGATGAAGGCTTATCTATTGACACTTCTCTTTCTTTTGACTCTTTACTTTGCAGGGGAGGCTTAACTTATTTTACTGGAGGTTTATTATCAAGGGATACAGCTACTTGCGAAGATGAAGGCATTTGAATATCAGATTGCAGAGATTGGTTAAGGGGCCTCTTACCTTTGTCTGGGGTTTCTTGAGTATTGGCCTCTTTCTGTACAGATGCTGACTTTTGGGGTGCATCCTCCTCTTCATCTTGAGTGTGGGTTCTCTTCCTGGATGACCTGAGGTCATATTTTCTGTTAAACTGGGCTTGCATGAAGTCAACGAACTGTTTACAGTAGTCATCGATCTCGGGCTCTTCAGTATCCTCGCTGTTCCTCATTTCTGAGTGAGCTTGTAACTCCCCTTCCTCACTTTCTTGTACAAGGCATTCTATGTCATCACTGTCTGAGAAGACGGGGCATGCCTCCTCTTGTTCATAGGCAGAATCTTCAGGAGAAGCCTCCACTTGTCCCTCCAAGTATAAAGGATGTGGTACCTGATCTTGTTGCTCCTTCTGTCCCCTCTGCAGTATCTGCAAGGGTAGTTTCCTGTATTGAGGATTGAATCCCCTGTTTGGAGCATTCTGGAATTTCTTTGGGGGTGAATTCTTGGCCTCCATCTCCAACTTGACCAACTTATTTGAAAGATTCTTGATCATTCTATTCATCTCTTCAATCTTGTCATTTGCCGAATCTCTATCTTGGCTTGAAGTGGATACTTCTTCTTTGCCCCTTCTTCTAGTATCATGTTCTTGTTTCCCTTTGGACTTGCCAGTTGAGACAAAATTTGCTTCTATCTCCAACGCATCTATCTGTGCGTCATCCAGAGTGGCTGGCTTTCTCTCTCTCAGTGAGAAACCAAACTCAGAATCAAATGTTGCCACAAAAACGACCTTGGTAGCGGTCTGATGAGGCTTCATCTCAGTTGGAAGGCTCAGGTACAATTTGTTAAATCTTCTGATAAACTCTGATACCCCTTCATTGTGCTTCTTCTTCAGAGTGTTAAACTCGGTAAGGACATCCCCGTGATCCTTCCTTTCCCCCCACTTTTTGACAAAAGCATCCTCCATAGCCTCCCAACTATTGATGGAATTAGCTCCAAGGGTTTTAAACCATTTTCTGGCTTCCCCATCTAAGGATTGCACGAACAACCTTAGAACTACGTCCAAATGCTCAACATTAAAATTCTCTGCGAAAGAGCAGAAAATTTCGACATGCTTTTGTGCTTCAATGTCATTCTCACCACTAAATCTGGGCAGAATCTTTAAATAATCCTGTGGCATGTCATTTAGTGCTGCAGGTAGCTGCAAAGGAGCGTATCTGTTTTGCAAGAAACCAGGGACATTCGCCATTGGGGGAGGAGGTGGAGGTAATGCAAGAATCTGAGCGGTGAGAGGAGGAGGAGAGGGTGGAAGTGAAGTATGGATAATGATGGGGATATAGTGAACAACGGCTTGAGGAGCTGATGAGAATGTCGGGCTGTGAACAGTAGATATTTCAGTAACATCCTTAACCTCCTCAACTTCAGGGGTAGGGTGGAAAGAGTAATGTGGAGTGTAACTAGACTCAGCTTCGTCTTTGATATGGGTACCTCCCCGAGGTGGGCTCTCAGAAAAGTAACCAGTGTCTCTTGTAATAAGGGAAGAGCCTTGCATTTGGGCGACTTGAGAGGAAGAGGACGGCAGATATGGAAAATTTTCTAGGGAGAATTCAGGAATCTCGGTATGAACTGACTGCCTTTCTCTCCAGCTTCTTCTGTGTAGGATTCTCTCTGGGTCAGACACAGAGGGTGTCTTTGACTGAGACGTATCTGACCTTAGGTGTGGCTTATGGGGAGCCAGGACTGCAAACAGGTTTATCAGTAATATGAATGTGGAGTCGCCAAGGTGAGGGGTGCACAACTATCAACTCTTCGTGCTCACTTAACTGAAGAGTGGACGGGTTTTGTCGAGGCCCAGGGATTTAAATTTCTTCAACTTCGTCCCCGGCAACGGCGCCAAAAAGATGTAAATATGTTGTAACTCCTAGAGGACAACCTAGAGTTGCCATAGACCAGTGCCTAGGACATCTTATGTAGCAGAGAGACACGATTATGTAATGGGGAGGATCTCAGCAAGACCGAGCTCTCATACTATTTCTTTTCAAATGAGAAAACTAGAATTTCAGTGGTATCCAATATTTCAGAAGCTTAAAGCTGAAGAGACAATTCTGAGTAAGCAAGATGTTAAGCCCCAACATAAATACACAAGACAATTCCAAGACAGACTGCTGCAGCAAGGGCTGGATTCTCGAATAGTTCACAGAGAAAGATGATATAAAAGTATCTACTGAGAATGGAGAGGGAAGGAGATATCAATTGCTATAAAGACAGTATTCAGAAACATACGTTAACATGCGGTGGGCTTAAACATTAAGAATCCATACATGATAACCACATTCGTAAATAATACTCCATAACATTCAATATAGCAGAAATGTGAATGGGGTGAAAATGGAACAACATATTACACCTGAGCCATATTTAAAGTGCTGGGAAGCTAATGAGATAAGTATCCATAGGGATAAATTCATAACAAAAGGCAGCCAGCAACTCGCATTCTAGAATGTAATACCAGATAATGTGGATATAAGCAAAATGAATAACAACACTACAACACACCGGAGAAATAACACACTGCGAATAATCGAAGCCAGAATCCTTATCTGAAACAGAACTCCTTTTCATTGAGGCCCTACGGGCTCTTTGCATTCATATTGGGACGTTCACAAAATAACCAAAACAAGAAAGTCTTACACAGTTACTTCTTCTCAAAATTTTGGAACCTTTCTTTCTCCTTTGATTTACCTTATATAGGATTGCTTCAGTTTCAGCGAGAAGATATTTTGGGAAAATATCTTCTTCGCATGAGCAAAATTTGTTAAATGTCACTTTCATAACAACAAAATTTCATGATGGGAAATCAAGCCTCCCATCATGTGTAAACAGGCCCTCGGCCATTTTCAAAACAGAAATTTAAACAACTGTTTGGTACAAAAAGTAAAAATGCAAGAGTGGGGGGAAAACAACCCACTCGAAACTTTAAAGAAATAAACTGAGTAAAAAGTAAAACAGGCCGCTAGGGCCACATCATGAGTTAACGGAAAAATCACAGGCGAGGCTGAGTGGAAGCCGTTGCTGATTCGGGCGGAGGCATGTTTGCGGAGGAACTAGTGTGCTGACTCATAAACTGTGTCAGTCCCTGCTGACTCTCCAAAGTTGGTTTGGGCATCGCTGAGAGACCCTCCACCTAAATAAAGGCTTCGCCGAGAGCTCGAAAACTTGCCTTTGTAGGGAGTTGGTGTCTGATCATGTAAAGGAGATTGAACTCGTTTTGGAGGACCGTAACAATTGTACTAGCTTTGAGTTGAGTCGCTTTTCCCATCTGGAGGTCAGTCCGATCTCTTTCCGTTTGCAAGCGCGTGGTGTATTGGTCCAGAGTCAAAAGTACGGCAGAGGCGGTCGGTTCCCAGCAGGAAGGGAGTCCGGCTGTTGTGATTTCATCCTATACCTCGTCAAACCGTTCGACACTGTCGCCCACCTGTTGAAGGGCCCTTGAAGCTGCTGCTCGGGCCTTCTCTTTATTGATGATCTTATTACATTCGATGACCTCTGTAAATCGGCTGGAGATACCATGTTTCTCCAAGTCGTTTGCCTTCAACGCGTAAAGAAATGAGATGTAATCCCCAGCATGTTGAGCTCTGTTAGGTAGATCAACCCCTGCCTCCTGCAACTTTCTACTGAGATAGGGAAAAGTAGACTTGAGCTCCCCTATCATTGTCAAAAATTCCCATTGCTCGGTTACCACCGTGATTATGTCTGACCAGATTATGTTTCTGGCCTCGAGAAGGGTGAGGTTCCCCTTTGCTCGACTTCTCATGTCAGCAATGGTTTTCTGTTGCTCCGCCGTGACCTTTTTCTCTTGCTCCACTTCCTTCTGTAGCCCCTCGACTGTTCTGGCATTTTCGTCCAGGGAGCTCTCCAATTCTGCGATCTTTTGTCTGGCCGTGGATGCTTGTTTCTCCAGTACTTCAATCTCGGCTCTGGCTGTAGACAGTTGTGCTGGCAATGAGCTGGCTCCACTTGACGCTTCAGCCGTCTGGCAGTTGTGTGAATCCCACCTGGCTTGTAGCTCTATTGCTTTGCCTTGTAACTCGCTGATCTTTTCGGCCATTTTTTCTTTCTCTTCCCTCTCCTTGGATAACCTGGCAGACAGCTCTGTTTTCTCTTCCTCTGCCTGTACCAATTCAGCTGTTTGAACATGATGCGAGGCAGGAATACGAGCCTGTCTTTTTGCGGATGCGACTTCCTTCTGCAACTGCTTTATGAGCGCTGCCTGTGCGCCTTTTCCTCCTTCGTCTGAGTTCTTGATTTGGTCCTGGAGATCACGCACCTGGTGTGCGTTGGCACGGCAAGAGACTTGTTCAACTACAAAGGATGCCCTTAGTTGGTCTTGTTTCTGTTCTGTCTTCCTTAATGCGAGGGTGAGCTGCATTAGTTTATCCTTCATCATGTCACAAACTGTTTGAAACAGGTCGCACATGTCATTGGTCGGGACCTTCTGCATGTCAATGGCCAATTCCAGCACTTTATAGCTGGGAACATCAGAATTGGGGTCCAGGATTGCCTCCGCCATAGACAATACCAGGCTTTCAGTGTCCGCGTTGATAGAGGCGGAGAGCCTGGTATGATACTTTTCCACATACCCCCCTAATTCAGCCTTGTACCTGTCTCGGATTATTTTATTAGTCTGCTCCCATTCGCTTGGCCTGGACGAAGTGTGCTCGATGATGGCCTGCGTAACCTCTGTGTAATCGGAGGAGGCGGCACTGTCTCTCAACACTGTTATCCCTACCTTTCCTTTATCGAATTCACCAAACTTCGTGAAGGGTTCCAGTAATTGCCCTTCTCCTATGACTTCCACTTCACTGGTGGCCGTCCTTTGCCTCTTGGGCGGTGGTGCTGCTCCGGAGGTACCTGCCTCTTCTTCACCGGTGCCCATGTTCACTTCCTCCTCTTCCCCTGTAGCAGATGAATCCGTCTCCATCTGCAAAAAAATGGGCCAAATTTTGAGGTTAGCCCTCCATTCCATAAATGGCCTCGGCTCATGTATGTAGGGCATAGACCTGTTCCTTTTCCTTTTGTTTGAAATGATTTCTCGTGGGTCATAAGCCCAGCTTTTCCCCAACGTCAGGTCCATATTTTGCAGCATTTTTTCAGCAATTGGGAGGCCATGTCTCGAGTTTAGCACGAAGGGGTCGATTTGGGTAGGAAGCCTTAGGATGTAGCCTTTCTTAGCAGGGACAAAATGTAGCTGGTCGGCCTTGAGGGCTTGTCGGATGTATTCTAGGGCGTAAACTCGTCGGACGGGGAAAACTGGCAACCGGTATGGAGCAACTTCGGCTCCATAGACCCAAATTTCAGTACAGTCTTCAGAAAGAAACCAATCTCCGGTACACTGGTATATCCCGGCTTGCAGCCAGCGTTTCATTTCTGGGAAAACCCTAGGGGAAGGCGAATCGTGGATGATGGTATAGGCGATTAACATGAAAGTGTTCACAAAATTCGCATAGCCTTGTCCCTTGGGTAATTGACGGACGGAGAAGTTCCAGTCGAAGACTGGTCTGGGTTGGGAATTCTCATAATAGACCCTGTCTAACCCCAAATGGTCGAATTTATCTGCATGCTGGAACAAGAAGAGGTAGAACACCATTGAGCAGAAGCGAAACTGGCGGGCTTGTGCGAGCTCTTGGAATTGGGTTAGGATGGTCAAGGAGAAGAAACCAGGAATGTCCAAGACAACCCCATTCTCTGACATGAGCCATAAGAAGCGAATGCATACCATAGAAATGTCTTCCGGGCTCCCTATCCCCAAAAGGCCGGCGATGAGAGAGAGAACAGGTCGAACCTCTTCGACAAACAAACTTAGTGAAAACGACTCTAATGTAGGCAGGGAAGTTGCATGGTCGACGGTTATGGAAGATATAAAGGCACCACGAGCTTCCCTTGGCTGTTTATTGAACTGGGTTAACAAGGTTTCATCTTTGAAGCTGATATATGTGTCGCTGGCAGGGAAACGGAGGGCGTGTCTGATAACATCGAGAGAAAGGGAAAAAACCTTATTTCCCTGAGGGGAAACAAAAGCGCCCTGATGTACATCAAAGGCATCTCTGAGCCAGGTAATGAAATCAATACAAGAATGTACCTGGGGGGTGATTTGGTGGTAGAAGCCCGACACGACAACTCGGAAACGGTCTGCGTTCTTGCAATGGCGGCCGAAAAGCAGAGGTTTGATACTGCGTATGTCAAAAGGGTATTTCGGGTCGCAAATACCAGACTGTAAGTCATAGAGGGGTTCAAAACCAGGGGGGTTCCTAGACTCACGAACCTGGGGAGTTTTTGGCTCGTTCTTCTTGGGCGTTCCCCTCCCCATGGTTGTCATTTTAAGAATTCGGAAAAGAGAAAGGAAACAGAGGAAAAATGGAGAATGGAATACCTGAACAGAGGGTGACACTGCTCGGGAAAGCGACGCGGGGAACTCTAACAGTGATTGGGGTAGACCAGGCGCTCTTCTCTACTTGGTATTTGTCGTAGATAGTAACCTGTGTCTTTTTACTGGAGAGAAATACGGGAGTTGTTACTATATGAGCAGGCTGTTCGAGCTAAAAAGGCAGGTGAGTAGGATGACAGAAGGTAAGTGTCGTAAGGAAACTGACAATGAGACACGTGGCGCGTGGGGATTGGGGATGTCAAGGTGTAGGTGCGCGCCTCGTGTCGAGTTTAAGGCTGGTACGGGTCTCAGTACCAGCTGACCTAATAAACTTTACCTTACCTTTTATCCCCATAGGCTATCCCATTCTTGCTGCGCGTGATTTATTACGCCAAACTAACACATGGCTTTCCACGCCGTGCGGGTCCGCCTTTACTCCACCACGTAATCACGCCACGCGGCCTGTTCTTACTATCCCCTTCCAACGTTGAGTCTCACCATGCCACGTGTCACCATTCCGCGGGGGTATGGGTCTCGTCCTTTCCCCGCTGCTTGACCCCCTCAGAATTTCCCCACGTGCTTTCTCACGTGGCAGCGGCTCCTTTTAATATATCAGTCATGTGTTTAGCGCTGCGTCCCCCTTTACTTTTATACCTCCTGTTTACTTATAGTTTTACACTCCACCCCTTTGCGTTATTTATCCATTGGCTTTTAATACATGCGCATTTCACTACCTTATCTCTTTTCGACCCATTTTTTGGAATACTTTCCCCTTTGATATAAAACATTAATGCGTGGCTTGTCCATCCTTTAACACACCCGTGACTAATGCTAAGGATTTTACAACAGCTTATATGATTATGAAAATCACAAAATCATTAGGAGCAGAGATGTAACATTCAATGAAAATGTCTTCTATAAGAATTAGTTGCAGGAAAAAAAACAGGAAAAAGAAAATAAAGAATACATAGGTCTTGATGAGATCACAGAAAAAGTAAAGGTGCCTTAAAATAATAATAATCAACAACCACACCAATAGCAACCACCACAACGGCAATAGGCACCTCAAACACCTGAAAGTGGTGTTAGAAGATCTACCAGGATAAGTAGACCCCCTGAACGATACCTTCCTTCATTATATTATTTATTGTTGATTGATTCTAGTGAACCAGAATGTTATGAAGAAGAAATGTAGGTTGAAACCAGAAGAAGTGGGATCTAGCCATGAAAGAAGAGATGGACTCCTTAATGCATAACCAGAATTGGGACTTAGTCAGGTTGCCTGCAATTAAAACTACATTGCAGAATAAATGGGTTTACAGGCTGAAGGAATAAGATGGAGGAAAATAGAGGTACAAAGGTAGACTTGTGGTGAAGGGGTTTGCATAGAAGAAAGGTATTGATTTTGATGAAATATTTTCTCCTATTGTTAAAATGACTTCAGTCAGAACTATTTTAAGTCTTGTAGCAACGGAAGATTTGCATCTTGAACATTTAGATGTAAAGACAACATTTTTCCATGGAGATTTGGAGGAAGAGATTTATATTCAACAACCAGAAGGATATGAGATCAAAGGGAAAGAAAAATTAGTGTGCAGGCTAAAGAAGAGCTTGTATTGCTTAAAACAGACTCCAAGGCAGTGGTATCTAAAATTTGACAATTTTATGTCTGAACAAGGTTATCCCAGATGCCACTTTGATCATTGTGTTTATCTGAAAAAGAAAAATGATGGCAGTTATATTATATTGTTATTGTATGTAGATGACATGCTTGTTGCAGTGTCTAACATGCACGAAATAAATTTTCTCAAAAGAAAATTGGCAAATTCATTTGCAATGAAGGATTTGGGAGCTGCAAAAAAAATCCTTGGTATGAGAATGACTAAAGACATGAAAAATTTCAAATTAACACTGTCTCAAAATGAGTACATACAAAAGGTGTTGAAAATATTTAATATGCAGAATGTAAAACCAGTTAGTACACATTTTGGTAGCCATTTCAAACTTAGTAAGGAGTTGTGCCCCAAGACCCAAGAAGAAATGGATTATATGTCTAAAGTTCCATATGCATTAGTAGTTGGAAGCTTAATGTATGCAATGGTCTACACAAGGCCTGATATTGCACATGTAGTGGGAGTTTTAAGCGGGTACATGAACAATCCAGGAAAAGAATATTGGATGGCAGTAAAATGGATTCTCAGATATTTGAGAGGTACCACAAATCAAGCATTATGCTTTGGTGGTTCAAACATTGCTCTATAGGGATATGTTGATGCGTATATAAGAAAGTATTTCTAGGATAATAGGAGTGAGCACTACAAAGATATGTATTTACGTAGGTGGAACAACTGCCGCTGGGTTTCCTCAAAATCCAAAGTGTCGTTTTTTAATTTTCGCACTTTCAACAACAGGCGAGAGTATGTTGTCGTTGCCGTAGGACTAGTAGTGATTGTTACAAAGGTTTACAGATGAATTGGTTAAGAAGCATGATATGGGCACGTTATACAGTGATAGCCAAAGTGCCATTCATCTTGCAAAGAACACAACATTTCATTCCAGAACTAAACACATACAGCTCAAGTACCATTTCATACGATCTGTATTGGAAGATGGACAGTTGAAGTTGGAAAAGATACACACTAGCCAAAATCCTACAGATATACTAACAAAAGTTGTAACCAGAGAGAAACTGAGATTATGCTCAGTTTCAATTGGTCTTCAAGGATGATGATGAAGATGAGAAATAGCCAGGTCCAAATTGGAGTCATTTTCCAACAAATGAAACAACGGTGGAGTTGCTACAATCAGTCTCCAAGTGGGATATTGTTGGGTGTGGAGCCTGATTATCTTGTTTATTTTGTATCACAGCGTTGGACCCCTGTAACTTAATGGGGTGGAAATGTCACCCATAATTAAACGCTTCCTGGGGGGTCCAGGGGGGGCGGCTGCGACTTTATGGAGCCCCCCCCCCCTAGCGGGGGGTTTCGGGGGCAGCACCCCCGAAGCTAAAAGCATATGTAAAATTGCCTCGTAAAAGTATAGTAACTTCTAGTCAATCTGGGTCGTTCATTAGGCGGACGATCTGACGGTAGAAGTTATGTTTAGTTTAGGGTTTTTTTCCCTAGAAGGAAACCCCTCGCTTGTATGAGGGTCTTGTATTGCAGCTGTGTATTGTATGTGTATTCTTAGAGCGAGAAATAGATAGGGAGAATGTGAGAGAGAACAGAGGATATTACAACGAATCTGTTGTAGGTTGTGTCTCTTCATTTTGTTGGATAATAGAAAGGAAGGACTGGCTGTTTGGGGTGGACGTAGCCCAAACTGGGTGAACCACGTATCTCTGTGTCTCTCTGGTTTTATGTGTTTTCTGTGCTTGTGTTTTCCATATATTTTATGTGTTGGATTGCTGTGTAATATATAATCTTCTAATAAAGAAACAACGCATAAGATCTTGAGAGCTGGGCTATGGTGGCCCACACTGCATAACAACTCTCACGATTATTGAAAAGCCTACAACGCATGCCAAAGGACAAGAAGACTTTCTAGAAGAAAATAAATTCCCCTGCAACTGCAAATGGCCCTGCAAGCGTTTGACAAATGGGCCATAGACTTCGTTGGTCCCATCAACCCACCAGGGAAGAAGACAGGTGCATGCTACATAATCACTGCGAATGATTATGTAACCAGATGGGCTGAAGCGCAAGATGTGAAGGATTGTACTACAGATACCACTGCGCACTTCATTTTTGAACATATTTTAACCAAGTTTGGAGGAAAAGTTTGAAAAACTCAAAGCTACTATGTCCACTTTGATTCCAGCTCAATGCCTGGCACGAATGCGCACCAGCCACACACTTTGAGATGAAATTGAAGAGCTCCGCCACAAAAAGAAGGTTCTCAGTGACCACCTCAAGCCTTGGGCTGATGAATCCCTCAAGCTCTCTCAGGAAGTGGATGTCGTGGTTAAACAACTGAACCAGACATAGGAAAGTGTCACGTCTGCTACTGAAGGCCCAACTTCGCATAAGTTGGTGGATATTGCACAGAACGATGATGTGCAGAGTGAAGGAGTGATGCCCCATTTGGTTGATACGATCAAGCATCTTAAGGCGAAGATGCAAACCCCATGGCCATAGTGACTTGGGATGAGTCACAAGATTGTGTTGGGGGCCTGTTGGAATAGGGTTCCCTAAGCTGCATTTTTTGTATAAGTTTGTAATATTTGGTCTTGCATACGAGTTTTTGGGAGGGTCAAAACCCCAATGTTTTGTAATGGGTTAAAGGGTAAATCTAGGGTCCGAAAACCATGGTTTGCGGACCATAGGATAGAAAAGGTTGTGATTATATAAATAGATAGATATTTGGGTCTAGGAGGTAACTAAGAAACAATATATATGCTACATGCGAACTGTTGAGATATGTTCTTGGGTAGTTTTAGGTAAGGACTCCTGCTAGCTGTGTGCGCAAAGATCCTCAGTCCTGTTGTGTGCGGACCCTGTTGGCTGTGTGCGTGAGCTGTGTTTTGGATTGTAATTGGGTTTTTGGATGCTAATGAATGCAGAATATGTTTGAAGTATCTTTTTGGTATCTGAATCGATCATGTTTATTACTGAAGTACATCTGTGATATTTATTTAAGCTGTGAATGTATATGTGATCTGAGAATTAGCTGCGATTATAATCTTTTGTGATGGTACTTGTTGATGCGCACGTAGATGCGAACGTATTGATTAGATCTGCTAACGATAGTAGCTTTGATATGGTTATGTATTGATTATACTGTTAAGGGCTTACAAATAGACTCATTCTGTTCGAACCTGATAAGTTGCAATGTAAATTTTCCTTAATTACCTACTCTCTCCCAGGGTGCAGAAACCTAGTTCCAGTACCCTCCCATACTACTTTGGGTGAGACCTTGGCCTGTGAAAGTAGGTCATTGCCAAAAGAGGTAGTAGTATAGGGGTTTGTTGGCAAATCTTAACCTATGAACCTGGGTCAAGACCCCTCAAGCTATTAGAAAATTATGTATTACACAACAATGCAACACATAAAATATGTGGAAAACACAAGCACACAAAACACATAAAACCAGAGAGACACAGGTATATGTGGTTCACCCAATTTGGGCTAAGTCCACCTCGAAGAGCCAGTCCTTCCTTTCTATTATCCAGCAAAATGAAGAGACACAACCTAAAACTGATCCGCTGTAATATCCTCTATTCTCTCTCACAGTATCCCTATCTATTTCTCGCTCTGAGAATATACATATAATACACAACCGCAATACAATACCCTCATACAAGTGAGGGCTTGCCTTCTAGGGAAAAAAACCCTAAACTAAACATAACTTCTACCATTAGATCATCTGCCTAATGAACGGCCCAGACTGACTAGAAATTACTATACTTTTACAAGGCAATTTTACATATGTTTTTAGCTTCGGGGGCGCTGCTCCCGAAACCCCCTACCAGGGGGGGATCCATAAAGTCACAAACGCCCCCCTAGACCCCCTAGGCAGTGTTTAATTATGGGCGACATTGCCACCCCATTAAGGTATAGGGGTCCAATGTTTTGATACAAAATAAACAAGATAATCAGGCTCCACACCCAACAATCTCCCACTTGGAGACTGATTGTAGCAACTCCACTGTTGCTTCATTTGCTAGAAAATGACTCCACTTTGCACCTGTCTATTTCTCATCTTCATCATCATACTTGAAGACCAATTGAAACTGAGCATATTCTCAGTTTCTCCTTGGTTACAACTTTTGTTAGCATATCTGCAGGATTCTGGCTAGTGTGTATATTTTCCAGCTTCAACTGTTCATCTTCCAAAACTGACCGTATGAAATGGTACTTGAGTTGTATGTGTTTAGTCCTGGAATGAAATGTTGAGTTCTTATCAAGATGAATAGCACTTTGGCTATCACTGTATAACATGCCCATATCATGCTTCTTACCCAATTCATCCATAAACCTTTGTAACCAAATCATTTCCTTACTAGCCTCTATAGCAACAACATACTCTACTTCTGTTGTTGAAAGTGCAACAAAAATTTGGATTTTTGAAGCCCAACTAACATTTGTTCAACCTACAGTAAATACATACCCTGTAGTGCTCCTCCTATTATCTTTGTCACCTTCCATATCTGCATCAATATATCCCTGTAGAGCAATGTTTGAACCACCAAAGCATAATGCTTGATTTGTGGTACCTCTCAAATATCTGAGAATCTATTTCACTGCCATCCAATGTTCTTTTCCTAGATTGTTCATGTACCTTCTTACAACTCCCACTACATGTGCAATATCAGGCCTTATGCAGACCATTACATACATTAAGCTTCCAACTGCTGATGCATATGAAACTTTAGACATCTAATCCATTTCTTCTTGGGTCTTGGGGCACATCTCCTTACTAAGTTTGAAATGGCTAGCAAAAGGTGTACTAATTGGTTTTGCATTCTGCATATTAAATATTTTCAACACCTTTTTTATGTACTCATTCTGAGATAATGTTAATTTGTGATTTTTCCTGTCATTAGTTATTCTCATACCAAGGATTTGTTTTGCAGCTCCCAAATCCTTCATTGCAAATGAATTTTCCAATTTTCTTTTGAGCACATTTATTTCCTGCATGTTAGACCTTGCAACAAGCATGTCATCTACATACAATAACAATATAATATAGCTTCCATCAATTTTTTTTTAGATAAACACAATGATCAGAGTGACATCTAGTATAACCTTGTTCAGACATAAACTTGTCAAATTTTAGATACCACTTCCGTGGAGCCTGTTTTAAGCCATACAAACTCTTCTTTAGCCTGCACACTAATTTTTCCTTCCCTTTGACCTCATATCCTTCTGGTTGCTGCATATATATCTCTTCTTCCAAATCTCCATGGATAAATGATGTCTTTACATCTAATTGTTCAAGATGCAAATCTTCCGCTGCTACAAGACTTAAAATAGTTCTGATTGAAGTCATCTTAACAACATGATAAAATATTTCATCAAAATCAATACCTTTCTTCTGTGCAAACCCCTTCACCACAAGTCTAGCTTTGTACCTCTATTTTCCTCCATCTTCTTCCTTCAGCCTGTAAACCTATTTATTCTACAATGTTGTTTTACCTGCAGGAAACCTTACTAAGTCCCAAGTCTAGTTATGTATTAAGGAGTCCATCTCTTCCTCCACGGCTAGCTCCCACTTCTTCCTGGTTTCAACCTGCATTTCTTCTTCATAACATTTGGGTTCATCTGAATCAGTCAGCAATAAATAATATAATGAAGGAGAGTATCGTTCAGAGGGTCTACTTATCCTAGTAGATTTTCCGACGCCACTTTCAGGTGTTTGAGGTGTCTGTTGCTGTTGTGGTGGTTGTTGTTGTTGTGGTTGTTGGTTATTATTATTTTCAGGCACCTTTACTTTTTCTATGATCTCGTCAAGAACTGTGTATTCTTTGTTTTCTTTTTCCTGTTTCTTTTCCTGCAACTGATTCTTATACAAGACCTTTTCATTGAATATTACATCTCTGCTCCTAATGATTTTGTGATTTTCATAATCATATAAGCGATAACCAAAATCATTAACACCATATCCAATAAAGGTACATTTTTTTGATTTTTCCTCAAGCTTTGTTCTATTTTCTTTATTAATATGGACAAAGGCCTCACAACCAAAAGGCTTTAAAAAAGAGTAGTTTACCTTTTTACCTATCCATGCTTCCTCTAGAATACCACCATCCAAGGAACTTGAAGGCTCTCTATTTATTAGATAAACAACAGTATCTACAGCATCTACTCAAAATTGTAAAGGAAATCTTGCATGCAATGTCATGCACCTTGCATGCTCCATGATTGTTCTCCGTTCTGATTCTTTCCACACCATTTTCTTGTGGTGTTCTTGGAACTGTCTTCTCTCTACGAATTCCATGCTCTGAATAGTACCTATCAAACTCTTTGCTGCAATATTCACCTCCATTGTCTGATCTGAGACACTTCAACTTCTTACCTGTCTCAATCTTAACCAAATATTTCCATTTCTTGAAAGTATCAAATACATCATATTTATTTTGAATACAATAAATCCAAGTTTTTCTAGTTGCATCATCAATAAAAGTAACATAATAACGAGAGCCACCCGAGAGATGATACTTGAGTAGGTCCCCATACATATGTATGCACAAGCTCTAATTTTTCGCTCTTCTTTTCTTTCCCAACTCTAAGAAATCTGACTCTCTTTTGTTTTCCATAAATACAATTCTCACATAAATCCAAATCAACATTCTTCAAACCTGGCAACAAATATCTTGAGTGAAGAATATTCATCCCCTTCTCACTCATGTGTCTGAGCCTATGATGCAATAATGTTGCATCTGCTCCTTTGGAAGTTAAATCATTAACAAAGTTAGAAATACCATTGCATAAATACAATGTACCAACCTTTTTGCCTTTTTCTATTACCAGGGCTCCTTTAGTGACCTTCCAAGTTTTATTTTTTAAAGTTGTCACACAACCTTCATCGCCTAACTGCCTTGTTCAAATCATATTTTTCTTCATATCTGGAAGATGCCTTACCTCCTTTAATAGCCATTGGTTTCCATTTTTTTTTTTACAAGAACTTTACCCATTCCAACATTTTTATAGGTTTTATCATCACCCAAACAAACTTGTCCAAAATCTCCTTGAACATAGTCATGAAAATATTTCTTATTAGACGTGGCATGGAATGAGGCCCCTGAATCTACCACCTAGGAATCAATAACATTTTCGAAAGAAAGAATCAAAGCATATTGTAACACATCACTTGTCACATTTGCTTCATGATCGTTTTCTTGTTGTGTGTCTCCTTCTTTTCCCTCTGAGATCTACAACCTTTCTTCAGGTGTCCTTTCTTCTCGCATTTCCAGCACACTATTCCCGATCTGGACTTGGATCTGCCTTTCCTTGATTTACTGTGATATCCTGAGCTCTTTCCTCTTTCCATTTTTCTTCCCCTAGACTCTGTATTCAAAGTATTACTTGATGTCTCACAGAGATTTTCCGTCGCATTTCCTCACTAAGGAGAGCACTGACAACATCATCAAACTTTAAAGTACTAGATCCATAGATAGAGTTACTAATGGCCATAACTAAAACATTCCAGCTTTCTAGAAATTAGCACATAAATAAAAGAGCCCTAACTTCATCATCAAATTTTACCCCTACAGAACTTAATTGACTAGTAACTATATTAAAATCTTTTAAATAGTCTGCAACATATCCACCTTCCGACATCTTCATATTATATAAACGTTTCATAAGAAATACCTTGTTTGAGGCCAATGTTTTCTCATATAGTTTCTCCAATGCCTTAATCAAATCCTCTGTTGTTGTTTCCTTCGAAATATTGAAGGCTACCGATGCCGCGAGTCACAATCGTACTGTTCCGAGTGCCTTTCTATCGAGAATATCCTATTCTGCGTCTATCATAGTCATCAACTTCTTTGTTTTTCAGCTCAATGGTAGGCATAGATCTTTCTGATATGATAATCTTCCATCTGCATCTTCCATAGTGGGAAGTTTTGGCCATTAAATTTCTTGACCCTAAATTTACCATATTCTGCCATTGCTCCCACTCGAACCAGGAACCCTTATTTCCTGCAAGTTTATCAGCCAAATAGACCTTTGGCTCTGATACCAGTTGTTAGAAAATTATATATTACAGAGCAATGCAACACATAAAATATCTGGAAAACACAAGCACACAAAACACATACACAGATATACGTGGTTCACCCAGTTTGGTCTACGTCCACCCCGAACAACCACTCCTTCCTTTCTATTATCCAAAAAAATGAAGAGACATAACTTACAGTAGATATGTTGTAATATCCTCTGTTCTCTCTCACATTCTCCCTATCTGTTTCTCACTCTGAGAATACACATACAATACACAGCCGCAATACAATACCCTCATACAAGCGAAGGGTCATCTTCTAGGGGAAAAAACCCTAAACTAAACATAACTTCTACCGTCAGATCATCTGCCTAATGAACAGCCTAAATTGACTAGAAATTACTATACTTTTACAAGGCAATTTTACATATGTTTTTAGCTTCAGGGGCGTTGCCCTCGAAACCCACCGCCAGGGGAGGGCTCCATAAAGTCCCCTAGGCAGCGTTTAATTACGGGCGACATTGCCGCCCCATTAAGGTATAGGGGTCCAACACTGTGATAGAAAATAAACAAGATAATCAGGCTCCACACCCAACACAAGCCAACAATTACAAATCACCTAAGGTGATGATTAGTAGAGCATATCAAGAAACCATGCAAAAACATGCAATTAACTAAGGATGTTGTAAATTCTAGCTCAAGTAGCTCATATTTACCATATAGATACAAGTTAATTGATAATTAATGAGGCATTCTTTCATAGTAATTACATGGGTATTACCCATTCATGGTACAATACATATATATACACATGAACAAACACTTATAATACTAGCTTGTGTGGTTGGAAACTGAAGGAGGGACTTCTACTTTCCACCCAATGGTAGCTTGAATACACTGCAACCTTGCTTGCAGTTAACCATCCTTGAGTTGGATCTAGGGTCCAAGGGAAAATCTTTCATAAGGAAGGGGTTCATACCAAGAGATTGAGGAAAATTTTAGGAGATGGAGTCCACTATTTCAATGCTTTGTCTACTCAACATCTAGCAATGATTGTCCCATTTTCTCACTGAATTCTGCACACATCTCACAGATTCAGATAAAGATCTCATTGGTTATAAAACAAAAATATAAGGATGATTCACTAGGCCACAAGGAACTAGCTACCACTTCAACGACAATAGGAACAGGGGATTATGATCGGACCTAGGTCAATCACTTCCCACCTTCCAGTGTCTAGTGTTATATTCTTTTTGATGTCACATCTCTTACACCTATGCTGCTTTCACTTCCCCACTCATTGAGTTATCTTCTCCTTCCTTGTGATCTTCTCTTCGACTATTCTGTTTTCACTCCCTCTCTTTTCTTTTGGTCCAAACCTTCCTCCTCTCCATGCCATGGAATGGACCACCCAAAACGATGGCCCCCATATCTGTCTTATCATTATGTTCTAATTGTTTGGTGGTGGGGTGTGTTGTCACACTGGCTCACCCACTCCTTTCCTCGTGTAGTGGTGGATGATGGGCTATGTTGCTTTTGTTTTGGTTCGGTCATAACTAACAATCACATGTCTAATAACATACCCCCGAGTGTTTAAAAAACCTTGGCGTTATGTTGGTTGGTATGGGTCATGGTCATTCAAGCAAGGCAAGTGGGTGGGTAGGCTTTAGGAATATATAAGTGAGCAAGCAAGTTTCCCTCTTGAACCAGGGATCTGTAAGGTTGTCCAAACTTCAATTGCGTTAATTAATTAATAAAAATAATTAGTTGTTAAATTATAGGTCCATCCAGTCATGGTGCTTCCATGTTGGCATTACAATCACAATCACTATTACAATAAGCAAGGGTAGCATGGGGGCATGTTACAGTTTCTTGGTTTTCTAGGTGATATTTTTATCTTGGTTCCTAGTAACTCGACACATCATTCCCCTTCAAAGGATGCATTGTTGTTGAGGCTCTGGTGGCAGAGATCCTTAAAGATGACTATGAGCCCAAGCCCAAGATACAACAACCATTTTTCACACTTCCACTCTTCTGAAAATCCAAGAGGAAATATGTCAATTGAAGCCTTGGCAACAAATGACCGCCAAGCCTACCCAATGTTTGAATTCAAGCTGAAGTATCCAACTGGATTCCTTACCCTAGACATATTAGGGGAAGACAGATCCAATATTTGAACTCCATTACTCTCCACTCGTAGATGAAGGCACTCTTGGGCAAGCTCCTAAAGGAAAACATGAAGATCACAACGATATAATATCTTTCTTGAATGAAATCCAACATATTCAACGTCATCAACACCCCTGCCTTTGTAGTTTGGATGCTCGACTTGCTCACATATAAGGACATCTCCAATGTGGTTTGAAACATCCAATACCAACATGAATTAGTGTTTAACATCCGGGCTTGGTTACTTGATCTAATTCTTGATGTTATATTGTAGCCACTCGACACATGTCTTTTACTTTTAGTAGTTTAGTTTATTTCAATTGTCGTGGACTTAGCAATGATAATTATTGACTCTTTTCTAAATCTAGTCTATTGCCCACCATCAACAGTATCAATTTCCCTTGAGACAAGTTGTAGCATTATTTCTTTTTCTTTTTTTTTAATCAAATTAACAATACAATTTCAAATTAATCGAAAAATAATAATTAATGTATTTTTTTTTACTTTCTTATCCTCACTTAAGTTGAATTATCAACATTTTATAATTTTATTAAAAATATATATATTAATATTAATTAATATATATTAATTACTAGTAAAGGAAATTTCATAATAATGATGAACATGTATATAAATATCCTAACATAATGATATATAATAATACATGCAGGAACTTTTACATCTAAATAGTTACAAGCCGATAAAAAATAAAACACAACTTTCAGATGATGTTTTGTTTTGTCTTTTTTATGACTTAGAATTGACTTTTTAATAATTGAATCACTAAACTTTAAAAAGATTTACTCTTTTAAATGTATTTTCCTGTTTCTTGAAATGATAATGATAGTTGAATTTTCATATTTTTTTGAAAGTAAATCGCTTTTTAAAAATACTAATGGTCAAACGATATGAGTTTTTAAAGAAAGTGAGAAGCAATACACATAAAAGAAAAAGTCAAATTTCCAAGGCAAAGTGTTTTTATTGAAATCTGTAATGTATTCCATTTTGCTAAATCCAAGCACGCCTAGGCTGTTTTTATTGTGAATTTTTTTTAAATTTTGGTTGTTGGAATTTTGTCTCAGGTGAATTTTGATTTTGTTATTTAAATTAGTTTTTTTAATTATATATGGATTCAACACTTTTTAAGACATTTTGATTATATAAAAATTATCCATTAAACTTGTGATTTTAATAAATTCTTTCCAAATTTTAAAAAAATTTAATGGAAAAAAATCACTTAAAAATCTAAAAAAATAGCACTGAAAACAATTCGTTTCTAAAAACAAGTAGTCTAAAAGATTTAAAAAAACCTAGCACTTTTACGCAGTATTTAAATGATTCAACGTAACTTTTTATGAAAACAGGCTTAACGTTCGTTAAAGTTTTGTGCTCTTTTTTAGCAGGTGGCACTCGCTTCTACTTCATTTAAAAGTTGTAAAAGTCAGACTTACCTACTTCACTTTATAACTCACAACGTATGACCACAGTGACCCAATCATATGATACGGAAGAAAATGGTAAGACGCACGTATTAATGACTCAGTAACAGTTAAACACGTAAATTTCTTTTATCATAATCATATGTTCCAAAGGATCCATTCGATCATGTGATATGAGACAAAATGCACAGTAAAGAATGGCCGTGGCCTATATTTTATGATATCTGTAAGTAACCATTGGTTCAAAGTTTCCATTGATGATAGAACGTGGAAGAAGGCAACCTCAGAAAATGGGAAGAGGGTCTGTGTTTTTCATCTACAGCATTCAAGGAAATACAAGCCTGGCTGTAGGATACTAAATGTATTTGGGTATATATTGTCCACAAGAATTTAAATTTAAGAGTGAGTAGTATATGTCTAACTATATTTAATATCTTAATTACATTTAATATTCTATAATTCAGAAAATAATAATTGTTTTTATTTTATAGTCTAGAAAATAATAGTTGGCCTGCTTTACATGATAAAATTTTTTATGGAAAATACAAATTTATTAATATAAATTTATCAATGTTTAAATTATTCTCTGGAAGATATTCTCTGGAAGAGGTTGTTATTAAGATTCTAAGAAACATGTGTGAAGTCTTTAACTTTCAGTTTCTGTCTTAATTATTACAGTTTCTGTCTCATACTTCAGGATTGTTCAGAAAATGTTAAACACCGCAGTAAATGTTGTTAGGTAAACAGTGGTGGTTTTGGGGCACATGGTTTTGTGCACCCATGGTTTTGACCCACGGTATTGTATGTAATGAAGCCTATAAAAGGCTGGGAAGACTTCATTGTAAGGTAGGCCTCGAGGTGAGCGGTGAAGGCTCACTTGGCCGGATTGGCCAGGGTTTTGGCCAATGCTAATGAAATTTCATTAGGATGGGTTTTCCCCGGAGTTTGGGGTTTTTCCCGGTTAAATATGTGTGTTTATGTTAATGATTTGTTGTTGGCATTTTATACTTATTTCTATGTGCAAATTCTTAATGGTTTCTGCTGTGCTTAATTTCTAACAATTGGTATCGGAGCGCATGGTTCAGATTTTGGCTTCAGATGGAAAGGGTTTGTATTGGCATGATGGAAAGAGAATGGCGCAGAGCATCATTGGATGAAGATGCTGGATATTGTGCGAAATTTTTTTTTAGATCTGACAGATCTGATGTTGAAGAATCTAGATCTGTTGTGTAGCAGACATATTGCTGTGATCCCGTTCGAAGTTGTATTTTTTTATTTTTTATTTTAGTGCCACAAACTAGATCTGGTGTGGATCTATCTCCAAGAAACTCATGCAGAGAGGAAGATTTATTAGTCGGTATCTTGTTTAATTGAGAACTCAGTGAATGGGAGATCGGATCTACGAAGTAGTCGACATGGCTCTTAAGGAGATCAATAAATTTTCTAAGAAGGCTCTCAGAACCACCGATGGGAAGAATCTGGATGTTTTGCGAAATTTATGTCAGATCATGATAGATCTGGTTGGGAAGATATTGGATCTATCAGATCTGATGTTTGAAGATTTAGTTCTACATGAGAAGCGAACTATCATTCGATTCGATACCTTGATGCACTGCTCATTGTTTCTGGCAAACGTTTCCGCAGAATCCGTGATGTGGATTTGAAGCACTCGCCTTTATTGAATTTAGTGATCCTCGTGATGCGGATGAAAGATCTGGATGGGAGCCGCATTGTTGTGGAGTGTACAAGAGGGGGACCACGAGGAGCTAGCCGAACCAGGATTAATTGGGGGAATCGAGCAGGGCACTCGATGGTTATTGGATTGAACGATCCACTGGTCAAGGAGCTGCAAGAGGCATCACTCGGCTGGTGCGTGCAGAGAATCCAGGAGGGTATAGGCAGAGTGACGGATGAATACATTCGCTCTGCAATAGATTGGATGGAAAACGTGTTGGCGTTTGCCAGATATGCAAAGGGACAGAAATATATGAATTATGGCAGCGAGGAATTATGGAAGCTGCACCAATCCAGATAATGTGATTGGTCTAGAGCGCTGACTGTGAATGCTGTTTGAAAGGATCGGGCTTGATCAAGGGCGTAGTTCACGAAAGGGAATTCAAAAGACCATGCCTAGGAGGACAAGGAGGCCATGGAGCAGCGAGGTCCATGGTGGAAATGCAACCAATACTTGATCACATGAGTTTTGGTCACTGCGTGGGTTGTAGTAAGGTCAGCATCCTTGTGTTGTGAAAGGACGAAGAAGCACATGGAAAGGCTTATGAAAAATCAATTGCTTTTATTGCAGGCAGACTGATGTACAACTATGATGTCCTCTTTGGAGAGGACATCATGTATGAATGTAGAGAATGGTCATACAAAGAACAGCAACAATGAAACAAATTTTTTTTTATTATAATGGAGTTAATTTATTACATGTAAATGGGCATACTGCTGTAAGACCTGGTATGGCATGCGTACCCCTGGGTAATCACTAGTAAAGTCTGGGTTAGACCTAGGTGATAGGGGGATGTCAAGTTAACAAGTACTTTGGGTAAAAATTTGAGGGGGGAAGAGCTAGAGTGAGCGGGGTTGTCTCACTTAGCAGGTTTTGGCTGGATTTAGTCAAGAAGCCCCAAGTCAAGTTTAAGGGGGGAATTGTTAGGTAAACATGACTCGGGGTAGAGTCAATGTGAACTAGGGTAAACAGTGGTGGTTTTGGGGCACATGGTTTTGTGCACCCATGGTTTTGACCCACGGTATTGTATGTAATGAAGCCTATAAAAGGCTGGGAAGACTTCATTGTAAGGTAGGCCTGGAGGTGAGCGGTGAAGGCTCACTTGGCCGGATTGGCCAGGGTTTTGGCCAATGCCAATGAAATTTCATTAGGATGGGTTTTCCCCGGAGTTTGGGGTTTTTCCCGGTTAAATATGTGTGTTTATGTTAATGATTTGTTGTTGGCATTTTATGTTTATTTCTATGTGCAAATTCTTAATGGTTTCTGCTGTGCTTAATTTCTAACAAGTGTACTATAGGTGAGAACTGGATTATTTACACTGTTCCCAAAAAAATATGATTATATGAAAGGGTTTTGTCTACTTATTATTTACACTTTTCTCAAAAAAATTGATTTGGTGTCTGTCAAGAACGTAAATCTTTTCGAGTAGTCTTTAGTGGAATTTTTTGAAAGCTTTTATGATAGAATTTACAGTCTAATTTCTCTAAAATTTTATAGAAATTCATTGAAAATATAAGTTTGATTGATAACCTTGCATAATCTAAGTGTTCTAAGAATTTTTTAGGGTGCTGAATCCATATATATAATCAAAAAATCAATTTAAATAATATAAATTAAGATTTTACCTAAAAAAATTTCACCAAATTCTAGCACCTGAAACCTCAAAAAATCAGACTAAAGACAACTCCAAATCCTTTCTTCTGATGTCAGACAAAAAATTAAGACCTACTAAAATCTGAACGCTTTAAGTTGTAAAGAAATAGAGGAATAGGAGTTGTAGGGGAATGGCCTATTCCGGCCATAGTTCCTGTAATCCACAGTTGTTGTCCTATAGAGTCGGACTTTACTAGTAAGCACCGATCTTCCGGCCGTGGGGAATCCAAAATGGCAGATTTGACTGCACTACTACTGGACCGCTCCAAGTTTCGAACCTCACATTCCCAACAACCCTTCCAGGATTTCGATGACTGGTCGTGCGCCCTTTTACTTTCAATGATCTTCCTGCCTTTGCTTCTGCCACGCCCCTGCCTGGCTTTCATTTCTGCTTTGCTGTCTTCTCTGCCTGAAACCTGGGCTTCAAGTCAGTAAGATATCCAGGTCGGGTTGGACTTTATTGCTTATGCTCCATCCCTATGAAGAAGCTTGAGGCCATCTTGATTGACAAACAACAATGCATGAAGAATATCGTTCTTTCGTGATAAATGATATTTGGGAATTCATATTTCTTCCAAAAATAAAAAAACTAGATAACTAAATGTAAGTGGGTGATTATAATTAAGTATGGAAGTGCTAAAGACACAAGGCTCACTTAGTTGCTGAAAGAATCTTTGCTAAAGGATTCTTCCAAGTTAAAGGAATTGAGTGACAATGGCATTTTTGGGCCTTATCATCAAAGTGAATTTCATTTCCTTTTTGTTAGCCTTTGCTATTTCATATGCATGAGAGGTATGACAAATGGATGTTATATACATTTTTTTTCATTGGAAATATAAGAAGAAATTTATATGGAAAAAAATATTGGGTATGTTTAGAGTTATTTCAGCTTTGTTTGTCATATTAAGAAATTTCTATGTTTCTAATAAGCTTCTTGCCAGCTTCTGTAAATGTCATTTTGATCGCAACATTGACACCAAGAAAGTAGGTATCCAGCTCAGAGTCCTTATTCTTTTTGTTGTTGAATTTATCCTCACAAGTAGTGCCCCTAAACTTTTAAACCATGTAAAATCAATACTTAGAAGATATTGGAAATGGTGGGCTTAGATATTTGCATTATTTCGTTGGCCACCAAGTATTCCAAACCAAGGTAGAAATTTCTCTTTCCAAATCTCGATATGAATGTGACCTTCTTAGTCACTTTCACATGGAAGATTGTAAACCATCCCCTTCTCCCTTCTAGTCTAAAGTCAAACTTGTTGTCACCTGCATCTATACGCAAAATTGATTCCACTTTGTATCATGACCAAACCTCTTATATTTTACTCATAATTGTCCTCATATTTGCTTTCTTGTTGGTCTTGCTGCCTAATATATAAAAACACCCCATAAAAGTCATTGGAAAGAGGTAAAAAGGATAGTTTGGTATATATGACATACAATTTAGTTTGGGATACATTAGATTAGAAGGGGGCTCCTTTTTTGTTTAGTTTAATTGATTTATATTGGGTTGGAAATCTTGATGATAGGAAGTCTACTATAGGTTATGTTTTTAGTTTTGGTTTAGGACTTGTCACCTGGGATTCTAAGAAGAAGCAAGCTATTTCCATTTCTTCAGTAGAAGTAGAGTATCAAGAAACCATTAATGAAATTCAAGAACCCTTGTGGCTTCGCCATATTATTTTAGTGTTTGGATTCCAATAGAAACATCCAACCACCGTCTACTATAGCAATAAGAGTGCCCTCAAGCTTTCCAAAGATCTATTTTAACATCAACACATCAAAGACATTGAGATACAAATGCACTTCAAAAAACTCGTTCATTTTCAATTTATTAAAGTTCTAATTTTCCTGGAAAATAGTCAAGTTGTAGATATTTCACAAAGTTTCTTATAGAATAAAAATTTCTCAAACTTCAAACTATGTTAGGAGCTCAATAAGTTGTCATTAAGGAGATATAGGATCTAATGTCTCCTTCCTTCTCTTATTATGTCACATTTGTAAATCCTTCAGTCCTATATAGAGTTTTTCTTATATGGGGATGTTAGGATATTTAGACACTTAGGAGTTACTTAAGTGCAACTTGGTCTAATGTCTATTAGGTAATAGTGTGCTTCTTTAGTATTCATTATTTACATCGTCATCAAATATTCACAATATGGTCTATACATCGAGTGATCTGATAGATCATATTCTTTTGGATACTAACAACTATTATTTCATGGATTAACACTTGATTGATCCATGATCTCTATTTTTAAAGAGCATGGAAGGTCATTGTCAATGATCAATTATGAGAGATCTTTTATGTAAAAAAAATATTTCACATTAACACAATGTCTCAAGTAACCACATTGACTAGGACCATGGAGTGTTCCCCTCTTAGAGGTTTCAAATCATGTAAAAATAACAATGTTATGATCTTTGATCTAATTGTGTAAGTGCTTACTAAAGATGTTCATCCTGTATGGAATACCTTATTTTCTTGAACAAAAATCAAGTAGAATATACCATTATGGTTCTCTTATTTCCCAAACCAATCTCCTCAATTCTAAGGTATGAGGTTTTTCTCCTTGCTATAATTCATTTTATTCTATTGAGTTAGATTCTTCATCCTCCCACTCAAAATCTACTATCTATAATTATTTTTCCTTTGGTAGGACTTCATGTTTGGGAACGTCTTTAACCTCTCTAAAGACAACATCCTCACTATAAATAGTCTTCTTAGTTATTGGGTTCCAAAGTTTATAGCCTTTTATACCATATTTATAACCAATAAAGATTCATTTTTGAACTTTAATCCAACTTACTCCTATTTTTCTTTGGAACATGTATATAAGCATCACAACCAAAAAAATTTAGATGTTTCAAAGATGGTTTTTTATTATTCCATGCCTCATGGGGCATTTTTTCAACCGACGTTGATGAGAGTGATCGATATACCAAATAACATGTTATGGTGGAAATGAGAAGTAAGGACTACGGTCATTCACATCCTCCGATTGGTCGGGCTACTGATCAACCTGCCAATTCTGCCTCATCTTCATCGAATCCTACTCCAAAAGTGATTCCTACTAAATTGACAATCAAACCTCCCAAGGGCGTTATCCACGAATCTGTGTTCAACCATCATGCGAGAGATGGGCATAATTATAACATAGTTGAGGATCTAGCTCAAGCTCCTTCAGCTATGTCGACTCTCAAGGTGTTGCATAATTGTCTCGTCTAGAAGAAAGCTTACTTGTTGCAATTGGAATTGTTGATACTATGAGTTCTAACCTTGTATTCTTTAACCATGAGAATCATACTCCTCGGCTTCCATACCAATTGGCTTTCATGATTTAGGTTGTTTTCCATAGTAAGACCATCCATCAAACCATTGTGGATGAAGGAGCTTCATCGTGTATCATTTTCTTGCTGGAAGTTCGTTGGTTCTCCTTAGCTCAATCAGTCACCGACCACTCTAAATGCCTTTGATGGAAGAGGATTCAATCCTTATGGAATCTTAGTTCGTTACAAATTGAATTAGGTGGAAATACGATGTTAGTAGAAGTCGAAGTTATTGACAGGTCATTATATTATAACCTTCTGTTGGGCCGTATATTGGTTTATGCTATGGTTGTTGTCGTTTCAAATTTTTTTAGAATGACAGCTTTCTCTCATCAGGGAGGCATCATAGCAATTGATTAGCTTACCTTCTTCACCAATAATTCTCAAGTTACTAGAAGCATCCCTCTTATGGGGGAAATCCCACATCCATATCCACATATCGGGGAGGGGTTGCTTAAGGATTTTTCCCTTATGGGAACCTTTTCTTTTCCTCCTCTTCCTTATCCCCTTCTTGACAACTCGAACCTAGTTGCCTATGTCAATATGATATATTCTTGTACTATTTTGTCTGACCCTTGGATAGTACCAAACACATATAATATTGATACCTTTGGTGACAACATGTCGCTTAGTCCCATTGAGCTTGAATATGAGGCCATCTATTTGGCGTGTGCGACACATTCTGATTTATCCTCTTTGATTAATTGGGTTGATCATTCCTTAGATTATGGAACATCTACTAATCCCTTCTATGGTACATTTTATACTGATGAGGGCATCATGGAAATCATGATGCTAGATGATGCATTGTGGGATGACCATCACCATCATTCCTCCTTGCCAGATTCCTCCGAGGATAATATTAGTGATCTTTATCTGCCAAATTTCATTGAGATATTTGTGAATTCCATATTTATCCATGATATTGATTCTAAGAAGAACTTGTCAAATATTGAAGAGATTATCCCTCTTGATATTTTGATCAAACCCTGAATTTTCGAGAATGTACATAATTATGCATATTGTTCTCCTGATGAGATCAAGACCTATAGAGCCCTATTCCAGGAGTTTAAATATGTTTTCGCCTAGTCTTATGAAGAGATGCCATATATTGACCCAAATATTGTTGTACATTAAATCAAAACGTATCCAGATACTAAGACGATTTGGCAGCGCCTACGTCCGGTCCATCCTAAAATGGTTGTTACTATTAACTTCTTCATGTTGGTTTCATCTACCCAATACCCCTAACTGATTTGGTGTCGAAAATTGTTCATGTCATGAAGAAACATGGAACAATTTGTGTGTGTGTTGATTACCAAGACATCAATCGTGCTTGTCTTAAGGATAATTATCCCACCCTGTTCATCGACCAGGTTGTTGATGATTTTGCTACCAATGAAGTTTTTTCATTTATGGATGGCTTTTCCAACTATAATAAGATCAACATTCTCCCATCAAACCAACATAAAACCACATTTATTTTTCTATGGGGCACATTTTCTTATTGAAAGCTCCCTTTCGGAATAAAAAATGTTGGGGAAAATTTTTAGAGGGAAATGAATTACGCCTCCCATGACAATAAACACATCATACGACCATATTTGTATGGCCCAACTTCCCACTTGAAACATCATGTTGATCATTCGATGCATCTTAGGGCTATATTTTGGCATTGTCGGCATTATAACATCAGGTTCAATCCACACAAGTGCATGTTTCTTGTAAGCTTTGGTTGAATTCTTGGCTTCATTGTATTGGAGCAAGGAATTTGTATTGACCCACTGAAATTCCATGCGGTCCTAAATCTATCTGCTCCTTCCTCTCATGTTCAAATTCAATGACTCCAAGGGACTGATAAATTTATACGAATATTTGTTCCCAACTATGCAAAATTTATCAAAGGATTTACTCGACTGTTAAAAAACGGGGTTCCATTTATTGGGATGACACTACCCAAAAGGTTTTTGATGCTTTGAAAGATGTTCTGGTTCAGGTATCGTTGTTGTATCCCCTGTGTTATCAACGTGACTACTTCTTGTACCTCGCCGATGAAGTTACTACCATCGCCTTCGTATTGGTACAAGAGGATGATGTAGGGGACGAACATCTTATTTATTATTTAAATCGAGACTTAAATGACACCGAGATAAAATATACTCACATTGAAAAGTTAGATTTGGCGATTGTCCAAATTGTCCAAAGGTTTCACCAGTATATCCTGCTTCGCAAGACTATGGTTGTTTTTTATTACAACCCCATGACGTACATCTTGTCACAGAAATTGTTGGGGGGTAAGTACTCGAAATGGATTTTCATCCTCCAAGAGTTCGATTTGGAGTTCATGAAATCCAAGTCGAAGAAATCCTTAGTCTTTGTAGAACTGATCTGCGACTTTCCCACTATCGAAACTGAAATGACATCTGACGATTATATTCGATACAAGACGTTGTTCCTAATAGATTCATCTTATCCGTTGTATGAAGACATCATCATATATATCTCCAGACCTAGAATTTATGGCCCGATACTGCTCGCTTTGACCAACGATGTATCCGATATCAGGCTAAAAACTATATTATAATTTGCGACACCCTTTATCATCATGGTATCGATATGATTTTTCGAAGCTGAATCACTCATGAGGAGGCCGAGAAAGCTATAAATGAATTCCATGGTGGGGCATGTGGTGGACATATGTCTGGTTATGCCATTGGTCAAAAGATTTTACGTGCTGGCTACTTTTGGCCTACCATGTTTCACGATTGCATCCTCGTGGTCCAAAAGTGTTATGCCCGCTAGATTTACAGTTGCAAAACCTGTCCTCCATCGGCTCCTTTACACCCTGTTATCACCGTTGGACCATTCGTGAAATGGGGCATTTACTATATGACATGTAACCCTCGCTCGGTCGTGGGGCTTGGCTACACCATTGTGGTGGTAGATTATTTTACCAAGTGGGTCGAGGCAATGCTTACATATAATAAAATCACCGAAACATCTTCTCTTTTTCTCTTCAATAATGTGATTCCAAGGTTTGGTGTACCACATGCTATAGTTATAGACCATGGGAAACATTTCCTTAATCACATGATGTCTGAACTCACTGCCAAGTTGGCTCTTCACCATGAAAGCTCAACTTCCTACTACCCACAGGTGAATGGGCAAGTCGAATCAATCAACAAAGTCTTGAAAACTATGCTTCAACGCATGATAGGGATCCACAAATCAGATTGAAATCTTATCCTTTATGCGGCTTTGTGGACATATCGCAACGATATAACATCTTTCTTGAATGAAATCCAACGTAGGCAAACTCTTGAAGAAAAGCATGAAGATCACAAAGATATAATATAATTTTTGAATGAAATCCAACGTGTTCAACATCATCAACACTCTTGTCTAAGTAGTTTGGATGCTCGACTTGCTCACATATAAGGCCATTTCCAATGTGGTCTGAAACCTCCAGCACCAGCATAAACTAATGCTTAGTATCCATCCCTGATTACTTTATATGACTCTTGATGTTATATTGTAGCCACTCGACGCATGTATTTTACTTTTAGTAGTTTAATTTATTTCACTTGCCGTGGACTTAACAATGATAATTATTGACATTTTGCTGAATCTAATCTATTTTCCACTATCAAGTGTACTGATTTCCATTGAGAAAAGTTGTGACGTGATAATTTTTTTTTTTTTTCTAAAATCATTTTGACACCATGCACTTTCAAATTACCCAAAAAAAATCATTACAAATATTTCTTTTTACTTTCTTATCCTCACTTAATGTTGAATTATCAACACTTGATAATTTAATGAAAAAATACGTATTAATATTAATTAATATATATTAATTTCGAGTAAAGGAAATTTCATTCCTAATGATGAATATATATATATATATATATATATATATATATATATATAAAATGACATATAATAATACATACCGGAACTTTTACATCTAAATAGTTACAAGCCTATAAAAATAAAATACAACTTTCAGATGATGTTTTGTTTTGTCTTTTTATTGACTTAAAATTGACGTTTTAATAATTGAATCATTAAACTTTAAAATATTTACCATTTTAAATGTATTTTCCCATTTTTTGAAATGACAACGATAGTTGAATTTTCATACTTTTTTGAAATTAATCGTACTAATGGTCAAATGATACGAGTTTTTAAAGAAAGTGAGAAGCAATACACATAAAAGAAAAAGTCAAATTTCCAGGGCACAGTGTTTTTATTGTTGAAATCCGTAATGTATTCAATTTTTTATCTTCTATACTTGAAAGAAACGAGGGAGTATTTTGCTAAATCCAAGCACGCCAGACTTTTCTAAAGCAAGATCTACCTAACGTCTAAAGGATTTCAAAAGAGCTCGACACTTTTACTAAGTATTTGAATGTTTCAACAGTTATGAAGCCAGGCTTAACGTTCCTTAAAGTTTTGTGTTTTTTAAACAGGTGGCACCCGCTTCGACTTCATTTGAAAGTTGTAAAAGTCGGACTTACCTACTTCGCTTTATAACTCACAACAATCATATGATACGGTAAAAAATAGTAAGACACTTATTTTATGACTCAGTGACAGTAAATTTCTTTTATCATAATTATATGTTCCAAAAGATCCATTCAATCTTGTGATGTGAGACAAAATGCAGAGTAAAGAATAGAGTAAAGAATGGCCGTGGAACCCAAGGTGGTTGAAAAATGATATCTGTAAATAACCATTGGTTCAAAGTTTCCATTGATGATAGAACGTGGAAGAAGGCAAGCTCAGAAAAGGGGAAGAGGCCATGTTCTTCTCATCTGCAGCATTCAAGAAAACACTAGCCTGGCTAATGCCTGCTTTACATGTAAAGGAACATGGAAAGTACAAATTTATTAGTATAGATTTATCAATGTTTAAATTATTCTCTGACAGAGGTTGGTATTAATATTCTGGTACAGATCGTTTTGAAGTCTTCAATTTTTTATAAGATTTGGCCGATCTTAATTATTACAGACTTTCAGTATCTGTCTTAATTATTACAGTTTCTGTCTTATATTTCAGGATTGTTCAGAAAACATTAAACACCGCAGCTAGTGTAGTATAGGTGAGAACTTGATTATTTACACTGTTCCAAAAACAAATGATTATATGAAAGGGCCTTGTCTACTGTTTATTTACACCCCAATAAAATTATTTGGGGCCGGCCGAGAACGTAAGTCCTTTCTTCTGAACGGTTTAAGTTGTAGAGGAGTGGCCATTCCTGTAATCCCCACAATTGTTGTTTCCTTCATGACTGGATCGAGTCCAACTGGGTATTTAGCCACCTCGAAGTATAACGTTTTACCTCTTTTTGGTTTGTGTGACTATACGGCTTTCTCATGTACGACCAAAGTTTCAACCTCTTTCCCAGTGTGGTGATACAGAGTGTGCCCCACGAGGTTTTTCCATGGGACCATTACTACAGATGCATTGAGTGAGTAGTCCATGGGACCATTACTACAACGACTGAATCTTCGTTTCATCAAGAAACTGTCAATGTTATCAATATGAAAGTGAAAGAAGCTGGCAATGTTTGCGTGGATTGCAAGAAAGTGTTGCATGGATTACTAGTAATCATAGCAATTTACTCATGTAGAGAGTGTCTTTTTTGCACATGATGTGATGGAATTTGGTGATGAAATCTCATGATATCAAGAATGAAATTTTGTAATTCTGATGCTATAAATAGGTTTCTAAACATGATTGCAACAACTTCATTAAAAGTTCTGCAAAATTTGTAAAAGAAAAACAAAAGTAAGATGTATTTCCTAAGGTTGACTCTTTGGATGAGGATAATAGGGAGGGGTCTCCTTTATATGAAGTTTCAATTAGACCTTACACTCTTTGAAGTTTCAATTAGACCTTACACTCTTTGGAGTAGGAGTCGCATCGGTGCAATTAATTGGGTCACCATAATTGCAATCTTAAAAATGTGCCTTGGCTGCAATAAACAACATAGGAAGACATACACATAACTTTGATGACAACACGTGACTAGACTTCGTAAAATATTAATTGTAATACATAAGAGGTCCTTTCACGTAAGGAGGAAAGAGAGTGAGCCTCTAGAAGAAAAGCAGTAGTACTATCTTGAAAGAGACACATACATATGAAAGAATAAATATTTAACCTGCAAAATATTTCACAAGATAACAACAATTATAAAAAAACAAATACAACACACATTCAATAAAATATATACTGAAGCTAACGAAATAGTTCATTGACTTTAGCATGCATGAAACAACATATACCGCAAACATTAAAGAATAGTCTTACAATATCCATGATACATGCATGAAAGTGTGCTGGCTCTAAGAACTTCTGATGATTAAGTGCCAGTTCCAAGCACATAATACAATGATATAACACTAGCCCCAATAGTGGAACACTAAGCTACCACTTGCTTCTACAAAGAATGATATTCACTCTTGCTAGAGAAGCCAACGCTTCAATTCCTAAGTTCCAAGACTTTTTTTTAAGTTATGAGAGTTTATTTATAACAAATGAGATGGCCAAGTTCACCTCCTCTTGTGACCTTTGAGCTCCCTCATGACTCTTGAGCTTATTTTGTCCTTATTCTAATTAATGAACCTTCATATTCCATATGTGACTCTTGTACTTCCACTTGCATTTACATTTATTATTATTTTGGAAATACAAAATTACATAAGACAAAAATGTGGCTGGAACCTAATAAGACAAAACTAATACATCATGCGTGAGCTTGAGGAAACTGTAACTCGAAAACCTCTTATCGGTAAGGTAAATCCTCTCTGCGGACAAAGATGATCCCTCTCGCCCTAGAGTGGGTCTAGCAACAAAGAGACAAGCTAAAGTGTAGGTTCCTTAATCAATTAATGAACAGGACATGGTAGATAGACCTACCTGAAGTCTAACGTTGTCGTGGTTGTGGTGGTGATGGCCTCTTGATCTCTACTTCGACGGGTCAAAATCCTTCTGCTACAGTGCTCGGATACCTGCACGAAGATCAGCAAACAAAATCTGCATACAAAACAATGATTTCATTCATAATCAACTAACCAGTGAAGGAGGGTTAAGCATATTGCATCAAATAAAACACATAACGCAAGATGGGAACTAGACAATAGTCATGTGTATGTATTGATGGAAGAAAGAGTTACAACCGGAGCCTTGACGTCGTAGCCTCTTTCAGTGGGGTTCAGTCGAGGCGCATCTTGATGGATCTTCAGGGAATTCGGATGGGATGAGGACACAAGCCTAAGCTTTCTCAACAAGGGGTCTCTTTCGTTCTATCCTTCTAGCAAGATGTATAGGAATCTCTTCAGCATTTTAGCTATCCTTTCAGCTATGATATCTTCAGCTAGCTCATCAATGGAAGATGAGTTTATTTATAGAGGGAGAAGAGGAGGTTAGGGTCCCTACAATAGTGGAAGGGAGGCCTTATCCCTTGGGAGGTTTCCCCAAAAGGTGGAAACAAGAGGCCAAAGGAGGGAGGCCGTGGTTATTCAGTTGAACCACTCCAGATGACTCTCCCACGAAGTTGTTATGATGGAAAATTAGCCTCTATTTTTAAAAAACATTCCATAAACAAGTTGGCGCAGGTAGCTAACTGGGACAGAGTGCCAATGGGCACAGGGCCCAGTGTTAATCTTCCTCATTGGCACGAGGGCATAACGTTCTACTAGCGCCAAGGAAAAAACAGGTGTTTCTGATGGTCTATTCAGGAAATTGTCAACAGAATGAGTGTTGTCTTCATGGCAAGGGATGCAATGGTGGTCTTTGCAAGGCATGAAATTTTGTTTTGGTCACAGAAATGATCCTCTAATGTGTGAGATGGGGATTGTAGGGACAGTGAAAAAATGTTGTGTAATAGATGCCCCCTAAAGCATGAGCTCCGAGAGAGAAGGAGGGGAGAAATGCTTTACGAGAACGCTTTCGAACCAAACACCATTGTCGAAATACCTGCAATTACAAATACAATTGATATCTATGATACATGAACATGTGGCATGGGCACAGCCATCCATAATAGAGTACATAAAACTGAGATCTGAGGTATGGACGCAGCCATGCATCAATAAGGATCAACAAACATACTTAGTTATGGTCACAGCCATCCAATCAAATGAGTCATGTAATAAAGTCATGATAAACCATAATATCCCGCAGCCTGGGTCTTATCAGACAAAACCCAGGGTTGAGAGTGCAAGCTTCTGTGATCCATAACATTTTAATATAACTCTTTCGGGACATCACATAAGAATTTTAGGGACCAACGCATTTCGAACTACCAACTGTAGTTCATCATCAAGATAATGATGTCCCGGAAGAGTTATATTAAAAACCCAGGGTCTTGCACTCCATCTCGACCAGAACAAGTACAAATTCAAGCATGCAAATGTGTGAGTTGAAGTCGAACATGTAAGAAAGTCACCTGATTACCAGCTAATGATGAAAGTTGTTAACAGGCACGAGAGAAACCACCAATAATGACAATAGCTCTCAAGGTACAATAGGTACAATCTATGGAATGTGAACAATGATTTGGCATTGAACACCCGCAGAATCATTCGATCGAAGGCCAATAATGTGGACTTGTCGTCGAATGCGAAGAACTTGCCATTGAGGCATGTAAGCTCCAAGGTACTGGAAGGGAGTCTCTAGATCAACTTCCTGGATAATGAGCTGAAGTCGACAAGAAGTGATCCGGTCGAAGGAGGGCCATAATGCTTCCCACATCATTGACACAAGACAGAGGAACATGATGATAATGAATCAGGAGCGAACAGAGGATCAGAGGAAGGTTGAAAACTGCAGAGGCAAACTTCTCTTGAACACATCAGCGACACGACTCTGGATTTGGTAGTATTTGACGTCAAAGGATCTGAGGTCATGATGACATGGCAAAGAGCAGATGAGAGGTCAAAACGGATTACCTAAACCCATAGAGGAAAAAATGACGAAATGAGATGTCCCCAACCCGACATGAATGCAGACGAGTGTCATGTTAAAGAGCGACATACTACCGACACAAATAAAAATTGGTTCCATTTTCCCCACCATTTTTGGCGAGTACCCCAATTATTTTTTAAAGCAAGCTTGAAGGGGATAGCATATGCTTGCAATGTAAGTTTGTCCTTCGGACAAATCCATCCTAGTACATTTTACGAGCCCCAGGAAGGAGGAACTCGGCGAATGTCATGGTGATGATGTCCGATGTCATCAGAGTTTAACGAGTCTGACAAAGGAAAAACTCGACAACTTTTATGTTTAGAGAGTTTGAAAAGAAGCGGAAAAGAAAACTCCAACATGTCCCTTTTCGTAAATAGTCTCCAATATCTGCAAGAACCTCTTAGTCACGATAGGCTAAGGTATTCATTTTTCATAAATAACCCATCCTAGCCCGAAAAATGGGTAAACGTATACTGGGTAGATATCGTTTTGCAGCCATTTAACGAGTTCAAAATGAAAAGAGTCTCAACAATATTTTCAGTTTTAGAGAGTCAAAAAAGAGCTGAAAGTTGACTCCTCCTGGAGGAACGAGTGGCATTAAGGGTAGCAACTGGTTCTGATGATGGTGGAACTACTCAAAACAATTAAAGGTCAAGACGCTGGCTAACAAGACCACTCATTGTAGCGATTCCTCAGGAACGGGTAAAACAATCAAGTGAAGGCGTATGATTGGACAAGAATATAGTGACGATGGAATGAGAACACCAAGGCTCATCTGGAAAAATAGGCTGATAAAATGGCAATAACGAGAGGTAAAATAGGAATGGTTTCATGTTTACACAAGCTTGAAAACACAGAAAACTATGCTTGGAAATGGTTTCATTTTTACACAAGATTGAAACAAAGATCAACTATGCTTGAAAAAATATTTGCATGCCCCCAACATGGTGACTCAATTCGAGGTACATGCCCCCCAAGCTTTAGTGCATTCACTAGAGTAAACTGCTAGTTACTGGCAGGTGGATAGAATGAAGGTTCAATTACGAGATCAGGCAAAAGACTCGACTTGGATTTTACGAGATCTAATCAAAGACTTGAATTGAAAAGGGAACTTGTTTCATTTTTTAATGAGGTTGACAAAGTAAAAGAACTATCCTCATGACCATCCTTGTAATACCTTTTTTCATGTTTTAACGATCTTGACACAAGAAAAGGAACTCTGCTCATATGACCTTGTTTCATTTTTTAAGGAGCTTGACACAAGAAAACGAACTCTGCTCCGCAGACCTTTTACCATAACGAATGAGAGGTCATAGCTTCCAAGAGGTTCACATCTGATGGGAGAACAAGGTCTTGGAAATCATGAACGAATGCCCCCAGTAGATGGTGTGTGATGGCACTATCACTAGATGAGGGCAACGAACAAGCAGTCACATAATTCACCAGTGGCGGGGAAGACACAACTAGTGGATAAAGCTCTGGCAGGGATAATGGTGGGCCAGCTACCACCTACAGGCCAAAGAATGAAAGTTGATCAATGGTCACGATCTAACCTTCATGTGGAAAACAGATCACACGGAAAAGGGAGGAGACAAGTGCACCCATGGCATAAGCATAGTTGTGCCCCAAGAGTAAATTGAAATCCAAGGGGCCTGGGACAACCATCACATCTATACACATGGTTTTCCCTCCCAAAGTGATCGGTAACTTCAGAAGGATCCCTAATGGTTGACTAGTTCATCTGTTAAAAGCCAATAGATTCTATGTAATAGGCACAAGCGGTGGAGAGCCAAAAGCTTGCCAAGTAGTCAAAGAAAAAACACTAATAGACACACCTTCATCTATAATGGTGCTAGGTATGGCCACATCAAAGGTCTATATCGTGATCTCAAAAGGCACATAAGAAGGAAGGCGGTATCCTACAAATCGACTCCAATCGAAGGAAGCAATCAAAACACTTGGAGGGGGTACCATTGAACTGATATGGTCATCCCCTCGTGTTACCAAAGAAAGAGGAGCATCTTCCTGGACCTCCATCATGGGAGCAGGAGGAACAACTTATTGAACTATAGGGATGGGAGAATCTTTCTCCAAGTCTGAGGAATCTGAAGAAACAAGAAGAACATGAGGGGGACAAGATCCACTCTTGACGGAAAAGACTTGATGAACCATGGGCAAGATCAGATCGACCAATTCCACAACCAATGGTTGGTCGGGAATGGGTTCATGAATTTGAATTTTCGGGGGAACAGGATCGACCAAAGATGAATCTTGATCAATCATTGAATCAACTTGCGGAGGACTCGAAGAAAGCTTCTTGTAACCAACCAGAAGGCGAGGTGTAGAAACAATAGGGTTTTCCAACACTCTCATGGCTTCATCCATGTACAGACAAAGGTGAATGGGATGATGCCCTTCACACAACTTACAGGATTGGTAATCTTACCCTATTTCTTATGTGTCTTATCATCGCTAGTCGAAGATGTGCCACAAATATGACTTCTAGAAGCCAAAGGCAACGACAGATGACCGTTGGACCATACTTCAACTACCTTGCGAATGACAGGGTAGTATCGAAGAAGATGGTCCCCTTTGCACAACATGCAAGGGAATTTTACTTTCTATGGAAGGTTGGATGGTTTATCAAACGAAGGTGTCTTAGGACCAATAGCTGCATCATTAGCCTCTCGCTTATCTGACTTCTTTTTCATCATCTTCTTCTTCTTCTTAGCCACATGGTTACTAGAATCCATACTTTCACCAGGCGAAGTAGAAGAGGAGGATGAAGAAACATGCAAAGAAGGGGAGAGGTCCACCTTAGAATCAACATGATGTTGTTCAGGTGGAGGGGATGGTTGTACAATGGGCAGAACACTCGAGACCACAGAGGTTGAGAACAACCAGATAGGAAAACCAATAGTTAACCTAGGAAGGGAAAATGTTGCCATATAAGGAGCACCAACATTCCCAAAAGCAGGAAAAGGACCAGGATTCCCTTCAGAAGGGATTCCTTCGTTGGTAAACTCCAGAAATGTTGCCATTGGAAACAACCGTAAAAAAACACACTAAGGAAGATAAATTTAACCAGGAATATTTCGTCGGCAAGTTAATTTTTTAAGACAATGAAACAAAACTCTGCCTTTTCATGTTTTAAGAGCCAAGAAAACGAAAAAAGGTAACTCTAGTCGCTTTTAGTTTCAAATGAGCATGAAAAGACAAGTGCTTGATGATCTCTTCTCTTTTTAAGGAGTCACGAAAAGATCAAAATGACTACTCAGGTAATCTAAGCAAGAGGGTGTACCAAGTTTCCGTGAACTGCCATATACACCTTGGTGATCAAATGAAAGAGAAATGACCAAGGACTTAATGTACGTGCAGGCAGTCTCCCCGAATGTTGTGTTCGGTGTATCACGGTGACAGGGCGACATACTTGGCTTCCTACGGATAAAGGATTGCAACCTATGACGGTCTCCCTTTATATACTCGATGGTATAGGGAGCACAAGTTGATGCTAGTGCTGTCTAAAGCCAAGAGGCGAATGACAACTACTAGGTTTAATGATGTTGGAACACGTCACTAGTCTAGACCTCTAAAAATCTTTGCGTTAGGTTCCAATGCTTCCTTAGGTTAATTGAATAAATTTTACAGTTGATCTTGAATTAATGTTTTAATTTCAAGGCCCTACCACATTTGATCTCAAATTTCCTAAATTCAAGCTATATGCAATAGAACACCATTTTCCATTCGATGAATTATAACTACGAAAAGAATAGAGATCTTTCAGAAAGTAGCAAACATTGAAAACATAAGAGGAAGTCCCCTAATGCATCTAATACAATCAAAATAAGAAATGAAAAACTCTTTCCTAGATGCAAGTGCTAGTTATGCAAAAGAATTTTCATTTCCAATGCAAACGAAAGGATGTAAATATTTTGTTTTTTGAATGATTGAAGCACACAATGCACTAATTACATCAAATCAAACACTAGTTAAGAGCACCATGAATGTAGAGATCTCAAAACGAATGATTCAAAGAAATACAAACACAAATGCACTCAAACTAATGAGGCACTCTTTCAATCAAAGAGAGGCTTTCAAAGTGACCCAAATGAGTAATGTAATCTATGCTAGAAAATGAAGAGATGGAGAGCCAAACAAACACCAAAGTAATTTTTCAACAAACCAAAAACTCAAAAGATCAAGAATGACTCAAGAAAATAATCAGGGAATCGAACTGACAAGAGACTAAAAGACTTGACCTTCAAACAGAAGGCTCGATGAGCGAAAGACACCTAGAAACCTAGGGCTATGAACTGCACCGATAAGAAAATAGATGAACAACTGAGAAGAGCAAGTCTAAAGCAGTCAAAAAAACTTCAAAAAGACCAATTGCAAATGAAGGAACAAGCCAGAGTCAAGCACAACTGACCAAAAACTCAGCAAAAGGGTCAAACCAAATCCTATAGGATTTGGTACGACTGTGAGGTGGTAATCCGCGCCAAACAGGGGTTGGTGCTACTGCAACGAAATAAACTTGTGCCAATTTGCGCGACTATTCAAACAAGAAGCGCGCCAAGACGGATAACTATGGGAGGATGGAAGAACCAGTGAGCAGAGGTCAATCTTGACACTCTGGATCTGAACAGGATTATTCGAGACACTCAAACAATCCAAAAAAGATAGACAAGAAATCAAACGACCGAAGTTGACTTGACGAGACAAACTCCTAAAGGCAATGAAACGACAAACTCACACTGATCCCCAGCAGAGTCGCCAATTTTTTGGTAAGGTAAATCCTTTCCGCGGACATAGATGATCCCTCTAGCCCTAGAGTGGGTCTAGAAACAAAGGGACAAGCTAAAGTGTAGGTTCCGTAATTAACGAATAAATAGGATAGGGTAGATAGACCTACCTGGAGTCCAATGCTGTCGTGGCTGTGGTGGTGATGGCCTATTGATCTCTACTTCGACAGGTCACAATCCTTCTACTACAGTGCTCAAATACCTGCATGAATATCAGCAAACAAGAGCAGCATACAAAACAATGATTTCATTCATAATCAACTAACCAGTCAAGTAGGGTTAAGCATATTGCATCAAATAAAACACATAACACAAGATGGGAACCAAACAATAGTCATGTATATGTATTAATAGAAGAAAGAGTTACAACCAGAGCCTTGATGTCACAACATCCTTCAATGGGGTTCAGTCGAGGTGCATCTCGATGGATGGTCGGGGAATTCAGACGGGATGAGGACACAAGCCTAATCTCTCTCAACAAGGGGTCTCTTCGTTCCATCCTTGTAGCAAGATGTACATGAATCTCTTCAAAATTTTAGTTATCCTTTCAAATATGATATCTTCAGCTAGCTCATTAATGAAATATGGCTTTATTTATAGAGGGAGAGGAGGAGGTTAGTATCCCTACAATAGTGGAAGGGAGGCCTTATCCCTTTGGAGGTTTCCCCAAAAGGTGGAAACAAGAGGCCAAAGGAGGGAGGCTGTGGTTATTCAGTCGAACCACTCCAGATGAATTGCCCACAAAGTTTTTATGATGGAAACTTTATCTCTATTTTTAAAAATCATTCCATAAATAGGTTTGTGCAGGTAGCTAACTGGGACAGAGCGCCAATGGGCGTGAAGCCCAATATTTATCATCCTCATTGGCGCGAGGGCATAATGGTCTACTAGTGCCAAGGCAAAAACAGGTGTTTCTGATGGTCTGTTCAGGAATTTGTCAGCAGAAGGAGTGTTTTCTTCATGGCAAGGGATGCAATGATGGTCTTCGCAAGGCATGACACTTTGTTTTGGTCACAAAAATGACCCTCCAATGTGCGGGATGGGGATTATAGGGATAGTGACAAAATGCTGTGTAACACCTCTATATGTAGTTTTGATGTGACATATTGGTACCAAGCCTTGTATTACACTTCTATGATTTCAACCTTTGATGGAAGATCTGGATTATATCTAACTCTTCTATCCATTGCATCTACATAAATGGTTTTTGAACCAGTATGAATGTTGTTCCACAATAAGAATAACTTTATATTCAACTTGGAAGGTCCAACTACAAATTGTAGAACGTTATCTTTTGTAACCTCTAAATATTCCTTAGTGGTCACCTGTCTCAGCTTGCACAAGAATTATTTTATCTCTTTCCTAACATTTATCCCCTTTCTTTCCACAAATGCATTGACAAAATTTATCTTGTGCACTCTTGCCAAGGAGTCCAACCCATGATACAGTCGCAACTAGGAGGATATGGTGTTGGCCACATATGTGTTGAGCTATTTTTTCCCCTGTATAAGAATCCTAACCTCGACTCTATCCAAATCAATATCCTTCCTTGTATTCCTGACCAATTTTGATGGCGCATTCATATATTTAGTGCCCCGTTCTTGGATTGCATCAATGGCTTCATAAACTATCTTCACTCTCTTGCGACCACTTTTGTATTACATGCAAGGGAACTACCGCCTTATGAAGGGTTATCATTCCCTCATATCATTGTTGCATAGTGTCTTTTAACAACTAAATTTCCTCAAATATTGTTGCTTGTAGCCCCTTCATGTTAGAACTAGCAGACGACAACCTCCGATTCACAACGAGGAGATGATTAATATGTTTCCTTGCAGAAGCCAACTCCTTTGCTCATTGTTTATTTTCTTTCATCAAGATATCAGTATTCACTTTTGTAGTTTCTGCAAAGGTTACATTTGGCTATTGCGACTTTTCTTAGCCTATTCCTAGTGTTTTGCACAATTACCCTCTGTGTTTGGATAGAAATAGGATGAACAATGTATTTTGGAAAGTACCTTCGCCTCTCCTACACTATTATCTTCTTCAATTGATCGAAGGTAAGATTGGAAATATCCATGACCAAGTCATCTTGTGGAGGAGATATTCCCATCTCACTGAATGGGATGTGGCCATTAGTAAGAATAGGTGGAGGTTGATAGCTAGTCCGTTCTATAATAGGCACAATGTCTGCCTCTTGCTCATCCTCATCTTGTTCAACCTCTATGTCTTAGGCTTGCATCTCTTCCTCTATCTCTCTTGAAAATTCCTCATCCTACTTCTTCATGATTTCTTCTTCTTCAAACTGCTTCTATCATTTTTATTCTTCTTATAATAGCTTTAGCCACATATCCTCCTATTTTTTATATATATTTTCCTCTTCCTCCTTTCTTAGCTCTTCTTGTATTTTCTACATGTCTTCCCTTTCCTTCCTTTCCCATTGTTCTTTCTGCTTCCATTCCTCTTCTTGTTTTTGTTCTTCTTCCTACTACTTTTTACTTGATTCCTCAAACTCCTTTCACCTTTTTCCTACTTCAATGGCTCCTTTAGTAGTAATAGGATCTTCTTTAAACTTCTAGATCCTCTCCACGTCAAGATCACACACAAATTTCCTCTTAGTCATGGGAAAGTTGACTGGGGTGGGTACTTCCTGCTAATTCCCTTCCCGAACAACATTATATTCGTGATTCATGTTGGAAGGGCCTGCCTCATCACCTGGCGCACGTGCTCGAGAATCATTGTGCCATTTATTTATTTTTTCTTCTTCTTCCCGGAAATATGACTTATAGGGCTAGGAAAAATGAAATTTGGCACAATTTTTTTTACACACACCCCTTGGATCATATATTTGAAAACCCATCTCACCAAAGTTAAGGGAGATAAGTTTCTTAGCTTCTGTTTCTATAGCCTTCAATATTTTGAGCTCATAAGACCCCACTTATAGAGGAAATGGAGGCTAAGGTGCATTCTTCTACAACAATTGAGATAGAACCATGCTAAGTTGGTATCCGAACTCCAACATGACTACTTTGTTGGTTACATACCTTGGTATGAGATGTGGATGCCTCTAAGAATCAAACACTCTAAGGTACATGCCTTGAGGTGGGGAAAACCAATTTTCCACCTCTAAAACTATTTTTCTCACGTCATGGGACATGCAAAGGGAATTTAATTCAAAGATCATTTGATATAATGAAATGAATAAGTGCTCAACAAGATTTTCATAAAATCCTATGTAGCTATATTCTGACAATAATCTGCAATGAGCATTGATATAGAGTTCTCTTGGAGTTCTGTTGGAGCGGGGTCCCCTAAATGCAATCTTGGATATCATTTTGTAATATTTTGAGTAGTTTAGTCGTGCATAGCACAAGTTAAGGGACTTTGGGGCGGTTCAAAGTCCCCCATGCATTGTAATGGGAAAAAAGGGTAGACCTAGGGGTTGCAAACCACGGTTTGCGGACCCTAGTATAACGCAAGCTAAATATATAAATAAGAGTATAGGATGAGTCAAATAAGTAAGTTGAAGTTAGTTTAAGGTACGTCTGTTCATGATAGATCTGCTATGAGGTTTTTTGTCTGGGTAAGGGCTCCTGCTGGCTGTGTGCACGGAGACCCTAAGTCCTGTTGTGTGTGGACCCTGCTAGTTGTGTGCGTGGGTATGTGAAAGAGTCTATAAGAAGAATATGAACTAATTGAGGAATATAAGGAAATTTTTCTGGTATTAATGTCTCTGTGATATGTTATGAGTTGTGTTGCACGTTAATTCCAAGTTATTTTTGGGATAAGTGAATGTTGTTAGTAGATTGATTGTGCACATGTATTAGATGCTTAAAATAACCATGAATGCATAGATCTGGTGGTATCGAGTTATATTTCTCCTGTTAATTGATTATCTTATGAGTTACGAGTTGCGCGAAAGTCATTCTGTTAAGTATATTGTTAAGGGTTTTTGGTTAGGGCTTTCTCTGCGCAGACCTGTTCTAGATCTAAAGGAACTCACTTCATTAAAATATCTCTCTCAGGGCGCAGAAACCTAGTTCCAGCACTCTCCCATACTACTTTAGGTGAGACCTTGACTTGCACAAATAGTTCATTGCCGAAAGGGCCAGTAGTACAGGGGTTTGTTGGTTAACCTCAAATATAAACCTAGGTCAAGACCCCTCAACCCAACAAATGGTTCCGTTGCTGAGACTAAGATAATTTTGAGAGAGAGAGAAAGTGATGAGTCAAGGTTTGTGGAACCCAAAAAAATCTAAAATTGACGAGTGGTTCGAAAAGTAGATCAAGGAGTTTGCCCTAAAAGAAAGCAGAAGTAAGAAGTTGTCTACTAAAAAGTGGAAGAATAAGTATATCTTCATAGAGGTGCACGAGATATTCTTCGTGACCTTTGTGCACGAGTTGCAGGAGTGGTTGTCGAGATTGGCAGAGTTCCAGACCTGTTGGAAGAATGATAGCGTTATGCAGTGGACCCCTGAATTGATCCGGAAATTGGAGAAGACTGATAAAAAAATCACCCAGACTGTAGATCACTGGGTTGATAGTATCGTGGGTGGATTTGTGACAAAATTTGCAGTATATCAGTTTGTGTCATACTTTGAAGCCAAAAGAATAATTTTCAAGGGTTTGAGAGGTAAATTCTTGCGAACATTTCCTTTGCTGATTAAGATGCTATTGAGCAAAAAAGGTGTTTAGTGCAGCCACACTGAGTGAATGAACTACGAATAGATTGAAAGCACCATGCATAGCGGGAAGTATTTTCAGATCAAGAAGAAAGGGGAAAGATCTGCATACATCCCTCTAAGGGATCCTCCGGATCAAGAATAAACTAAGGCTACACGCGCTACAGGTAGCCCTCCTGCTACACCATACTCAACTTCGCATAGGAATCAGACATCTCCTACCCTGCCACCACCCCCACCTGCAGATGATATGGTTGCACACATGAAGCTAACCACCTTTAAGGGTGTGAGGGATGAGAACATGGATCGGTTCTTGTTCGTAGCAGATGCAGTGTGGATTGTGCAAAACATTAATACTGATGCTGTAAAAAGAGCGCAACTGGCCATGGATTTTTAAGTTCACATGCTAGAATGGTTTATGGGATATATGAAACAAAACGCCACTCCTACTATCGATGATATCAAGAAGGAAATGAAGCAGAGGTTAAAAAAAATGAAGTCCTACGTGCAAGTAGTGGTGGAGCTAAAATATTTCAAGCAAGGAGCAAAAGAATTAGTCTGGGAAGCCGATCAACGACTGAAGCAAACCATCAATGATGGAGGATTTTTTTACGATGATGACTAGCATAGGGAATGGTTCATCGCCATGTTGTTACCACATTTACGTGGATTGAGGTATGGAATGAAAGGACCTGGAATGAGTGGGTCCATATGTTTATTAATTCATTAGGGCCGGTCCCCACCACCTGGTATTTAGATGTAGAGATTCACCAATGCACTCGCCACTGGGATACAATGACAAAGGATTTCATGGTGACGTTTGGCTTAATTGTAGGGACGGAGAAACTAGATGAATCTCTACAGGATATAGATGCCCTTGTCTTTGACGACTCTTTGCCTTAGAAGGAATGTGCTGCGCCAACTTGGGATGCACAAACGCAGGATATTCTCTACTGTAGAAATTTTTCAATATAGGATAGTGACGAAGATCCCAGGAACATTAAAATCCAAAAATCATAAGGAGAGAACGCAGTTGCAAGACCTTCATTACAAACGGTGGACGTTACCAAACCATTGAAGTTGAAGGAAGTCAACATTGGGATGGAGGAGCAGCCCAAGTTGGCTAAAATTTGGGATTACTGGGACAATGATACCATTGGAAATATTTTGGAGCTACTGATCAAATATCATGATCTATTTCCTACAAGGTCTTCTAAGCTTAAGGGAATTGTAGGAGATCTGGGTGTTATGAGGATCACCTTGAAGCCAAATGCACATCTTGTCAAGCAACAACCCTATTGAATGAACTCTAAATATAAGCAGAAAGTCAAGGGGGAGTTAGATAATATGGTGGCAACAGGTATCATTGAGCCCGTAGAACATTCTGTTTGGGTAAGCCCAATGGTAGTCCAAGAAAAGAAAACCAAAGGAGAGATAAGGATCTGTGTATACCTGTGCAAGCTGAATGATGCATGTGTACATGATCCCTTCCCTATGCCATTCTCTGTTGAAATCTTGGATAACGTGGGAGGTCAAGAAGCGTACTCATTCACTAATGTATTTTCGGGGTACCATCAGATCAGAATTTCACCTGAAGACCGTAGAAAGACAACCTTTGCAACTGAATGGGGCTCCTTCCAATAAACCGTCATGCCATTCAGATTAAAGAATGCCCCTGCCATTTTCTTGCGCGTAGTTGTAGCAGTATCCAAAGAATTCATCCATAAGTTTTTGGAGGTCTATTTTTACGACTGGAAAATATTTGGATTGGTAAAGAAGCATGTTTCAAACCTGCACATACCTGCAGCAAATACCAGATTTCGTTGAACTTGAAGAAGTGTATATTCTGCGTGCCTTTTGGATTTTTTTTGGGGCACATCGTATGTCAGCAGGGATTGATGGTTGACCCATCCAAGATTGCAGTTATCATCAATTTAGCAGTCCCCACCAATGAAAAATAATAGCGCTCCATCTTAGGACATATGGGTTACTATAGAAAGTTTATTCAGGGGTATGCCTTGATCACTGCGCCAATGGAAAAGCTACTAAAGAAGGATGTGTCATTTTTCTAGGATGAAGAACGTTAGAAACATTTTGAGCTATTGAAGGAAAGCATGGTCACTGCACCTATTCTAATATTTCCAGATTGGGCTAAGGTCTTTCATGTGCATGTGGATGCACCAGGAATAGCTCTGGGGGCTGTCTTAGCGTAGCCAGGAGAAGGAGGCATTGATCATCCGGTTTCTTTTTCTAGCAGGAAAATCTCTAGCACAGAGTGCAACTATTCTACTACCGAATGAGAAGGATTAGCAATGGTGTATGCCCTACAGAAATACATACATTATCTATTGGGAGGACACTTTAAAATGTTCACTGACCGTTCAACTTTAAAATACCTGGTCAATAAGCCTGTGTTGGGGGGGAATATTTGTAGATTGTTGCTACTGCTTTAGGAGTATGACTTCGAGATTATTGTGAAGCCTAGGAGACTAAATGCAGGTTTTTGATCACTTGTCTCGAATTGAGAATGGAGAAGAGCCAAATATTTTGGAAGAAGGATTACCCGATGTGTAGATTTTCGCTATCAAGGTGGTTGATGAGCACTTTGCGGACATTACTCACTTCTTGACAACTGGAATGAAACATAAATAATATTTAATACAATAGAAGAAATAGTTGGTGGCCTGTGCAGTTGATTTCACAGTGATTTTAGGTCAATTATATAATTTGGGCGCAGATGAGGTATTTCAAAGATATGTATTAGAACATGAGAGACAAGCTATCATGGCTTAGGCTCATGGAGGGGTGGCAAGAGGCTACTATGAAGGGAAGGCCACTACAGAGAAGGTGTTTCATGCTGGGTTATGGTGGCCCACGTTGCATAGTGATGCATATACATACTACCGAGCTTGTGATGCATGTCAACGAACCGGGAAGCCTTTGCGCAAATATGAAATGCCCCTGTGACCGCAGATGGCTTTGCAGATGCTCGATAAATGGGCTATAGAATTTGTAGGATGGATCAATCCCCCAGGAAAGAAGACTGGTGCACGTTATATCATTACTGCCACTGATTATGTGACCAGATGGGTGGACAAAGCAATGAAAATTTCACAGGACCTGGACGCTGCAGTCAAAACATTGAATCAGACATTGGACAATGTCACTCTGGCTACTGAGGGGCTGTCTTCACAAGAGTTGGTCGAGATTGAGTAGAATGTAGCCGCGCAGAGTGAAGGCATTATAACACCATTTTCTGCTGCCCTTGAATAGCTCTAGAGAAATATGAAGACCCCACCACCGTTATGACTCGGGATGAGTCACAAGATTGTGTTGGGGGCCTGTTGGAGTGATGTCCCCTGAATGAAATTTTGGATATAATTTTGTAATATTTTGAGCATTTTATTCGTGTGCAACACAAGTTAAGGGAATTTGGGGCTGGTCAAAGTCCCTCATGCATTGTAATGGGAAAAAAGGGTAGATCTAGGGGTCGCAAACCATGGTTTCTGGACCCTAGTATAACGCAGGATAAATATATAAATAAGAGTCTAGGATGAGTCGAAGAAGTAAGTTGAAGTTAGTTTATGGTACGTCTATTCATGATAGATCTTCTCTGAGGATTTTTGTCTGGGTAAGGGCTCCTGATGGATGTGTGCGCAGAGACCCTAAGTCTTGCTGTGTGCGAACCCCGCTGGCTGTGTGCGTAGGTATGTGAAAGAGCATGTAAGACGAATATGAATTAATTGATGATTATAAGGACGTTTTCCTGGTATTAATATCTCTGTGATATGTTATAAGTTGCGTTGCACATTAATTCCAAGTTATTTATGTGATAAGTGAATGTTTTTAGTAGATTGATTGCAAACATGTATTAGATGCTTAAAAGAACCATGAATGCATAGATTTGGTGATATCGAGTTATATTTCTCCTATTAATTGATTATCTTATGAGTTACGCGTTGTGCGCAAGTCATTCTATTAAGTATAGTGTTAAGGGTTTCTGGTTAGGGATTTCTCTGCGTAGACCTGTTCTAGATCTAAAGGCACCCACTTCATTAAAATCTCTCTCTCAGGGTGCGGAAACCTGGTTCTAGCACCCTCCCATACTACTTTGGATGAGACCTTGATTTGCACAAGCAGGTCATTTCCGAAAGGGCCAGTAGTACAATGGTTTGCTGGTTAAACTCAAATATAAACCTGGGTCAAGACCCCTCAACCCAACAAGTTCACTTCCAGTCTAGACATGGAAACACATGGTTGACACAAATACCATATGGTAAGTAAGGAAACATATCGTATTATGGTTTCTTTCCCTGTGGTGGTCCTTTCGCCTTGATGACATTAACATTTAGCTGCTGGGCCAAGAAAATTTCCCAATTGAATACTTTCCCTTATATGACAAGTGGATAAATCATGACGATCCAACCTTCATCATAGAATTCATTTTTCTTGCACCCATATATCCTACAACACATAGCCATCAGGTATTGATAAAACCTTCTTGAGAGACTTAGTCTTATAGATACAATCTGGCTTCCAGCATAACATAGTTGGTTCCTGCCACCATAACTTAATCACTTCTCTAGTATCCAAATAACTCCAAGCTGCATAAAAATGGGAATTTAAAATTTTGTCGGGCTTGGGTAACTTGTAGTTTATGTAAGTCACGCAGATGGTAAGAGGAAAGCTTCTTCTCACTAACACGGTTAATAACCATGTTCTTGGTGTCTAGACCATATAATATCCATTTAATTACATAAACACAAGGTAGCACAGTATACGTACAAGAAATTTTTTGGAACCACGATTTATTTTCATTCTCATAAACATCCCCATCTTCTAGATCCTATGGGAAATCCTTCGTATTGAAGGAAACTTTGATGGTTAACCATGTAATAGTAGAATATTTATCAATCAAAAATTGAGTGTTTGTCATGATGGGTACTCCTGTCAAAGTACTGTCCACGACATCCTCAATATTGTTAATTTTAACCTCCTTAGATGGTCCTTTTATGGTAGTTGGAGGCATGGTGTTTGTAGATGATGAACGAATGATATGGTATATGTATGTAATACCTAGAGAAACAGATGCACTCATGGTAACATCAAGTTAATTTCACAAAATATAAATTAATCTAACAATCAATCTCAAACAAAAGACAACCATTGTGAGGGGAAATTGTGCAATGCTTGAGCATAAGAGAGTAAAATAGACTTACTGGTCACTGGAAATGCACACTATATGGTGACTGAGAGAGGGGATTGTGTAAGTCGATTCAACAAGAGAGAGAGAGAGATACTATGGACTATGACTTCACAATGTGGAGTTGTTGGGAGAGGGAGGCTCCTTTAGTGTGTCATTCACATTGGAAATGGGAAAGGAGGGACCTCACTATTGGCTATGAGTACACAATGCGGAACTGGGGTAAATGATTGTGTAGTTCACAATCACAGTGAGTAAGAGAGATCCATTTTTTGACTCAAATTACGCAATGCACAATTGGAGATAGAGGGAGGCTTTGTGAGTTGTGAAATTTATTTTGAAAAAAGGCAAGGATTAGAATCTATAAACTAAAGGGAGAAAGGATAAGCAAGGATTTGGATTAGCTTGAGATTCAACCAAGTATGCATTCACATTGAGAAAGAAGAATAATGAGAGTAAGAAGACAAGCATGCTTTGATATACTCAACAACAATGATTACTGACATACCAAAAGACATGGAATGCAAAACAAAACTAGAAAAGAAGCATGAAAAGGTAAAATGACACATGCAAAATCTAATAATAGAAAAAATGACACTTGTTATGTGAAAATAAGGTAAAAACGACACTTACGAAAGCAAAAGTGATAAAAGTGAAAGGAAAAGTAGAAAAAGTGACAATTAAGAAACTTACTCAGAAAAGCGGCACAAATGAAACCATTAGCTCCTTGTGCTCACGAGAATAGTCATAGCTCCAAATATGAATGTGATAATGAAATATAGGATGTCTTGTTATATAGATGAGAACTCATAGAGTTTGGGTTAGGGTTTCGAGTGTGCATGCCTAAATTCAAGGAGCTAAACTTAGTAAATTCACACATGTAAAGATACTAACATGAAAAAGTGTGCCACATTTCCATATAGAAGTGTGAATGGGCTATCATCAGAAAGTGCACACTTCCTATTTTCAAGGGATGCGAAATTATCTATCTCTGGGAATTATATAGTTCACTGGAACAAGAGACTACGCAGTTGGTTGTCTCAGTAAAGTGCATAATTCACTACCACAAGGGAGTGTGCACTTTGCTTCCACAACAGATTGCACAATTTCCCATCACAAGGGGTTGTGCAGTTCACTTTGATAAGGATTTGTGCATTTGAATACCACAAAGAACTATGCAATCCATCATATCAATGCATGCAATCAGTGTCATTAAGGCATGCCTAAGATGGTCTTCACAAAAAGTGCATTGTAGATCTTTAGAAGTTGTACAATTACTATTGACAAGGATTTTATGTCATCATGAAGTGCCTATTAGTTGTTTAGTGGAATGCACAATTCATGATATCAAAAAATAGGCATGAAGGAGTGAGATGTTCCGCCACTTAGGAATCCTAGAAGAAAACTTGATTCTTAGGAAAATAAGACTAGGGGTGATAATGGAATACTAAAATGACAATTTTCTTGACCAAATGGAGGCTCCAAAATCAATGCATGGGAAAATATTTAGAGGGGGGTTGTAGTAGCTACAACACTTGGTGACACACTTGAAAAACTCCAACTTCTATATTTGGGTCTAACTTTGTTCACCGAGTACCCTAGTGTTGTCACTTCAAGGAATGAAAAGCATTTCTTTGCTACCAGTGATCCTGTTCAATACCCTAATTGGCGATGGATTTTATTTCTTAACCTCTCTACATAGGAATACTTTCTCTTCTTTCACCCATTGTTTATTTTATAACTTTATGCTAATTGACATTTCATCATCGTTTATATCTCCATGGGCGGAAGATGTATCCCCACTTATTTAACAAGAAAGAGAGGTTGTTCCTTATTTTAAAGAGACTCCTAAGTATATACCTCTGAAGTAAGCTATCTCGCTTAGGTTTCCTCCTTTCCCTTCTCGACTTGAAAAAGTTGAATGTTAGTACATACCAAATATAAAAGTTTTACCCAAGGATGAATATTTTGTTATATATATGAGAATCATAGATCTACTAAGGCTTTCTTTGGGAAACAAACATATTTTTCGTCTAAGCATCAAGGAATATTTGATGAAAAATTAACTAAAAAGATGAAGAGTGAATCATTTTGGTACATTCATGGACATTAATTTGATTTTCTTTAAGTTCATTAGCTAAACCATTAAATGAGAATCTTGATACATAATGACCAACATATTTAATATGCACACAACAAGTAATGAGTAAACCAAAAACATCACATCAACACATAGAATAAACACATATGGACACCAGATATAAGTGGAAACCCATAAAGGGAGAAAAAAATGATTTTATTATTGTTGTGATGCAAAGGAAAACTCCTACTCCCTTATTACGTCTTCATTTCAATAGGATCCAACCTATAGGAGGCCACTACCTCAATCTTTCTGCAAGCTACAACATGCAAGGAAGAACCAATTCCAACTAGTTTTTTTTAGGCTACAACCCACAGAAGGCTCCTACCTCAATAGGCTCCAACCTATCATTTATCAAGTTGCAACTTGAAAGGAGACTACAATCCCCTGATATATAAGGTAAACAATGTGTTGGTTACCTGGTCTATAATTATGCATACCTACATATTTATCTTTGTTTCTCTTCCTCCTCAAATATACTTCACATCAACCCTTCTATGTTCCTAGTAATTAATGAAGATCACCTCAATCATCTCTCACATATTCTCTCTCTATCTACCTTCCAAAAATAATATATTTTATAAAGATAGTTTTTTCGGTTGTTTGTATTCCAGTTAAGGATATGAAGTGACCATGCTTGGCTCTTTTCCTTCCAGTCATTTGTTTCCAAATCCTTCATATTTTGAAAATATGAGCACAAATAAGTTCTCAAAATATTATTTCAGCCATATATAATCATTAAGTACACCAATATCAACATAATTCCAAAATAAACACATTATAACAAGCCATATGCATGCAACATTCACTCTCCACAACCATATATATGATCAAAGCCAATTTTTCTTCATGCCATTTCCTCAACAACCTTGAGTCTTGTCTTGTTTTTGTTATCGTGGAGTTTTTCCTTTGTTGTCATGGAGTCTTGCCTTTGCCTTGCATCACAACAATTCAACTCCACCAAGACAATCTTAAAATTAGCCTTGCACACAACAAGCATACCAATCATACCAATTTGATTTGCAAACATAATCACCATATATAGTATATCTTGTTGCTTATTTTCTATACAAATATATGAAATCAACTCAACATGTAATAACCATATATTTTCTTGTTCCTTTACCCATTTTATTACTGTTGTTCCTTTTCCATCACCTTCATCTTTTGTTTTCAAATTTCCCTGCAAAATACCTTGATGCGATTATTTCTTTGCCAACACCTTCATATCTTGTTTTCAAATATCCATGCAACATAACTTGTTGCTATTGTTCCTTTGCCATCACCTTCATCTCTTGCTGTCAAATATCACTGCAACATACCTTGTTGCTCCTAAGTCTTTGCTGCTCTTTTTTTTCTCCTTTACATTTTTTGTTCTTGTGCTGCTCATTTTCCATCAATGACAACAATGCCATCAATCCCCCCCTTTGGCATTGACAACAAAATTGTGCTCCTCCCACTTTGGTCCTAAGATTTTTTCCTCATCTCTGCTTACGCCCCCCTTTCACATCAATTGAAAGGGGTATGATTATCAAGCCTTCTTCAGAAGAAATTTAGGTGTAGAAACTCATTATCAACAAAATTTTATTTGTACAATTGAACAAAAATGTTACTATTCAATTTCAGACCTTGAAATAATTATTTTCATGCACTATGAAACTCATCATCATCTAGTGCCATCATGGAAATTTTTGTAAATGTATGAGAAGGACAAGCTTTGGGGGAATGAGTAAAACATGAAAACTTCCACGACACATCCTTTGAAAAGAAGAAAATTCACACAATGATCCATAAAATCGTTTAACACACAAAAACATTAGTATAAAAATCGTGCACGGAGTGGTAACCCTCCAATCTACAATATATCATGGGACTTTGACAGGCTCTAGGACTACAAGACTGTATTTTATAGCATTCAAAATGATTTGAACTATATCAACTACAGGTAAATTATCCACATCTAGTTTTTGATAGAGTATTTCTATTTATTTCAACTTGGAAAAGTAGAAGTCCCTTTCTTCTTGTTATATGGAATCTACGATTGCGAACAAAAGTATCTTCCTTAGACTCGATGGCCTAGTTTAAAACAACATAAAGAAAATAAGATAATGTTTTCCTTAAAGTAAATCGAAAATGGGATGAAGCCTACGTGGAATCTGTCGTAAGTTTCATTCCTCTCTTGGCTTGTATGCTCCAATCCTAGCTCTGATCGCTATAATTAGAACCTACAAAATTAAACAACACAAACCAACAATATAAAAAATATATGTAGCATCATCCAATCACTTTATTCAATGGATCAACATGGCTTTGAAATATATGAAATCATAATATCACATACAGGAAAACAATGAACTCTTTGTATTGAAATAAATGGAGAGAGTTACAACCAAATATAGGAGTTGATATTGTATAAGAGCTCCTCCAAGTTAAATTGTCATCCCTTTCCACAAAGTGTACCTCCATGTCACCCTAATGCATGGAATAATGACTCTCACAACAACAACATAGGGGTAGAATCTATCTCCAAAGTTCAACCCCTAGCTTGTGGATGGAAATAAACATATAAGAGAGAATGGTAGGTTAGGAATTTTCATCCAATTACCAATCTAGGTTTGAGATCGACTCTTGATGGGAGGATGAGCTCAAGGGATAAGAGGTGAAATATCCAAGGTAGGACAGGATAGGATTTGAGACTTTTATCCAAGCTAAAAAGTTACAACAACCTTTGGGAGCTTCTAGAAGAGGAAGCTTCGGGATTTTTTTTTAATTTTTCATTAATTTCTAGAATTAACACACCCCTAGGAAGGAGCAACCTGGTGGTGATAAACGCAGGTCTAGAGAGGGATAACCTGCTGGTGAACGATGATACCTAAAGGGACAGGGTGCGTTGGGCCCAAAAAACACTTAAATGAAGCAGTTAAGGGCAGAGTTTCAAGGTTTTGAGAGAGTCACTCTTAGGGATTTGTATAGGGATGATGATAAGGTGTTCAAGGATGTCAATGATCCTTGTTTGTAGGCCTATCGACCAGATGTGACAAAAGGGCCTATAAAATATTCCCCCCTAAAGCACAACGTCATAAATGATAACTAATGACTAAAGTGCTTTACCTTGTGACAATTCAGTATCAAGAAAAACCAATGAGATCATTATCTGTTACAATAAATTTACATCATGACATATTTGCTGAGGGAAGCACACCCATGCTCAACACATAAGCTAGCATTACATGTACAATGATTAGAAGACATGTCCACTGATGAAAAAAGGTGAACCCATGATTTGATGAATGTTTATATGATCATATCCATCATACTTTGTAATATTGTGTTAATCCTAAAATCGCAACTGAGATGGATGGAACTATATCTAGGATATTTTTATCTCATTCACACGATCGTCCAATGTATGAGTCTAACAATGTGAATCAATGAGCTGAAGTAGAACATTGCAGACACCATTTGATTATCGACCAATGATGTAAGTCATTAATAGATGTGAGAGAAACTATCGATGATGTTAATGGCTCTCAAGGTACTGGAGTACAATCTGTATGGTGTGAATGAATGAGTTGAAGTCGAACACCACATAGAATATGTTAGTCGAAGGCCATTAATGTAGACTTGTCATCGAGAGTGAGGAGACTTTCCATTGACGTATGCAAGCACCAAAGTATCAAAGGGTTATTTCTAAGTCCACTTCATGGATAATGAGTCAATGTTGACAAGAAGTGATCCATCACAGGAGGGCCTTGATGTATCCCCCATCAACAACATGAAACAAGAATCATGATTTGAGACATAATGATGTTGGTACGAAACTAGATTAGGAATGACAAACATGAATGTAGGCTAAAGAGTATTGTAACAGATATTGTCTAAATGAATTCTCTTGAACACATCGGTGACACTGGATTTGGAAGCATTCACCCAAATCCGAAAATGGAGGATTTGAAATGGCATGATGAACCAAAACACAAGCATATTTCCCAACCTAACAACCACGAAGATGAAGTGGAAGAGTGTCATTTTCAAGAGTGACTCACTTCCATTAAGATGTGGAGTACCCTATTTTCCCAACCCCAACCATTGCTGGTTAGTACCTTTTTAGTTTTTAACAATCTTGATGAGTGATCTGGAAATGGAAGTATTTGAAAATGTGTGCAAGGTATTCATTTCCATTAAATTAAATGTGTGCAAAATTCTCCATGTCTAGTTGATTAAACAAAGTTTTTTTGGTAACTGTTTATGAGTTTATGTGTGAGGGGAAGTTAATTTAATTTTATGTTTAACATATTAAATCAGAAATATATAGCAAGATAACTTCAGCATAACATGACACAAATTTTTGATGAGTAGTTCACCCCTTCTGGGCTACGTCTGCTGAATCAAACCTCCCAAAATGAGCTTTTCCTCTTGTATTAAAATGCTCTAAAATGCTAATAAAAGTTTATAAGTGTTTCAAAAGACAAATATGAATGCAAATACAGATTCAAAAGACATGAAAATGCTAAAAATGCCTTTCCATATTCACTAAACAGTGAAAAATTACCATAAACAGTGACTTTTTCAACAAGGCCCTGATGGCTCTTTGAATCCTATGAAGCTTTTAGGGATTTATAAGTCCTGAACGAGTTCTGAAACCTCTTCCATTAGGTTAAAAAGGTAGGAATTAGCTGAAAATGATCTTTGTTTCACCTCAAACAGAGAGGTACAACTCTAAATAGATCCATTTCCCCAATGGCCCTGGTGGCTCTGAAAACTCTCCTAAAGCTTTTTAGGCTCTGAAATTCTTCAAAAAGTTCTGAAACCTCTTCCATTAGGTTCAAAAGGTAGGAATTAGCTTAAAATTATCTTTGGTTCACCTCAAACAGAGAGGTACAACTTTAAACAACTCCATTTCCCCAATGGCCCTGATGGCTCTCCAAACTCTCCTGAAGTTTTTCGGCCTCTGAAAGTCTTTAAAAAGTTCTAAAACCTCTTCCATTAGGCTTCTAATGTGGAAAATAACTGAAAATGGTCTTTGTTTCACCTCAAATAGAGAGGTACAACTCAATACATCTCCATTTCCCCAGTGGCCCTGATGGCTCTCCAAGATTCCTTGAAGCTAAAATGGATTTATAACACCTCTAATGCCTCTAGAACCTATCCCAATGGCTTTGGAATGCTGAAAATAGTCGAAAATGACTTTTGTTTCACCTCAAATGGTTAAGCATAGCCCAAATCAGCTCCAACTCCCTCTTGGCACTGATGGCTGTCATTGCTTCCCTGAAGACAAAGGGGCTGAAGATCAACTATAATGGCTTCTCAACCTATTCCAATGGATCCAAAATCCTCTGAATACCTGAAATAAAAGAAAAATTCATCCAAAAAGGTTCTGTCCTCCAGAAGTTATGACCAAAACATTATTTGCCAAATATCCCGTAAACAAACTCCACCAAATGTGGAGAAACTACAGTTAACAAGATAAATTTTGCGGAATATATGAAATTAGAGGAACCCGCTCCAAAGTTAGCGCACGGTTTTGGGTGGCATTAAATGTTTATGGGTCAGCGGTCACATGGACCGTCCGAACCCGTCGGTTTAACCATTGGCCCAACGGTTTCATAACCGTGGCCTTAACACTGTGCATAAACTCCGTCGGATTCCATGTGAATGCCTCCGCATAACTGTAACCACCCAACGTTAATGTTCCACCAGTGGTCTTGTAGCCCAAGGTTCTGGGCGCTTGGTTCTATGTCTAGGGGGCTGGCCCCCTTTCCGCCCCAACCAAATGGTTTTCAAACTTTAAATAGCACTTTCAAACTATATATATTAAGAACCAATGTCCAGTCCAAGAATAAGCGCTTGTGTTGTTTCACGGGAGGTCTGCGGTTCGACTCCTGTGGAGTCACCAAAAATTTTGCAACAAAAATTAAACCACCGGCCTGGGGCTGTGTGGCGGCCTTTGGGCTTGCCACGTGGCACCCTTTGATTAGCTAGAATAAACCAAAGTCAAACTAACAACCAACCACATAATGCCAAGTGTCAGAACATGATTGGCTCGTAGGATATATTTTGAGGAATATTCCTAGAATATTATTTTTTTAATAATTTCCAAAGTCAAGTCAACCTTGGTCAAACTTAGTTTTTTGCAGTTTATTGAAAACTTCAAACCTGCATAACTTTCACATATAGTGTCGTATTTGAGTGTCGTTCATGGCATCAGGATCGTATCGTTGAGGCCTATCCGGTCGTTCAAGTTGCAAGTAATTTTGAACACTTTCAATTTTGAGCTTTTTCCATAGCTCGGACTTGAGCTCCTGATCACACCTCCCAAATGAGAAGCTTTTGGACCCCAAAATCTCATTGAAATTCTGAAACTGAATTGAACAGTAAATGAGAGAATAACAACATCCTCTTCTCTTCAGCCTCCAAAAATTTTCCTGACTTGTCAACTGTCCTCATGGCGAATTTTTGCTGAATGAGTCATGTACTTGTGCCAAATCCCAACCAAGTTTTCTCGCCATACCAATCTGCCATACTGAAACCAACAGTTACCCTTGCTAAACTTTGTGCCCTCTTTGCTTGCATGCCTTTCCATCTCATGGAATCTTGCACCGCTTTGCACCGACACTTCGTTTTTTGCACCAATTGACACCAAAGGCACCTTGTGCAACATACGACATCAACAACAAGTTGACCTGAAATGTGCTATACATTGACACAACCATCAATGTAAAAAGTGTGCCCAAAATTGACACAAGTCGACAATCATGTGTAACACAATCGACACAAGTCGATAATCATGTGTGACAAAATCGACACAAGTCAACAAACATGTGTGACAAAATTGACACAAGTCGACAAACATGTGTGACATAATCGACACAAGTCGATAAACATGTGTGACACAATCAACACAAGTCGACAAACAACAAGATACATCTTGACAAACACATGTGTATGTATCATGTACAATGAACTATTTACAGTTACACATACAACCTCTATGTACATGTGTAACTTCAACTCTTCTTTTCAAATACCATCAAGTACATCATCCCAAAAAACATGTGGGTAACTAAGAGCTGAAATTAAAGACATTGCTGCAATATAAGTGAGCATCATACTCATATTTTACACCTCCATGGCGAAATTTTGCAACAACAAAGAAATTCCTTCAACTGAAACTGCTTTTACATACAATATTGCATAAACTTTTCAACTGAAATGCATGCATACAAAATCTGGAATTTGCATGTACAAAAGGAGTATGACTTACTACATTAAGAAGTTAATCCACTTCCTACCAAGCCAAATCCATGGTGTCTTTTCCTGTTGAAACATTTCTACATGTGAATCTTCCATTTCCACATCGATAATGGAATCCATAGATCCACTTGCGCCAATATTTTTTTCCTTTAGCTGCATGTGCTTTGGATGATGAGTTGGATGCAAGGTCCAACAATGAGAGACATCATGTCCCTTCTTTTGACAAAATTTGCAACTCTTGAGCACCTTTTGAGAAATTTTTCTTTGCCTCTTTTGCTTCTTGTGTGCTTTCCTTTTCAACCAGCAACTTGAAGCAACATGGTTAAATCCACCACAAAATTTGCAACAAAACTTTCTTTCATTTGAACAAGAAAAATTATCATTCTTTGCTGAAAAATAATCAAATTGATCATGTGAATAATTATACCTCTTTTGCTACATGAAATATCCATCCTTTTTGTCTTCAAAAGATGATGAACTAGTAGAGGAGACAACATTCTTTTTCAGACTTTCATCACAATTCTTGTCTTGAAAACTATTTGAATTTGAATGCTTGCCATAAGCGACATGTTTACCCTCTACTTGCTGAAATGATGGCTTAAAAAAATGGAAATAATCCTTAGAACAATGTTGACATATATTCATTTTAGAACTTGGAATAAAGGTTCTCTTTAAATTTGCATCACATGCATTCAAATATTTGGAGTCTTCACCATTAAATTGCACATAACCAAGACCAACATTCTTGGGTCGCTCCACAATCGAAATAGGGTCAACCATGCCTTGTGCATGCTTTCCCAAACCTTTTCCTTCATGATAGCCCATCTTAAACATTAATTTGGACCCTATACCCCTTGTATGTTTTTCAAAATAACCAACACACTTTTCAATTGAGGAAATTGAAGACAAGTTGGAATGGTTTACCTCTTCCTCAGGCATTTTCTTGGACAAAGCTTCTTGAGCTTGAAGGAGTTGGTTCTCCATGTCATGAAACCTTTGGAGAATTGCTTCCTTCTCATCCTTCATAGCCAACAATTGTGCATGAAGCTTAACACTTTCGCTTTGATCATCAATCAAAATCTACACCATATCCTTCACCTTAATGAACTCATTCTTCATGTCATCATTAAAGAATCTCGTGAAGGAGGAAAATTCACTTGTAGAAGAAGTTGACATTATGTAAATGGTCAAATTAACAAAAGGAACTTCCAAAAAAAAAGTTCTCAAAGCTTTCAAACAAATGACTAGCTTTTAACCATATGTCATTACAACCATACTCTTATTCAAGCTGCCATTAAACACAAACTCCAATAGCTTTTGTAGCAACACTAATCAAACGAGTTTGTTTTCCAAAAATATTCTTGAAGTAATTTGGGGTAAGGAAATAGTCTACAACTCTTTTTTTCCTTTCCAAGACTTAGCTAACAACAGCTATCCTTTCAACCCAAGCAAACTCATACAATCAACCATTTGAAACCAATAAAACAATCAATCTTTTTCACTGTTTTAACACCTTTTGCACACAAAAAAATGCTCAACCTGAGCTCAACCTATATTTTGATAACATCTGATCTGGAAATGGAAGTACTTGACAATGTGTGCAAGGTATCCATTTCCTTTAAATTAAATGCGTGAAAAATTCTCCATGTCTGGCTGATTAAACAAAGTTTTTTTGGTAACTGTTTATGAGTTTATGTGTGAGGGAAAGTTAATATAATTTGTTGTTTAACATATTAAATCATAAATATACAGCAAGATAACTTCAGCATAACATGACACAAATGTTTGATGAGCAGTTCACCCCTCCTAGGCTACGTCTGCTGAATCAAGCCTCCCAAAATGAGCTTGTCCTCGTGTATTAAAATGATCCAAAATGATAATACAAGTTTATAAGTGTCTCAATAGACAAATATGAATGAAAATATAGATTCAGAAGACATGAAAATGCTAAAATTTCCTTTCCATATTCACTAAACAATGAAGAATTACCAGAAACAGTGACTTCTTCAATAAGGCCCTGATGGCTCTTTGAATCCTCTAAATATTTTCGGCTGTAGAAGTCCTCAAATAGTTCTGAAACCTCTTCCATTAGGTTAAAAAGGTAGGAATTAGCTAAAAATGATCTTTGGTTCACCTCAAACAAAGAGGTACAACTCTAAACAGCTCCATTTCCCCAATGGCCCTGGTGGCTCTGAAAACTCTCTTGAAGCTTTTCAGGCTCTGAAAGTCTTCAAAAAATTCTGAAACCTCTTCCATTAGGTTCAAAAGGTAGGAATTATCTGAAAATGATCTTTGGTTCACCTCAAACAGAGAGGTACAACTCTAAACAGCTCCATTTCCCCAATGGCCCTGATGGCTCTCCAAACTTTCCTGAAGGTTTTAGGCCTTTTAAAGTCTTAAAATAGTTCTAAAAACTCTTCCATTAGGTTCAAAAGGTGGAAAATAGCTTAAAATGGTCTTTGGTTCACCTCAAACAGAGAGGTACAAATCAATACAACTCCATTTCCCCAATGGCCCTGAGGGCTCTCCAAGCTGCCCTGAAGCTAAAATGGATGTAGAAAACGTCTACTACCTTTGGAACCTATCCCAATGGCTTTGGAATACTGAAAATAGTCAAAAATGACTTTGGTTCACCTCAAATGGTTAAGCATAGCCCAAATCAGCTCCAACTCCCTCTTGGCCCTAATGGCTCTCATTTCTTCCCTGAAGAAAAAGGGACTGAAGATCAACTTTAATGACTCTGCAACATGTTCCAATGGATCCAAAATACTTTGAATACCTGAAATAAAAAACAATTTCATCCAAAAAGGTTCTTTCCTCCAGAAGTTATGACCAAAACAGTATTTGCCCAATATCCCCTAAACAAACTCCACCAAATGTGGAGAAACTGCAGTTAACAAGATAAATTTGGCGGAATCTCTGGAATTAGAGGAACTTGCTCCAAATTTAGTGTGTAGTTTTGGGTGACATTAAATGTTTATGGGTAGGCGGTCACATGGACTATCTGAACTCGTCAGTTTGCTTAGTTGGCCCAACGGTTTCTCCTTCAACGGCCTTAAACACGAGTGCATAAACTCCAGCCCAGGATTCATGTGAAAGCCTCAGAAATCTAGTGTGCCTAATGCTAACGTTGATAAGAGTGGTCTTGTAAGGTTACGGGCGCTTGGTTCTATGTATAGAGAATTTTGGCCTCTTTAAATCAACAAACGGTTATCCAAACTTTAAATATCACTTTCAAAATATATATGTTAAGAACCAATGTGTGGTCCAATGGTAAGTGCTTGTGTTGTTTCGCGGGGAGGTCCGCAGTTCGACTCCTGTGGAGTCACCAAAAATTTTGCAACAAAAATTAAACCACCGGCCTGGGGCCACGTGGCACCTTTTGATTGGCCAGAATAAACCAAAGTCAAACTAACAACCAACCACAAAATGCCAAGTGTCAGAACATGATTGGCTCGTAGGGTATATTTTGAGGAATATTCCAAGGAATATTTCCAAAATATTTTGAGGAATATTCCCAGAATATTCTTTTTTAATAATTGCCAAAGTCAAGTCACCCTTGGTCAAACTTAGTTTTTGCATTTTATTGAAAACTTTAAACCTGCATAACTTTCACATACAATGTCGGATTTGAGTGTCATTCATGGTGTTAGGATCGTATCACCGAGGCCTATCCGGTCATTTAGGTTGCAAGTAATTTTGAACACTTTCAATTTTGAGCTTTTTCCATAGCTCGGACTTGAGCTCCTGATCAATGAGGACAACATATGTTTTATCTGTAAGTTCATCGTTCGGATGAATCCCTCCGAGTATTTTTAATGAACCCTAAGAATGAGTGGTCTTATCTCACCAATATTGGTGATCCCATCACTATTTGATGTTTTGAAAAGTCCAACGAAGGTATAAATCAAATCTTTTTTCATGTTTAGAGAGTATTAAAAAGAGGCAAACAATAAAAATACAAAGATTCCTTTTCGTAGATAGTCCTTTGAGTCTAAAAAGCCATAAAATGATACTCAAGAGAAATTCTTAGCCATGTTCGACTAAGGTATTCATTTTCTGTAAATATTCTATCTCAGTTTAGAAAAGTGTTAAACTTATACTGAGTAGACGTATTTTCATTTACATTAACGAGTTTGAACAGAAAAGTGCTCAACTTATCATTTCATGTTTAGGGAGTATGAAAAGATATGAAAGAGAACTCCACCTGGAGGAATGAGTGGTATAAAGGATACAAATTGGTTCTGGTCATCATGGAAATCCTCAAAACATGTAGAGGTCAAGAGGAATGCTAATAAGACCACTCATCACAGCAGTTTCCCGAGAAAGGGTAAAAAACCAAGTGAAAGTGTATGATAGTCCAGGAAGATGGTAATTATTGAATGAGAAAACCAAGGCTCCTATGGAAAAATCAGGCTAATAAAAATAACAATCACAAAGGATAGGTTGAGAATGGTTTTATTTTTACACAAGCTTGAAACATGGGAAACTATGCTTGAAATTGGTTTCATTTTTACACAAGCTTGAAACATGGGAAGCTATGCTTGATATTGGTTCCATTTTTACACAAGCTTGAAACAGAGAAAAAATATGCTTGGAATAAGTTTTCATGCCCCTAGAATAATGACTCAATTCAAGCTGCATGCCCCCCAAGCTTCATTTCATGCACCCGAGTAGACTACTGATTACTAACAGGTGGATGGGATGAAGGTTAATCTATGAGATAAAGTGGTAATTTATGATATCTAATCAAAGAATCAAATTGGAAGGGGATATGTCTCATTTTTTAATGAGCTTGACACAGGGAAATGAACTCTATTCATGGGACCTTGTTTCATTTTTTAACGAGATTGACACAAGAAAAGGAACTGTACTCAAAAGACCTTATTTCATTTTTTAATGAGCTTGACACAAGAAATGGAACTCTTCTCCAAAAAAATTGTTTCATTTTTAAGCAGCTTGACACAAGAAAAGGAATTTTTCTCTGAAGAACCTTGATTCATTTTTTAATGAGCTTGACACAAGACAAGGAACTCTAAAACAAAATCATATCATGGCCTCCAAGAGACCATGGCTTCCAAGAGGTTCTCATCATATGGAAGAAAAAATCTCTTGAAGGGATACATCAAAGGATACAATGGAAATATCGGGCTCCAATGCCCCCAGTAAATGAATCACCATATCACCTATTGGATCTAGGTTGAAAAATGTTTAGCAGATAGTAAAAGGCTGATCTTCATTAATAGTTATGTGAATTGGATAGGTTGCCACATAATTAACTTTTGGTGGGGAAGATACCACTTACACATTTATAACGCTTAGGGAAGTAGGATGATTGGAAGTCAAATCAAGACCAACAAATTAAAGTTGATCGATAGTCACAATATTTCCATCATGTGGGAAGCACACCAATTGAAAGAGTGTGGACACAAAAAAATTGATAGCATAAACATAGTCTCTCCCTAGGAGAAAATTGAATTCCAAAGGGCTTATGACAACCATAACATCAATACATAATTTTTTTCCTCCCAAGGTAACAAGAAATTGAGGAAGGATCCTTAAGGGTTGACTAAATATTATGTTAAAAACTAACAAATTTAGAGAAACAAATACAAGTTGTGGGGAATTAAAATATCTCCAAGAAGTGGAGGATAAAATAATAAAAAAATATCCCTCATCTATAACAGTGTGAAGGATATTCTTATCGTAAGCCTTTACCATGATCTTAAAAGGCATGTAAGAAGGGAGACAAGGTTCTGTCGATTGACTCCAATCAAATTCAATGGCATGTTTTATTGGAAGGGGGTTTCATAGGAATGGGAGAAACTCCCCCCTTGTCTGGTAGAATCATAAGAAACAAGAATAATGTGAGCAATTTGATTGGGTCAACCATTTTCTCAACCAATGGTTGGTTAGGAACAAACTCACGGGGTTCACATTGAGAGAGATTGGGATTGATTAGATTCAGTTTCTGATCAATCACTTCATGAACTAGTGGATCATTATGAGAAAGCTTCCAGTAACCAGCTGGAAGTCGCGACTGAGAAGCTGTAAGGTTTTCCAATACTTTTGAGGCTTCATCCATATAAGGAAAAAGGTTAATAAGATCATTCCCTTCACATAACTTACAGGGAAATTTGACTTTACCCTCTTTCCCATGGAATTCACTATCACTATTTGATGGTTTATCACCAGCATGATCTCCAAAGGCTGATGACAAAGGTTTATGTGAGCATGTATACCACACTTCTAATATCTTGGGAATACTAGGACAATATCTAATAAGGTGGTCACCCTTACATAAATTTCAAGGGAATTTAACTTTGTGGGGCTGATTCAAATATTTTTCCATACTAGTTAAATGGGTAGAAATAGTTCCTTGGTTGCCCCCTTCTTATTTTTCTTCTTATTCTTATTCCTTTTCTTCTTCTTCTTAACTTCCTGGTTACTAGAATCAACACTTTCATGAGGTGATGAGGAAGAATGGGATGAAGAAATAACATGTGAAGAAGGAAAATGGTCAAATTTAGGATCAACTTTAAGTTGATGTTGTTGAGGTGGAGGAGAGATTTGTTGAGGAGAATTTTGGGAATTCAAAACCACAGGGTCAAAAAAAACCAAACTGGAAAACCAATGGTAAATCTCGGAAGGGACAGTGTTTCCATATAAGGAGCACCAATATTTCCAAAAGAAGGAAAAAAACTAGGATTCCCGTCAAAGGTGTTTCCTTGATTAGTGGACTCGGGAACTATTTCCATTAGTTTCAACCTAAGTTCCACTAAGGAGTTGTTCCACAGGGATCCATGATGCTGTTCCATGGTAAATTAATTTATTTTAGAAAATAAAAGACACAAAATCAAACAAAACAAGGGTAACTAGGCAAAAGGGTTTACCAAATAATTGTGAACTACAATATACCACCTTAAAGAACCAAGGATTTATGCACGGGAAGGAAATATCCTTCAATGTTGCTTTTAGTGTATCAAAATTTACAAGGTGACTGATTCGGTTACCTATGGTGAGAATAGAAACCTATGGTGGACTTTCAAAATATACTCGGAGGTACGAGGAAGCACATTCCGTAGTAGTGTTGTATAATGTGTAGCCATATGATGAGAGTGTTCCCATATAATTTTCATGCGTGGAGCGCCATCCAATATACCCAGAGGTATATGGAGAATGGTTCGATACACTTACGTATGTGGATTGGGATATCACCCCTAGAATGCAACACTAGTAAAAAATGATAGCTCCTAGGTTTAAAGGCATCGGAACATGTCTCTAGCCTAGACCTCTAGATATTTGTGTTAATGTAACAAATGCCCTTTAGGTTAATTGATTGAATTTTAGAGTTGATATTGAATTATGATTCAGTTTCAAGGCTAAAAAATCGATGTCACCTGAACACACTTATGATGCAACTAATATGACAAAAAGAACTATTTTCATTTCAGAACAAACAAGTGATGCAACAATCGATCTCCTCAGGTTCACTATTCCAATCAAAATCAAAGCCCTATATGCAATGCATGATGCATAATATTTTTATTTTGGATTCCACTTAATTTTCAGATGAGAAATAAGATATTTTTCTGATAATTGATAAAGAAACTATTCAGAACAATGACTGAAACATCAATTCCTTCAAGCAATCCAATAAGAAAGCAATCAATTTGATAATGACATAATTGACAAGAAAAAATAAAAATACAAACAAATTATTATCAAAGGAACTCAAAACCAAAAGAAAAAAAAATAAGGCTTATGAGAGACCAAGACACACTCAACGACATATGGAGGACCAGCTTCAAAAAATTTAATCAGAGAGAAAATCACAAAAAGGATTTTTTTTGCATCAAATAGGGGTCAATGCAGGTGCTAAAAGGGCTAGGGTGCACTGCAACGTAGGTGCAGAGAAGGCTAGGGTTCACTACAACGTAGGTGGATATAAGTTTAAGTGCATTGTGACACTCTTTCTCCAGACCAAAGGGAGCGTTGACTAGGGGATGCAAGGTTTCGGCACAAAAATTGCAATTGAAACTCAAAGCAAGGGTCTTCCTAGTTTTTTTCTTGACTGAGTAAGATAGTGAAGGCTTGAAGAAGAGGTAGAACAAGCACTAAGGACACAAAAATGACGAAGGTACAATAGCATTACTCAGAGGATTCACCAACTTTTTATATGGAATATACGACTATAGACAAAATTATCTTCCCTATGCTTGATGGCCTAGTCTAGAGCAACATAAATAAAAGAAGCTAATTTTTTCCTTAAATTAAATGGACAATGGGATGAATCCTACCTGGAATTCATCGTAAGCTTCATTCATCTCTTGGTTTGTACACTCCAATCCTAGCTCCAATCACTATAATTAGAACCTGCACCATTAAACAACACAAACTAACAATCTACGACAACTATGTAGCATCATCCAATCACTTTATTCAATGGATCAAGATGCCATTGAAATATATGAAATCATAACATCAAATATAGGAATGAAATGAACTCCTTGTATTGATATAAATGGAGAGACTTACAGCCAAATATAGGAGTTGATCATGTAGAAGAGCTCCTCCAAGTTGACTTGTCCTTCCTTTCCACAAAATTAACCTCTATGTCACCCTAATGCATGGAATAATGACTCTCATAGTAGCAACATAAGGGTAGAATCTATCTCCAAAAGCCAACCGCTAGCTTGTGGATGGCAATAAATATATAGGAGAGAATGGTAGGTTAGGAATTCTCATACATTTACCAATCTAGGCTTGATATCCACTCTATATGGTAGGATGAGCTCAAGCGAAAACAGGTGAAATATCCAAGGTAGGATAGGCTAGGATTCGAGGCTTCTATCCAAGGTAAATAGTTAGAACAACCTTTGGAATTTTTTGGAAGAGAAAGCTTCGAGGTTATTTTTATTTTTCCCAAATTCTAGAATTACGCAACCTTAGGAAGGAGCAACCCGTTGGTGATCAACTCAGGACTAAATTGCTGGTGAATGATGGTCCCTAAAGGGACAACATGAGTTGGGCCTAAAAAACAATAAAATGAAGCAGTTAAGGGTTGAAATTCAGGCTTTTGAGAGAGTCATGCTTAGGGATTTGTGTAGGGATGATGACAAGGTGTAAAAGGATGTGAATGATATTGGTTGGAAGGCCTATCAACCGAATGTGACAAAATGACCTATAACAAGTTTGTAGGCTATCCATCGATGATCTTAAGCCAATGATTGTCATGTCAAGGGACTGAATCTGGGCTGGAGCAACACGTGGAACATTGGAAACCGATCATGAGCAAGTAGACGTAATTGTTGCAATAGAATCTTATACAAAACTAGAGCTCCCCTATAGTATCATTTGGGACGAGAGGCATTTCTCGTTTATCCCCGTCATTTACAACAAGAAGATCATGTCACTTGGTAGTGGTAGCTAGAGAATATTATTTGGTTCATTAGATTTCTTCCTTTAGTAGCTTCTCTTCTTTCTAACTATGTAGTAAACACCATACATGCCAAATAAGATATGCTTCTCCTAATAATAATTAAGTCCACTCCTAATAATACACTGCTCCAGGTAATATATTAATCATCGTTGCATATTCATGAACATATGTCATTCCAAATATTGAATGCTTAACCATATGGAAACATTTTCTATATTTGATGTGTAACCATGTCATTACAAATATTGAATTGATTATGCGTGGATGAATCATTGTATATATTGGAGGAACCATTATATGTAATTGCATATGTTCCACTAAATATAATATAATGGATTATAATATATTTCTCTCGTTATATAATATAATGGTATATTATTAATATAATGGAATATAATATAATATATTATCATTCAATATAAGCCTTGCACATAATAAATGTGCCAACGATTACTACACAATCTTCGACGGTCCCAATCATGTATAAATTAGGCAATGGTAAATTTTGATAGATGTGTTTCATGATGAATAATGTGTTTCACGATTTCATGATTATTGTGTGACCACTAACATAAATGAAATATCCTATCTCTTTATTGTAGTGATAGATAAGTGGTCATATCGCTTTATTTCCCCATCGTTCCTCTCCCTATTTTTCCATTGTGGATGGACCAATCCCTAAATATGTTTTCATTAGTCAAAGAATACTAGGTACATCCATCAATGAATCAATTATCCCCTCTCTGCTATGATTTGACAGACTCGCGTTCGACATGCTAAGGCTAGGAAGCTTGTGTGGGATAACTTGGTGGAGGATTTCCTTGCAAAAATCTTGTGGGTAGTGGTGGAGACTTGTTAGCCATCACACACTTCTTGAGGATCAAATTTTGAATGTTCAACTGAAAAATTTTGAATGTTCAACTGACAGTAAGGGAGATGATGATAGATTTGTGAGATCTATTGCAACTAAAAGTGTCTTGTATCATGCCAAAAGTAAAAGTATTAGGCCTTGATTTCTTGAGAATCCACAAACATCTCCTCATTATTCTCACCTTCTTCAACTGATTACTTTATTATGAATTTCCACCAGAAATAAATATAATTATCAAATCCTTTTATAACTCTAATTTCACTGGACCATTAATGAGGATCCAAGCTTATAACATAATTGAATTAGCTGGAAGATTCAATTTCCACATGCCAACTAGAGTATCAACAATATCCTATGCCTTATAACTCCACTGATTATAATGCTGCAACTCATCGATCATTTACAATTTGTTGTTGCAATTTTATTATGACCTTTGAATGTAATGCATATTTCTTCTTAGGTATCCGCTATTCTTGTGCAGACTATATAACAACACTAGGGGAAATACCAAATTTAATCATATAGAACATTTGTAATTAATGCTTTGTCCATTCTACATCTTTTTTTGTCTATGTCATCTTCTGTTAACCCTATCAAAATGGAATATTATATCTATTCATAGGTGTAAGTAACGTAGGTCATTTCCATATCATATCATACGGATATGCTGGCGTCCTATGCACTGTCTTTGCAAATTTTCATTGCCATATTGCTCAGTTTGTTAGCCCCCCTATAAATTTTTGACAAGCAAACCTGGGGCTAGATGTTTCTGAGCCTTCAAGGAATGCATTTCCTCTGAAAACACATCATCCTTGAAGTCTCCTTGGGCCTTTGTCCTTTAATGAAATCCCCTCTGCTGTTTCTCATGATAAGGTCTCACTGATTGCAAAAAATTGTTCTCCAAAAGGCCTTTATTTTCCCCTTGTACCCCTGCAAAATTCTTTGTTTCATCCCTTTTTCCCTTTGTCAAATTTCCCCTCTTTTTACCCCCCAAAATCCCTCCCCTTGTTCCTTAAATTATCCCAAAACCCCCTTCAAATCCTACACCCACCCCTTGTTTGGTTTAATTCCCCTCTTTTTCTCTATCGTTACCTATTTATCGCCTTGAACTGCATTGAAAAAGGTTGAAAAGCCACATTTTGACATATATGGGTCTTATCCCCCTTCAGGCCAGCCCCCTTGACCTTTTCCCCACGTGACCCGGGTGCCGAAACCAGGCGCTAGCCCAAAAAGCGCTTAGCGCGTTTGGCTATCGGGAGTGCTTCTAACCGTTGATTTCCTGGCCATCCGACGGTCTTCGCAATCCCATCGCGCCCATGGTCCCCACCCCGTTCACTACTCAGATCACATCACAGCCATCCGTTTAACCCGCCAGATCAATGGTCAGAAGTTCACCCGCCCGGTGGTCCCCGCGCTGCGCCTTGTGCAAAAAACTGTTGGTTTCTATCGCACCGCCATTGGAGGGTGGGTGGTAATTTTATTTTCGGAGTGATTCCACTCATCGCACGATGCATGGCTCCATGCACTGTTCACAAACCGCCCTCCATCGTGCGTTATCGTTCGTCCACAGACCCGGCACGATATCGCTATGCACCGTTCGATCTACGATCATCCATCCAACGGTTATCGCGCCACGAAGTTGCGCGGGAGTTAACCGAGGCAAACAGTACCCCTGGCCCATCATCCGTCACCCTCCGCTACTTTTTCCACTGTCGATCTCCTCTTGAGATCGGACGGTCCAGATTCAATCACCCTCTGCCGTGTCCCTAGCCATCGATCTCCTCTTGAGATCAGATGGTCCAGATTTAAGGCACGCCCGCCATTGACCAGTCCCGCCACATCACCCATTCCATGTGTTTCATCGTATTTTTCACCCGTCCCTGTATTCATATTCGTTCAAAGGTTAAATTTTAAAGTTTTACATTAAAATTTCCATTCTTGCCACCCTCCAACTGCATTTTCCCACTGCGGCACCATTTTTCAAGCCTCCCACTGCATTTTCCACCGTAATCCCGTACTATTCTGCCATTTCACTAGCCTGCACAGCCAATTTTGTTGTCCCTAATGCATCCACCCGCCCCGTGCATGTTTCTTAACGTGTTTTTCGTGTTTTACAGGGTTTCAGGTGGTGAAAACCTCCTCTGTTCACAGTCACTGTCACGGTGGCGAAGAACGCAGGGAAGAGCATGCGTAGAGATCGTATTTATGAAGAAAGCCTAGGAAGGGGCTATGACAGGATGTGCATTCAAAGAATAGGGTCAAACTCCGTAAAAACCTCTCCGGCGCCATTAAAGCACATATTTCGTCGATAATGACAAATGTGGAAGCGGTAAAGAGTATCATTGGGAAAATAGAGTGTTTAGGGCCTGTCATTGAAGATTTTGAGCCTTAATCCAATAATTAGAAGGCAAAGGTACCAGTTCGAAGACATCGTGGACCGCCCAGAAGGTCCAATGTACAAAAAATGATATATATCAATGTCACCATCAGCAGAATGTTTCTACCAGTGAAAGGACACAGTATCCATACTGATTTCATTCTATGTTGTGTTCCTGAGAAGATTTCCATCCTGACAGTGGTCCTACGCCATCAGAAGCATTTGTTACACAGTATGGCAGACCTGAGTCATTGATTTTTTTTGTTCAGTTCACCAGAATGTTGCAGCAAGTACAACAGAGACATACATTGAGTAAATTGCATCCCGATGAAGATTACTCTTCCTTCCAAAGAGTACTAAAGATAAATGCATAGAATTTAAACATAGTGGGCTTCGACCCTCTTGCTGCTTCAGAGTTTTAATGTTGCATTTAGATTTCACCTACCTCCTCTGCTCCTCTTCTCCTATAAGAATCCCCAAGAACAAATTGTAAAAGGTTTTTGTTCGGTTGTTGCCGTTCCTATTAGAGGGATTCATTTTGACTGTTAGAACAGTCTTGGGAGGGATTAACAGAGTAGTTGTTATGTAGTAGGCTGGGAGGAGAGAGTTTTGACTATATTAGCCATTGAGCTCAGTGTATGTGACTGGTTTTGCATCAATTAATCAAGAAAATTTCACAGGATCCTGGTATATTACTACAGGTGATGTTTCTCTTATCTTATTTTTTTATTACATTTTTCATGTTGTTCATTGGTCTTCTGGCTCGCATCAGAAATCTGGCATAGGATTTACCCTTGTTAGGTACCCTATGTTTCTTCTCTCCTTGCTTTAATGTTTTCTGCCGATTGTGAATCTAAGAGTAAATTCAATTAATTTAACTAGTGTAGCGATTCCATATGCTACTAGATGATGTATGAATTTGGGGTTTGGTGCTTAGTTGTTCTTGTTGGGTTTAAGCTGGAAGATTTGGGAAACTGGGGATTATAGTTATCCCTATCCACTAGGGTCCTTGTGCGACCAGCTGGCCTTTCTAACATCTCTTGCTGGTGTCAAAGCATTGAAGGTTCAAAGTCCTTCTCTGATCTATAGACCCTAGCTCTGTATTAAAACTTATCTCTGTTTTCCCTTGGAGCATGTTAAAGCTGACCTGGAGTTAAATGACCTCTGGTCCGATCTATAAGCTGCCCCTTTGTCCCTCCATTGAAAGCTATCTTTGAGTACATCCAAGCAGGTCTGGAGTTAAATGACCTCTGACCTGATCTATAGACAGAAACTAGGTTTATTTCCTTCTCTCACTTTCAATCCTTAATGTTCCATCCCACCATCTATCTAAAAGATCCTTTAGTGTAGATGACTTGCCCTTTGAAAGCCTTAGCTAGTTGTTTGCATGTAATTACCTTTCATGACTCCATATCCCTATGGATGGCACTGTCTTGACTCATCCTCTTTTGCTGAAATGTCCTGCTATTTTGCTCCTTTCCTCCTATTACCTTCTCAGTCTATGATCTCATGACCAACCTAGCAACCAACCAACCAAATCATTTTAAACCCCCTTTGTGCTTCATACCTAGCCTAACATCTCATTTGAGCTTCAAAGATATACCATTCTTTTTTTTATTGGAGAGATCCCTCTCCGGATCCAGGAGGGCTAGATCCTAGGATCCCAAAGTGGTTCTGATGTTGTCTCATCTTTTGGTCTTGCCAATCTGGCCAAAACATGGGAACCCAAACACAATTCTCATTGCATATTATGTAACACATATTTTGTAATGTTATAGTATGTGTGCCTCTAACCTATCTAATGCCTCAAATCTACTAATTTTTCCATTTTTCTCAAGTTTGTCCAATTTGGCATTGAAAACTGTCATGTTTTTTTCTCCCAATGTGTCTTGCTTTCGGCGAAGTGCCTCCAAAAAATTTAATCTTTCTTACTTCTTTTGCATACTAGAAAAAATGTGGTGGAGCACCTCCCTCCATGGTAGGTGTTTCAATGTTCAAGTGCCAGATATAGTCAGAGCAACATCAAAAACCTTTTCCTCTCCTTTTTTAGCATGTACTTGCTCAGATTGTAGAATTTTCTTTGCACATTTTCCCATGACAATTTACTAGCATAGTTTCCAATTGCAACATCTGATGAAGTAAGGACAACCCACAAGAGACATTTTCATGAGTAATGAAACTATACCCTGATAGCCTGACTCTTCATATGACAAAGCCCTCAACTCTTTGGTTTTGAAAATTGGCATTGGCACTTTTTAAATCCTATATCTTTGTATGCTTTGGTTTCTTATATGAATGGGAAAATTAATGTTTGTTGTGCTAAATTCCAATTCAGAATATAAACAAAGTGCTTGAGGATTATGAGGTAAATTGCAAGTTAACCATGAGTTTTTATGTGAATTTATTGATCAAATTAACATAAACAAAACACTGAACAACAACATCTAACAGACATTAACATCACCATAAACAATATCACAACAACACATGATGAAGGAGTTCAACCCTCTTGGACTACATCTCTTTGGTCCAGGTTCCAGTGGCTTGGCCCTCTTCTATTATGCTCAAAAGTGTGATTACATATGTTTAAAATGCTTAAATAACTATGAAACTTGTTCCATCAACTCCATAATGCTCAAAAATGCATTTTCAGCCTATTTTTGTCTCCAATTTGGTAAAAACATCCTCAAGTTATGATCTCCCCTATTTCCTCCACTATTCGTTCTACAAAACCCTCAAAATCCGGTATCAAACCCACAATTGCGCCCCCAAAATCGCTAACGGAGTGCCAATTCCACAAAAATTGGGCAAAATTGTCGATGCTTTAATTTTGCCAATAAGACTTAAAGACTGGAATTCAAACCATATCAGATATGGTTTAATTTTTTTTTTTAATATGAAAACGCTGCACGGTTTACTCCTAACCATCGGCATTAACATCCGGGTGTGAACACATGGCACAGTCTTAAGTGTTACAATTAGTGTTATGGTTAGTAGGGGCAATTAACACCACGACATACCGGACTGACGGTCTTGTGGTGTCATATGGCGGAGGTTGCATATTTGTTGTTGCGTTTTAATGTTATGGTTAGTGGGGGAGGCACGAGGCTAGCCTCCCACCCCCAGTGGTGACCAGGGTTGGGGCTAGACCCCGCCCCCCTCCCCCACAACGCAAGTAACATTAAAACAAAACTATTTGAAAACCATAGATAAAAGTACTTTCGGAAAAATCACATCATTATGATTAGGTTGACGTTTCGAACCAACTAATGTGGTTCATCCTCAGGACAAGGTGGAGAGACTAATCGACCTTGATGAATAAATAATGGAGATGCATCATTGCCCAGAATTAGCTATTGAGAACTAGTTTTTAAGAACTAGCTGTTAAGACTAGTTGTTAAGAGCTAGCCGTTAGAAAGTTAGTTAATAAATTAATTAATTAAAAAAATATATAATAAATGGGTTAATAAATTATTAAGTAACTAAAATGGGTAATAGGGAGGGGAAAAGATTTTAGTTTAATAAATAAAATATAATTAATTACTTAATTAAATTTTAAGATAATCAATAAATTAATTAAAATAATAAATAAACTAAGTTACCTAAGAAGGAATTAGAGAGGGGCAAATTTTTAATAACTAAACAAATAAGTAAATTAAATAAATTAAATCAAATTTTTAAGAAGTGCTTTATAAATAAATATAATAGGAACTGGGGAGGGGTAAAATTTGTTTGATTTAATAATAAAATAAAATAAAATGAAATAAAATAACTAATTAATTAATTAATTATTAGATCAAATAAATCAAAAAATCAAAAATATAAAAATAATAAATAAACAAAAAGATCTAAGAAGGCACTAAGGAGGGGTAAAAAAAAAAAAGTAAAAATTAATTAATTAATTAATTAATAAAATAAAATAAAATAAATGAAATAAAGTAAAATAAGGAAATAATATAAAATAAAAATAAGTTATATATATATATATATATATATATATATATATATATATATATATATATATATATATATATATGACATAAGCGAGAACAGAGCCTAACTCTTACTTAATTTCCAACCATCATGTTAAGAATCTCAACTACGATGATAGTTGGAAATTAAGTAAGAGTTGGGCCATGTAGTTTTGTTATATATATATATATATGACTTATTTTTATTTTATTTTATTTTCTTATTTTACTTTATTTCATTTTATTTAATTAATTAATTAATTATTATTTATTTATTTTTATTTATTTTATTTTTTACCCCTCCCTAATGCCTTTTCAGATCTTTTTGTTTATTTATTATTTTTATATTTTTAATTTATTGATTTATTTGATCTAATAATTAATTAATTCATTATTTAGTTTATTTTATTTTATTTTATTATGAAATCAAACAAATTTTATCCTCCTCTATTCCTATCATATTTATTTGTAAATCCCTTTTTAAAAATATTATTTTATTCATTTAATTTACTTATTTATTTAGTTATTAAAAGTTTGTCCCTACCTAATTCCTTCTTAGGTAACTTAGTTTATTTATTATTTTAATTAATTTATTGATTATCTTAACAATTAATTATGTGTATATGAATTTTCGGTGAAAATCACATGTAAGAAATTTTTGTCGACGTGTTTCAAATCAGCAAATGTGGTTCATCATCAAGACAAGATGAGAAATCTGATCAAGAAACCTGTTTAAATAGATAAGGACAGCTCCAATTAGCCGTTGAAAAAACAACTAGTATGACTAGAATAAGAAATTTGACAAATTTCTTATTCTAGTCAAACTAGCCATTTTTTCAACGGCTAGTTGGAGCTGTCTTTATCTATTTAAACAGGTTTCTTGATCAGATTTCTCATCTTGTCCTGATGATGAACCACACTGGCTGGTTCGAAATGCGTCGACAAAAATTTCTTACATGTGATTTTCACCGAAAATTCGTATACACATTTTATGGATCACAGAAGCCAAATTCCTAAAATTAATTAAGTAATTAATTATATTTTATTTATTAAACTAAGATATTTTCCCCTCCCTATTACCCCTTTTAATTACTTAATAATTTATTAAACCATTTGTTATAAAGTTTTTATTTATTTAATTAATTTATTAACTAACTTTCTAACGACTAGTCTTAATGGCTAGTTCTTAAAAACTAGTTCTCAACCGCTAATTCCGGGAAATGATGCATCTCCACTATTTATTCATCAAGATCAATTAGTCTCTCCACCTTTTCCTGAGGATGAACCACATTAGCTGGTTCAAAACATCGACCTAATCCTAATGATGTGATTTTTCTGAAAGTACTTTTATCTACATTATGGATCACAAAAGTCTTAGATCTAACATATTTGAAAGCCATTATATAATAACAATCATGATGATGGGGCGTTGGTGAAGGCTTGGCGCTTGTAGTTTGGAGGTCACGGGTTTGACCCCCACCTGCTCCGCTAAGCACTTAACCCAAAATTTTGGTGGCCCTGGGGCTGCCACGGGGCAGCCTGTGATTGGCCTTCCAACACCCAACCAAAACGTACCATTTCGAAGAATACAAATGTGCCACTTGGAAAAATACCATATGCCAGAGGAAAACCATTCACCAAGTCAACCTGCATAGTCACCTTGCCACTTAGGCATGCCCAGTCAGCTGTACGGACTGTTGACTGGGTTGTCTTGCATTTTGTTTTTAAATTTTCTTGTTTGACAACATGGACAAAACACGTTTCTGGCAGCATACGGTGTCGGTTTTCAGTGAAACGAGTTGCACCAGATTCAGAACGACAAGGTTTACGCGGTCGTTTAGGTTCCACACCATTCTGAAAACTTTCATTTTTTAGCATAATTTTGAGCACTTGATCACGCCTCCTCGCTGGAATATTTGTACCCCAAAATCTCTTTCATTACTGAACATGTGGATGAGGGTACAAGCCCCTCATCCTTCAAATCTCAATCTAGAGGAATTTTCCCGAATTCAACAATTTGAACTTTTCATGAAAAACTGATCTTTTTCCTTGATTTTGGAGACCCTGCCTTGCTGTTGTAGATACCATCCTATTGCAATTTCCCATAATTTGTAGAAAAATAAACGGTCCTTGAAGAAACAAACTTTTTCCCACCTCAGTCGTCATTCAAAGGAAATTTTAATAACTTGCAAAATTTCTCACCTTGATCATTGTCGACATGGCGATTTTTATCTTATCTTGCCTTGTACTTGTGCCAACCTTTGACCAAGTTTTTACGCCATTGGCATGTACCATTTTGAAACCGAAAAGAAGTACTTGTGAAACCTATGCCTTCTTTGTCATCTTGCCTTGGAGCTTGTTCTTTTATTTTTGCACCATTTATTACTGACATCTTGTTCCCATCATTGTTCAACCCTCAGGTGGACTGCTACAAATCTTTCACATCTTGTTTACCTCTTTTCAAAGGCAACATGTTAGAGCCCTTGAACATCTTATTACAAACATTAGCATCTTCAATGAAATCATCTTGTTCATTTTATGCATCTTCTTGAAAGGTCTCATTCAAAACATCATTATGCTTGAACATTAACAAAGCTAAATTTTGACTTGCATTCACTATTCTCTTCATTTCTCCTGCATGTATAAGAGACAAACTCATCTTCTTATTATGCTCCCTAACTATTTACTCAATTCCATTCTTGAAAAAGTGGTACTTATTCTCATGGCGATGAAATAATACCCTCCTATCATAAAGATAAGGACTTCCCAAAACAATACCTGAAATCTCAAGCAGAACTACATCAAGTTCGACTTCGTCAAGAAAGTTTGAATTGATTACAAACCTTAAGATGCACTTCCTTGTTACCTACAAGTTTTCATTATTGCATATCCAACCTAAATGATAACATCTTGGATGTGAAATAGTTTCTAGATTTAACCTCTTAACTAAGTCTTTAGAAATCAAATTGGCTCGAGAACCACTATCAAATAGTGTGTCTATTTTGGTATGCCTCGAAACAAATCTAACATGAAAGAGTTCAATTCTTGTATCATCATCTTGAGTTACAATAGAACAACTTGAAGAACTATTGCTTTCTATGTTATTACCTTTCAAACCCATTGCTATAATCTTCCTTTCATCTCATGAATCTGAACCTAAGTCATGTTCAATGATTGCAGCTATGTTCTCCTTCTCTTTGGTTTTAAGTTTTTTGGGCTTCAACTCTGGATGTAGTTTCCAAAAATGGTCTTCATCATACACATTTCTCAAACAATGTTTACATTTGAGTTTCTCTTTCTCTAATTTAATAGAACCATTTTTCTTTCCTTTTCCATTAAACTTTCCTTTTCCTTTTCCTTCATACTTAAGGGAATTATCACTTTTCTCATCTGCACTATGTTTCCCTCTTGCTTTTAGATGTGTGGCTTGAACACAAATCTCATCTAAGTTTGTGGGATTGAACATGAGAATAGTATGTCTAAGGTAGTTGTGTAGTGACCCCCAATGGACTTTAACAAAGTGCCTTGAGAAGATAAATTGACACCCAAAACCAGTGCTCTTCTCCTAAACTCTTGTGGATAATTTTGAACACTTTGTCCATTTAGTTGTCTAAAATTCTTCCAGTCCATAATACTTTATGTGTATAAGCTAGAGGGTAAAATTGTCTTTTAATTGCAGCCATAAAATCAAACCAAGATATTGAAATATTACTGTGGTTTTTCATCTCTTCTTGTGTCTTGGCTTCTATTGTAGGGAAAACACACAACCCTCCCTTTTTTGAATTATTTACTTCAATAATGGGGACCACTTCTATTAATTTTTGGCTAAGCATATTTTTTAGATTTCATTTAAGTTAATTGCCTTATAATTTTGTCATTTTTCATTTTTATCGGATTTCCATTTTGATCATTTCATTGAATACAGTTTTTAGGAAGATTTCCATTGATACTTGTTTCACCTCATTTGGTCAATCGGTTTGTAAATGGCACTCCTTTAAAGTTTGATCTTTTTGTCACCTAGACTAAAATATAAAATAAGTATATCGTATTTTAATTTCCGCAATTAATATAGTCATTCATTGTAAATATTAATTTTTAGTTCATCTTTACTAATTATTTCATTTTTCACTAACAACCTTACAAAATGACCCAGCTAAATTGTACACTGAATTAAACACGTTTCGAGATCTTGGTAATTTACTCCAATTTATTATTTTAAAATAAATTGCTAAGCCCAAAATCTCAAAATTGCAAAATGGCTATAGTCCAATTTGTAATATTGTTAATCTCATCCAATTTGTAAGATTGTTAATCCCATATGAGCCCCACTGCACATCTCTTCTCCTCCTTCCAAAAATTGCAAAATTGAGAGAATACAAAATCCCTGATTGATATGTGTCTTTGAAATTAAAAAGAAAATAATAATAATACTAATAATAATAATAATAATTACGATAAAACTTTTTGTGATGCAATACATTGCACATCACATATTGCAATGTTTTAAAATCACAAAAAAACAATCTCGCGAAATACAATGGGTTTTTAAGTTTTAAGAAATTTTTTGTTTCACATTATAACTCCCTCTTGCATCACACTCACCCTCACGTCATCCTCCCTCACTCCTTATCCCTCAACTCACACTCCTCATACTCACGTAACTTTAATTATGTATTCTTATATATGTTTTTAATTAAATTATTAAATAAAATGTATATTATATTATATAATATTATAATTTATATTATATTTTAATTCTAATTTTAATATAATTTAAATTATAATATTAATATAATATTTTAATATTTTAATTAATCACTAAATAAATTTTTAAGTAGTTTAATTTTAGTTACAATTAATTTATTAATTAAGATTAACAATCTAATTAATTAAGTATTAATTAATAAATAATTATAACTTAATTTAGAATTAGATTGTAACTAAAAAATTCTGATTTTTAGCCCACGCAATAGAATTTTCATAATTCTGACAACTTTAAGTCTTCAACTTTGGAAACTCTTACATGGAGTTTTACTTGGCCAAATGAGGCCCACAATGACTCATTGGATAGATAAAATCATGGAGATTATTCTTAAAGTGGTTTCATTTCCAGATTTTATCATTTATTGGGTCTAAAATTCAATAGAATATCAAACTCCGAATTTTTAATCAAAACTATTTTTTTGAGTTTTATTTTCTGTATTTTCACTTACCCACAACTTTTTCTGAGTGCAAATCCATTCCTCAATGATCTCCTTGACCAATTATATCATCACATGCATCAATAGAAAGCTTAGATTTCTTTTTTAGTTATTTATTTTAGGTTTTGATTGAATTTGTTTTAATTCGAGATTTAGCATTTTGATTTCAATTTGTATTTTATTAAATTATTTTGATTGGATTTTACAGATAAAAATTTTGAAGAGATGAGAAGAAAATGATCTCAAGTAATGAAAATGCTCCAGCAATTGAAGAATATGATTTGAGTCAATGAAAATTGATTGAGCAGAACCACTCTTCAACAAACTTTCTTGTTGAGAATTTTTTTGTAAATATTATAAATAACATATTGTAGAATGTATTAAGGGTTCCTATTCTCTGCAATTCAGAAATTATTGAAAGCACTATTGTATAGATGATTTAGAGTTGTAGGGTAGAGGAGAGAAAAATTAGATCTGGGGATTATTGAGGATTTTTCCTTTGCATGTTGAATTATGCATGGAGAACATAGCTTGTACTATTGCAACTCTAGCTTTAAAAGTGGAAGTTCAGACATTGTAAAGGAATATTGGAGACCAGAGCTAGAGAAATGGATTCAATAAATTGGTATTTCTAATCCTATTGTTTTAAATACTGGTTTCATTTTATGATAGCAGGTATGTGTCATTTTATTCATATTTGTGCACTATTGGAGATATGAGTAATGTGTCTCAATTATATGTTATTATTTATCTCTACTCTTATGGGCTGATGATTCCTGAGTAACTATTTACTCAGAAATTTTCTTTTTAATACTGATTTAATAAATAGTAATATGTTGTGAACTATTTTCTCATATTATTGTTTAACTATTCAAATTACTAATTTAACAATCAATGCCATTTTGTGAACTACTTCCTAAATATTGTTAGTTGATTATCTCAGTTAAAAGGTCTCTGATTGGAATGTGTTTTGGCATTCATAATGTCAGTTAATTGAACTATTTCATTAACTTGATATTCATTATAAGTGTTGGAACAGGGTCCCCTAGCTGCGTTTTGATATGTTCCAACACTGTGTTTTGATATAAAGTCTAGCGCAGGGGCTTTGGGGCGGGTCAAAGCCCCCAATGTATTGTAATGTGTCAAAGGGTAGACCAAGAGTCCAAAAACCACGGTTTGCGGGCCATAGGATAACGCAGGCTAAGATGTTATAAGTAGATGGATAGATCAAGTCTAGAGGTAAGCTAAGATTGATTGATTCTAATTGCAAACTGTTGAGATCTGTTTTGGGTTGTATTTGGGTAAGGACTCCGGCTGGTTGTGTGTGTGGAGATCCTCAGTCCTGCTGTGTGCGGACCCCACTAGTTGTGTGTGCGGGTTGGGAATTGGGTCTATAAGTGGATTTTGGAAGCTAATGAATGATAAATCTATTTGATTGTATATCTGTGTTATAAGAATTGGTCGCGTCTATGGTATTATGGTGATTTTGTCTATTGATTAATATTGATACGCATGTGGATGCAGAGGTGCTACTGAGATCTAATTAGTAATAGTTTCTTTATTTATGCTATCTGTGGATTTATGAGCTTCGCATTCTGCGAGTTTACTGTTAAAGGTTCTGTGATAAGATTTCTTCTGTACAAATCTATTAGATCTTAATAAGGCTTCCTCTATTAAATCTCTTTCCCTCAGGGTGCGGAAACCTGGTTTCAGCACCCTCCCATACTACTTCGGGTGAGACCTTCCCCTGCGCAAGAAGGTCATTACCGAAAGGGACAATATTATAGGGGTTTGTTAGAAAACCTTAAATCTGAACCTGGGTCAGGACCCCTCAAGCCAACAAATGGTTCCGTTTCCGAGACCTGGAGAATTTTGAGGGAGGTTGGGTAATGCCACGAGGTCATTGGCAGCCCGAGAAGTTTGAGCTTGAAGACTGGTTCGAAAAATAGATCCAGGAATTTTCCCTAAAAGATAATCAAAGTACAAGGTTTACTGCTGAAGAATTGAAAAACAAGTATATCTTTACATAGGTATATGAAATATTCTTTGTATCTTTCGCACATGAACTACAGGAGTGGCTAGCACGATTAACAGAGTTCCAGACCTGTGAGAAAGACAATCAGGCTACACAATGGACTCCTGAATTGATCCAACAGTTGGAGAAGGCTGATAATAGGATCACCCGGACTGTAGATCACTAGGTGGATAGTGTTTTAGGAGGATTTGTAAAGGAATTCACATTCGTTCAATTCATATCTTATTCTGAAGTGGAGCGGAGGTTCTTCAAAGGGTTCCGAGGTAAGTTTTTGCAAACATTGCCTCTATTAATTAAGATACTACTGTGCGAAATAGGAGTCATGTGCAGTCACACCAGGTGAATGAACTACGATCAGAGTGAAAGTAAGAAACGAAGTGGTAATTAATACAGAGTCAATCGAGAAGGGGATAGATTAGTATACAGTCCCTTGAGAGAGCTGCCTATGCACACAGAAACTAGTCCTCCGGTTACCCTGCTATTGAATCTGCATAAGGGAAAGAACTCTCCTACCCCACCGCCACCGTTGGAAGATGATATAACCACACACATGAAGCTACCCACCTTTAAGGGTGTGGGGGATGAGGACATGGACCGATTTTGGTTTGTGGCAGAATCAATATGGATTGCGCAGAACGTTGCTAGTGGTGTTGTAAAAAGAGCGCAACTATCCTTAGCCTTTGAAGGAAGGGCCTTGGATTGGTTCATGGGGTATGTGGGCGAGCATGCAGATCTGTCAATATAAGAAATTAAGGATGCCCTAAAACAACAGTTTTGGAAGCCTAAGTCCTACGCTCAACTGGTGAATGAATTGAAAGATTTTAGACAGGGACCTACAGAGTTGGTATGGGAGGTCGATCAGCAGCTGAAGAAAGTTATCAGGGAGGGAGATTTTAAATATGAGGATAGAAAGCAAAAGGAGTGGTTCATTTCTATGCTATTACCACACCTGCATGGGCCTATGGGTCAACAGATGGTTGATACACAAGAAAAAGCTCTGGAAATTTCCATGAAGTTGGAAGTTGCGCCAAGGGATGATGCCCAATTTGGGGTGTAATAGATCTAGGGCAAGTTAGAGGCAATGCACCTAGAAATTTAGAACTTACAGAAAGAATGGGGAAGAGAAGCTAGCGTAGAAATTTGGTGCATATGGTGCAAAGTGTCAAGCCACACCAAGGATCAATGCCCTCTATTGTTGGACTACATGCAGGCTGGGGGGCCTAACCCATTATGCCCCAGAGAAGTCGCAAGGCCAAGTACCTCCACTTTATGGTGCACTGACTGTCGAATAGCCAGATTACATGATACAAACCACTCCCCCGACTTGGTGCCTATGTCCTAGAATTGAAGCAACAGTGGTGCAGATTCTGCTCGTCTGTAGGACATGATGAGCACAACTCCCAGACATATGATCTGATGATCGATAGAGGAAACTTATATAGGGTGAAGGCTAACCCTTCATCACCATTATCTCCCTCTGGGCGAGGAGGCTCCCCTGTAAGAGGTCGAGGGGGGGGGGAGAGTGGGAAGCGTAGGTCGTAGAAGAGGACAACTGATCTGTTATAATTGTGGGGAGGTGGAACACTTCGCAAGGGACTTCCCAAACCCTGCACGAAAATCTTGCAGATATTGCAGGAAGTTGGATCATGTGATCAAAAACTGTCCTATACTGATAGCAAAGATGCTAGAAAACAATGAACTTCGACATAGAATATACAAAGGGTTAAGGCAGAACTGCGCGATGAGGGACCCAGTGTTAACATAATTACATGTAGTGGCATGGCCACGGGAGGAGCTGAGGAAAAATCCGCAACTGAACCACTTATCAAGAAAGCCACTGACAAAAAGGAAATCATGGACTTACAGAAGGAGAAAGATACCTCCCTCAAAGCTAGAAAATAATTTTCCAAAAACGAGGCATCTACCTCAAAGGCTTCGATGAATCTTAGAGGAGACGAAGAGGTGAGGCCATTCCTACAAGCATGTATGAAGTTACTACGCAACTAGAAGGCAGTAAAGAACCTCCAAGCATTGATAGACAGCTGCGCAGAAAATATTTCCCCACCAATGGAATTTAGAGATGTCAAAAAAATTTATAAACATAAGGAGAGAACCGATCGTGAAATGTGGCTCACCGCGCAGATTGGAGATTATGACATGGATCAGGTCATCCTCAATTTAGGATTTGATGCGAATGTCCTGCCTAAACAGACTTGGCAGAGGATGGGGGAGCCCAAGCTGGAATGGTCTACTATATAGCTATGCATGGCTAACCAACAGAAGATCATACCGCTAGGAAGGCTATCAAAAGTTATGGTAGGCATCGCGAGAGTTAAGGTATATGCAGATTTTGAGGTAATTCAAATTGTAGATGACGCGAACTCGTACCCTGCGCTGTTAGGACTATATTGGGCCATATACATGGGAGGTATTATCAACTTAAAAAGTCGAAGCATGGTTTTCGAGAGTGGAGGTATGCGAGTGATAGTCCCTCTAGATCCAGTGGAGGGTGAATGGTACACGGAATTGGTGTGCAAAGGGGATGACATTGATCACATTTACAAGCTAACAGCCCAAGACGATGATTGGATTAATGCTACGACTGATGGCATGCTCTGTTGGGAGAAGGATAGCGAAGGTATCTCTGACTCAGATGGTGAGATAGAGAATTGGCAGAACCGGATGCATGAAGTATCTATGATACGATGTCTTAGGATCACAAAGAGCTTCCGGTGTATCTCCTTAGAGGTAAGAGCGCTGCCCTATTTTGATGGTTCTGGTAATGTCAACGATTTTGTTCGAAAATTCAAAGCAAATGCTCCTCAAGAATGGATGATGTGGGCGCTTAATTTAGCTATGCACGCAACCCTTGTACGATGGTGGGAAACTCATAAGGGGACTTTTCAGGATTGGGAGGAATGTCGTAGAATGATGATCCTACGATTCGAACCTCCAGCCAACTTACCCATGGGAGTTTTCCCCAGCCACGGAGACCCACACAAGCACTTGTTTGTATGGATGGAAGTGTGGAGTGAAAGGACGTGGGACGAATGGGTCCACATGTTTATCCACACTTTGGGACCAATCCCCACCACATGGTATTTGGACGCAGAGCTACATCATCGCACTCACCACTGGGATGCCATGAGAGAAGAGTTTTTGGGGACATTCGGGTTTATAAGTAGAAAAAATAAATTAGATGAAACCCTAAAGGACATAGATGCTCTAGTATTTGATGAATCACTCCCTCACACAGAGTATGGGGGATCAACTTGGGATGCATAGATGGAGGACATTTCCAACTGTCGAAATCTGTCAATAGAGGAATGTGATGAGGACTCGCGAAATGTTACTATCCCGGAATATGAGGGTGAGCACACAGTTGTCGGATCCCTATTACATGTATTCGATGTGACCAAACCCCTCAAATTAAAGGAATTCAATATTGGAAAAGAATAACAACCCAAGATGGATAGAATTGGGGATTATTGGGATGATGATACCGTTGTAAAGATCACAGAAATACTTACTGAGTATCGGGATGTATTTCCCACAATTTTTTCAGAGATCAGAGGCATTGTAGGAGATTTGGGTGTCATGCACATCACCTTGAAACCAAACGCGCGTCCTGTGAAGCAGCGACCCTATTACTTGAACCCCAAGTATAAGCAAAAAGTCAGAGAATAAATCGATAAAATGGTAGAGGCAGGTATCATTGAACCAATAGAGCAGTCAGATTGGCTGAGTCTTATGGTGGTCTAAGAAAATAAGACTGAAGGGGAAATAAGAATCTACATAGACCTGCGCAAGTTGAATGGTGTTTGCGTACATGATCCCTTCCCTACGCTGTTCTCTAATGATATTCTGGACAATGTGGGAGGTCATGAAGCATACTCATTCAATGATGGGTTTTCTGGCTACCATCAAATCTGAATCGCGCTGAAAGATCGCAGCAAGACTACCTTCGCAAAGAAATGGGGATCTTTTCAGTACACCATCATGCCCTTTGGACTTAAGAATGCCCTTGCCATATTTTTGCGGGTGGTAGTAGTAGTATTCAAGGAATTTATTCATAAGTTTGTGGAAGTATACTTTAACGATTGGACAATGTTTGGATTGGTCAAGAAGCATGTATCGAACATGCACATGATGCTATATTCTTGTAGAAAGCACCATATTTTACTGAACATTAAGAAGTGCATATTCTGTGTACCTTTTGGGATTTTGTTAGGGCACATAGTATGTCAGCAAGGATTGATGGTCGACTCGTCCAAGGTTGCAGTTATCATCAACTTAGTAGTCCCCACCACTGAGAAACAACTGCACTCCATCCTCGGTCACACTAACTATTATAGGAAATTTATCCAAGGGTACGCGCTGATCACAACACCAATGGAGAATCTACTAAAAAAGGATGTATCTTTTTTCTGGGATGCGGAGTGTCAAAATAGATTTGAGCTGATCAAAGAAAATATGGTCACTACACCTATCCTCATATTTCCTGACTGGGTGAAAGTCTTTCATGTTCATGTGGATGCCTTAGGAATCGCCCTAGGAGCTGTCCTCGCGCAACCTGGGGAAGGGGACATTGCCCACCTGGTTGCCTTTACTAGCAGGAAATTTTCTAGCACGGAGCGTAACTACTCTACTACTGAATGCGAAGGATTGGAAATTGTATATTCCCTGTAGAAATACCGACACTATCTACTAGAAGGGCACTTCAAGATGTTCACAGATCATTCAGCCTTAAAGTACCTAGTCAATAAGTCGGTATTGGGGGGGAAGATTTTTCGATGGTTACTATTGTTTCAGGAATACAATTTTGAAATGATTATGAAACCTGGACGACTGAACACTAGACCAGACCACTTATCCCGAATCGAGACCGGCGAAGAGCCAACTAACCTAGAAGAAGGGTTACTTGATGTGAAACTTTTTACTGTTAAGGCAGTTGATGAGCACTTTGTAGATATTATCCATTTTTTAACTACGGGGATGGCACCTGCAGACTACTCAGTACAACAAAATAAAGAATTGGTAACCCACGCAGCTAATTTTACCATCATTGCGGGCCAATTATACAAACTTGGAGCTAACGAGGTATTGTGATGATATGTACTGGAGCATGAAAGACAAGACATTTTAGCAGAAGCCCATGGAGGAGTAGTGGGAGGCCACTATGCATAAAAAGAAACTGCGCAGAAAGTATTAAGAGCTGGGTTGTGGTGGCCCACCCTACACAGCAACTCCCACAGGGATGAGATGCCAGGAAGGGCTTCTCGCAGGGATGAGATGCCATTGCAGCCATAGATGGCCCTGCAGGCGTTTGACAAATGGGATGTATATTTTTTCGGACCCATCAACCTACCAGGAAATTAAAAATGTGCCTGATACATCATAACCGCAACTGATTATGTAACTTGATGGGTGGAAGCACAAACTGTGAAGGATTGCATGGCAGATACCGCTATGCAATTTATCTTTGAACACATTTTAACCAGGTTCGGTTGTCTGAAGATCTTGATGAGCGATAGAGGTACGCATTTCCTTAATGAAACTATCCAAGCTTTAAATGAAGAATTTTGGATCCACCATGCTAAGAGTACCCCGTACCACCCTTAGGAAAATGGATCGGTTGAAGCTTTTAACAAAATTTTGGAACAGGCACTCACCAATGTGTGTAGTGTTGATTGCAGCAATTGGGACATGTGCATCCCCTCAGTAATCTGGGCCTATCAGACCATGTGCAAGAAGTTGACTAGGAAAACGCCTTTTCAGATGGTTTATGGGAAGGAGGCCATTATTCCCATGGAATACATTGCCCCTAGCCTGCGCATCGCAACTTGGACAAACATGGCCGAACCAGAAACCATGGAGGAATGTTTAGCATAGCTCGTTGCCTTGGAAGAAGATCGATTCATTGCCAAATTTCATCAGCAAGTACAAAAGGCTCGGGAAAAAGGCTGGCATGATAGACACATCTGAAAAAAGTCATTTAAGGAAGGAGAGCTAGTATTACTATATGACAGTCAGTTTGCGCGCCACCTAGGAAAATTCTGACAACATTGGTTGGGTCTATATGTGGCAATAGAGGTTACATATGGTGGGGCGGTTAGATTGACTACGCTGCGTGGAGGCCCCCTGCCAGGTTACATAAATGGAAGCCATCTAAAACTATACAGGACCAACCCGGTGCCTAAAAAATTACTATATGGTCGGAGTAGCTATATAAGTGTGGCTGCGCAAATGTAAGGAAAAGAACGAAGGGAGGCACAACATTCACGCAAGGGTCATATGTAGGTAAGAATGCACGACAGGGTGCGATGGGAGCGCATGGGTGGTACACAACTGTGAAAGCTAGCTGTTGGAATAGTGAAATTGGGTAAAAATCCAATTTTACCGAATGGAGCGGGCGGTTGGCAATTAATACGGAAATTTGAGAGGTTTTTTACTGTTCCTTTGATAGTAAGTTCCAGCTAAGGCTCATCCGACCGTTGATTCCCATCAAACACTATAAAAGGAGGGCTGCAGCCCAGAACCTCTTGTGCCCTGCAATTTTTCAAAATTTGGTTGACATTGCATAGAATGCTGCCGCGCAGAGCCAAGGTGTTTTTCCCCCTCCGGTCATCGCCATCAAGCAACTCCATGAGAAGATGCAGACCCCACGGCCGTTGTGACGCAGGACGAGTCACAAGATTGTGTTGGGGGCCTACTGGAACAGGGTCCCCTAGCCACGTTTTGATATGTTCGAATGTTGTGTTTTCATATAAATTTTGTAATACTTAGTCTAGCGCAGGGGATTTGGGGCGGGTCAAAGCCCCCAATGTATTATAATGGGTCAAAGGGTAGACCAAGGGTCCAGCAACCATGGTTTGTGGACCATAGGATAGCGCAGGCTAAGATGCTATAAGTAGATGGATAGATCAAGTCTAGAGGTAGGCTAAGATTGATTGATGCTAATTGAAAACTATTGAGATATGTTTTGGGTTGTATTTGGGTAAGGACTCTGGCTGGCTATGTGTGTGGAGATCCTCAGTCCTACTGTGTGCAGACCCCATTGGCTGTGTGCTCGGGTTGGGAATTGGTTTTTTAAGTGGATTTTGGAAGCTAATGAATGATAAATCTATTTGATTGTATCTCTGTGTTATAAGAATTGGCCGCATCTATGGTATTACGGTGATTTTGTCTGTTGATTAATATTGATATGCACATGGATACGGAGGTGATACTGAGATCTGATTAGTAATGGTTTCTTTATTTATGCTATTTGTGGGTTTATGAGCTTCGCATTCTGTGAGTATATTGTTAAAGGTTATGTGATAAGATTTCTTCTGTAAAAATCTATTAGATCTTAACAAGGAAGTCTTCATTAACTCTCTTTCCCTCAGGGTGCGAAAGCCTGGTTCCAACACCCTCCCATACTACTTCGGGTGAGACCTTGGCCTACGCAAGCAGGTAATTGCTGAAAGGGCCAGTAGTATAGGGGTTTGTTGGCAAACCTTAACTCTGAACCTAGATCAGGACCCCTCATGCCAATAATAAGCCAAACATATTTAAATCCCAATCATTTAAAATATCTTGCTCTTGGTTGGGTTAGATCTATATCTACCTAATTGAGATAGGATTGGGATCATTTTCCTTTTGCTTGCATTTTAGAATAATTTTGTATTTAGATTTAATTCCATATTACTAGAAGTATTCTTTCAAAAGAGGAAAAACTTTATTTGTGGCTTGGATGAGCCCCAAATTAGCTTAAGGATCACTTTATTGCGTGATCAAATAGAAAGATGAACTGATGTATTTTATCCATTGGTAGACAAAACTTAAATTTTAAGCCATTTGGAGATTAAATAAAGGCAACTAGACCTAGTTAAACCAGTCGGAACCACCATTCCAAACACGAAAGGAACTCCTTTAAGATCCAGACCAGGTGGTCATCCCCCATGTTGTTGCAAAAAAATTCGAGGCTTCAACATTTTGGTGATAAAAGGAGGGCTTGCAACTTGTTTCCTACTGGATACTTTGTATTCTAACATTTCATTTTAAGATAATGGCTTCTTTAAAACTTCTAATTTAGAGTTATATTTCTGGACGTGCATCTTCCAATACTCCACTAGAAATAGTAAGACTCTTGTCTTAGGTAAAGTTTAATGGTAAGTTGAATTCTTATGTTTTTTATCTTGCCTTACAATTCATTCAAAAATTTTCAAATTCTACTTTTCATGAAATTGATGAAGGTATTTTATGCAGGATTTTTACTGTTACATTCTTGGAAAAAGCCAGAAGCTGGTGTCAATCACTTACAGTTGCCTCAATTCATAGTTGGGATCATATTACTACAATATTCCTTTGCAAATTTTATGGCTATGAGCATGAACAAGTATGTAATGAAATTGAATATCTACGAAGCTTTCAAACAGAGTCTTTAATTGATTTTATCATTAGATTTCATTTAAATTGTTTAAAATTTAAAATTGAAGAAAAAAAATTGAAAAATGAATTATTAGACTGGTTTGAACATATTTTCTCTCTTCCTCCCATTCATAATTCATGTGAAATTATTTCAAGCTTTGTTCAATCTCCTTTTGATTTCATTAACATTATTGAAAATTCCAATATGGAGGTGCAAACAAATGATGATGAAGTGGCCTCTATTATGTATGATCAATTCCTTCATTTAGTGCACACTTCCTACAATATTGATAATGATCATGGTGCACCTTCACACGTTAATGAATCTTAATCACAGAGCTTGAAAAATTTCACTATTCAACTGCAAGAAGATATTAGCAGCCATCTCGTAGAAGATACTGCTTTGAAATCTAAAAATCAGTATGTGTTAAAATCAGAAAATCAGAGCATAAGTCGGCAAGTACAAGTAGCGATTAAAATTTAGAATAATACACAATTTGTTGTACGAATTAATGAATTCTTTTATGATGATAAAATGCCAAATTTAGGACAACAAAGCAACATTCTTCAAGAAAGCACAATTAGCCAAGTAAATGATCTTAAATCTTAAATTTGCAATGAACAAAATACAAAAGAATTCTCAAATAGAGACATTTTCAAATGCATTGTTTCAGATTCATATTTTTCCCTTTATCCTGATAATTTTTCTAATAGCAATTTATCCTCTCATTTCTTTAAACATATTTTAGAAAACAGAGAGGCTGATCTAAATGATTTTCCTACTAGTTTTTATGAATATAGAGAATTAATTATTGATCATTCTTCTAGCATTAGTGAACATGAGCTCAATATTCCTTCTTGTTTTGATACATTGAATGAGATTAAAGGGATTTTAATGAATGTCTTGAGGTCATTTATGATAACTAATTTGTCATTGAGGATATTTATTTGTCTTATTTACAATTGAATCCTCATGATCAAAGTCGAATCACATGTGAAAATGAAGAACAATCTAATTCAGAAATTATTTCAAATAGCTCTCATTTTCAAACAATTAATCATACTCATGATTTCAGCATTCAAGAAACCATTCCAATCTATGATTTATATGACTATCAAGCTCTCATTCCCATTCATAGTCATAACCCTCTCTTGAATTCACAAGTTGGTATCATCAATCATTCTTATTGCATTATTCTGCCCAATTCTTGTGAAGAGGAAATTGCTTTAAGTCAGTCCCAATTGTGGGGTAACAATAATTGTAACACTAGTGTAAACTATGATTCAATTTTGTCATTATTACATAATTTAGTCTTAACTTCAGATTTATTTTTTGTTTTTAGTTTTCGATTTTTAGATACTTTGTGTTGACATATTGAGCAGTTCAATTTAGAACACTCAATTGATGCATTACCTCAATGGAAAAATGAAGACTCAAATTATAATTGTGAACATCAAGGGCTATTAAACTTCGAATTTCAATTGATGTTCATTCCTTATCAATTACTTCTCACTTCTCAAAAGCAGTGCCAACAAGAGAGTTTATTTTCACAATATGACCACCAATCTAATTCAATTAATAATATTTTGTTGGCTCTATCATACTTCCATCCATTTTTCATTGATCCATTTGAAAGACATTTGGAAATTTTTCTTTCATGGAAGATTGTTAATAGTTTAACACTTGCACATAACACTAACAAATTTATGTAGACCATTCTATCTAAAATTTCTTATTCACAATCAGGCATGTCATCCCCTCTTTTGAATCTCTCCTGATCAATAATGGAAATCCATCCAGATTTCTATGATCCAATTGAAATTCAGCTGGAAAGGATATTTCAAGAGAAGGTAATTATAAATAAGCTGCTTTATGTAAATATATTAGCAATGAATGTACATTTTTCTTTCAAATTTCGTTTCCTTAGATTAATTATACTTGTATTTTTGTTACTAATGTTTGACATGTACAAACATGAAGGAGTTAAAATGCTTACATGGTTACATTGGAAGTATGACTATACCTAGACATGTTTGCTTCATTAAGTAAGAAATAGGAATAGATTAATTTTCTTTTTTGTTTGCATTTATTTCATTATTTCAGATTTTTAATAAAGCAAGTAATAAATCTAAATGTTTCCCAACATCCCTTTCATTTGCTGGAAAAGTGGCTTAAAACATATCAAAAACTATGAACTCCTAGATTGTCTTGTTTTTGCAAAACTCTCACAATAACAAGATTTATTTAACATCATACATGAAGAAATTCCAAGGATTTGCTACATCTCGGCAATTTTTGACTCTTAGGTAGTTTTTGAAAAAGAGCTTATTTCCACCACTATTTTTCTCCAATATAAATTTGAGGTGGATACAATTTGAAAATTCATTACTTAGGATTTTACATTAAATAAGTAGGTGATATTGAACATATGAAAATTTTGAGAAAAATTGGGAGAACTTGAAGCTTCCTGAGGTAAAAGTTACAATCAATTTTCTTCTAGGTATGTGTTCACATGTTCACCATCATCTATTGTTTGTTTTAATTTTCAAAGGTTGTTTCTTATTTCTATTTTTTTTTGTTTGAAGGTCTTCATTGACTTGATTAAGAAGACTTAAGATAAGCAAACAACCAACACTTTTCTCAAATATGCAACATATTCAGGGAAGTATTTATGATTTCGTCTAAATTTGAGGATTCTATAATTTTGTTTCTATTCATTGAAATCCTGATAAGTCTTAATCAATTGTCAGAAGAATCATATCAGATCATTATATTTCACAACTCTCTTCATAAGAAAAATATGTTAAAATTACTTTCCAATCAGATATTCCAACAAATAATTAAATTATTAAAGGGTTATTTATTTTAAAGGAAAGTTACTTTAGTCACTTTCTTTTTTAATTAAATACTACAAGAAACTGTTGATGCAAATCCCCCGATATTCCTTCTCGCTCATTCTCCGATAAAATGACTTCGCTAAAAATTGTGATGTCCACATAAACCCAGACCTGATACAACACTTAAATTCATTTATGAAAGATATCACGTCTGCTCATAAATTGCAAATTTGTTTGGGGCATATTTTTAAAAGTTCTTATGCCCCAAATCCAATATGAAATTAAAATCCATATAATAAAACTATAAGGTCTGTTCTTCATCGCACATCAACGTATCAACAATGTCACATCCCATACTCAAATCTTCCGATCGCTGATTTCTTATAAAGTCCAAAGTCGGTCCCACCAATGAGCCACATCATTTATCGCATTTTCGTTATTGCAAGAATAATATCGGTGTCTCCTATCTCTGGCATAATTATTCTTCGATCTCCGATATTTCTATGCTCATATCGCAAGTTTGTCATCTCAACAATTATATCGCATCACAAAACTCAAATAAAGCTTTATCTTAAGATCTTCCGATGCGATAGATTTCGATATTCGGCTCTCCACCATTGTCTTTTAATAATTATAGAAAATTTGATCGCATATTGGAAAAGGAGGAAGTCGCAGCTTTTAAGTTATGCATGGCAAAGAATCTCACAATGTGAAACATTCGACAAGGAACTGACCTATAAGATGGTTAATTCATATTTTAATTTTATTTTATTCTAAATTTCTCTCCATACTTATCATATAAATATTCAATCCTCTTTATATACATAATTGCTATATTATTTTGGGATTTTGAATCAACCTCAATATTATGGGGTTGATATAAATTCAGAATGGAAGAAGCAAATAGAACATTCATCAATGAAATTCATAAAGAAGCATATCTTCATCCTCATTTCTGACGGATTTGATTTATTTCCGATTCCTTGAACATGAAACATTGATTTCTTCTAGTTTACTGCTTTCTTTAGTTTAGATTCAATAAATTATGATTTTGGGTCAATACGATTTCAATCAATTTAGCTTATTCATGTTTCCAATTATAATTAAAGAAATAAGTTAACTTTTATTGGAGAAAATCATCTTTCTTAGGTAAGATGAAATGAAATTATCCAATGGTAAGTTTCATGTGCCCACTTTCATTTATTTACATTTCTTCACTTTTTGTTTCAGTTTTGTTTTTGCAGATCTTGAACTCCATTTTTACAGGTCTTCATGAACCTTTCGCACCTCTACCAGATCAGTTTTCAAAGTCAATTTTCTTTTTCTCTCTGAGATTCTTGAAAGAAACAATAATGATCCTTATTGAATCATCTAAATTGGGGAGTTTCTAGACCTCTAGTCTTTTTATTCAAGCATTTATTTTATTAGAAAATAGTTAAGATGATTTTATGTAGGTTTTGTCTTGAAAAATAAAAATTTGCAGCAGACAGATACCTTTTCATTTGGGCTGAATTTTACCTCATCAGTGCTATTCATCCTCTACATTTTGAGAGCCTCATTTCTTATAACTCTACAAGATAAATTTTCTTTTTTAATCTCAACATAGGAATGAATGTACATATGCTTATTTTATTTTATCTCTTTTGTTGAGACATTTATATAAGCAGTCTTGTTGGAATTTATCTTTTAAAATTTGGATTCTTCTTTTACCTTTTGCCTATTTTAATTTTTTATTTTTTGTTCGCTGATATCTTTTCTTACTTTAGTTTAGGAATTCTTTTCCTTTTTCTTATAGTTTTGTTTTGATTTCGATGAATCTGCCATGATTTATGTGAAAATTCATTTTTCTTACCTTACAATTGTTGACATACATGGGAAATCTTTTACTCTCTCTATTTTTAGTGAATTTCATTTATCATTAAAGACATATTTCTATGGAACCATAAAACCATCTTACTTTAAATATTTTTCATGGAGGAACACACATCCTTTCTAAGTGATTGAGTTTACTTTTTCAATGAAAGAACTAATTTGAGTTTAATACAATGAATCCCTCCTACCCCTCCACATAAAAAACCTCTGATTGATAGTTCTAGGGAAATAATTTGGAGTAAACATTATGTAAGTATTATATCCATTAAACATAAATCTGTATTACCATCCCACCTCTTCCACTCGAATACATCATAAACTGAAAGCTTTTAAATGCGCTTATCAAAAGGGTGATTAAAAGAGGAAGCATGGGAAATACAAGTAAACCGATCGGGGCTATGGATGCTCGCTAGTAGCGGGACTAGGCTTGTATGGCATAAAAGACAACTTATTTAGGGTACTGTTTAGGCTCGCTGGCAGCAAGGTGATGTTAGAAAAAATCATAAAATGGATGTATGCTTTATCAAAAACTCCTATCTTTACCTTCTTCTATTTTTCATATGAGGTAGTTTTAAAACAAATTTTTCCCAAATTTAGATTCATGACTTTTACTCGAATATGTTTTAAGTAATTATCTTTACAAACTCATATTACTTGATCTATTTATGTGGGACCTATGGAAATTTTTATTGTTATAAGATTTCGTGACTTCCATTATTTTTAACCTTTGGATAAATTTAAGTTCATTACATTTAATTAGAGATAACAGGTCTTTCTCCCGTGTGTCGCCATTGTTGTAGTAAAAACCCACAATCGCTATAGAAATTATACAACTTGCATGTATATCTTGGATTCACACGATCTAACAATGTAATAAAGTTAAATATTGAATCTCTTCTACAAATATTTTGTGGAATTAAAAAACACAATCGCTAATCACATGAAGTAAAGAAAAATCAAACCACACACAACACATATAATTTCCCGGGGAAAGCTTGCGGCTCAAAACCCCACTATATTCTATTGTATATTCAACATTGATCATGAAAAAATTACATACAAAACTCTTCTCACAAGAGCTCTCCAGTACTCAACTAATTGTCTCACACTGTCATATAAAAACTCACCAATACTTAGCCAATTTACTACCTCCATACAACCTGCCTTGCTTGCGCAATCCCTGATGAATGCAATCCCTAAAAGATAGGAATTATGAACATCCTTGAATAAGAAAGTATCATGGGCACTCCAATGGGTGTTTGGTTGCATATGTGCAACCCAATAATCCTATAATTGATAGTTAACTTCCCTTTGACCTAGATCTCAACTGGGTCTCCACTGGATCTGACATGCATGCAACTAATAATAGTAAATCCTCAGTTGCATGTGAGATCATTGATTGTGAATTAATTAATATTTAATTCAATTGATATTTCAATAGTGTATCTTCAGCTACAACTAGCACAACTAAGTTTAACTCAATTAAATGAGTTAAACTGATTACAACCTTCATTAACTAATGAACCACTACACTTCGAACTCTGTTACAAGTAAAATTACTCTGCATGCCTCACCAACTACCTCTAACTCGAAATCCACTAGCTAACTGAGTTTATCACTCTTAGTTAACTATTTCAAGTCATCATTGAGAATATATTACAGTTTATTGTCCATCTTAATTAAGCGATAAATAAAATAGACATGCACCCAAAAATAGCCATGTGGGCCCCACCCTAGTGTAGCTGCTTAATGCACTAGGCGTGGGTGCTGGAATTTTCTTGTTGACTCTCAACACTCCCTCTCAACAAGAAAGGGATTATCCTTCACCCTAATCCTGTCTCTATGGTTTTCTAATTTTCTCATGGTGAGCACCTTCATCAGAATATCTGCATCTTGATCTTCCATGGGAATGTACCGAAGCAACATTATCCTTCTTTGCACACAATCTCTAAGATGATGGTACTGGATATCTATATGCTTGGACCTATCATGAAACACATGATTAATCGAGAGTTTAATGAAACTTTGATTATTACAATGAATCATTCTCAGATCCATATGAGAACCAAACAACCCAACCAAGATATTTCTCATCCAGATAGCCTCACATGTAGTTTGAATTGCTGCCATGTATTCCGATTATGTTGAACTGAGTGCCACAGATAATTGTTTCCTGTTGTACCAGGAACCTGTTGTCGATCCTATGCTGAAGATCCCTCCTGATGTGCTCTTTCTGTCTGATGGACTGCCCGCCCAATCTGCATCCATGAAGCCTTGAAGCTTCACTCCCTCTTTCCATCTATACCATAGACCATACTCTGATGTGCCCCTCAAGTATCTTAAGACATGCTTCCCCACCTTCCAAAAGGGCTTGGTAGGCTTAACCATAGCTTGACTCAGCTGGTTAACTGCGTAGCAAATTTCTGGTCTAGTGTTCACTAGATAGATTAGTGAACCAACTAACTACCTGTAGATAGTAGCATCCACTACCTCTCTAGAAGGAGCATCCTCTTTCCTCCAATTTCCTGGAAGAGGAGTATCCATGGGTTTGCAATTATCCGTGTGAAACTTACCCAATATCTCCTTTTCATAATTTCCTTAAGACACAAAAATTTCACCATCCCACTACCATATTTCCAATCCAAGGAAATAATGAAGGAGTCCCATGTCCTTCATTTCGAACTCCCTTGTAAAATCCTCCTTTCATGGGTGTATCATTTTCTCATCACCAGTAAAAATTAGATCATCAACATAAAGAACAATAATCAATAGCTTACCCTCAACCACAATCTGGTACAGGTTTGCATCTGCTTCACTTTTGGTGAAGCCCAGTTCAGTGAAATAACTGTCTATCCGAGTGTAACAAGCATGGGGTGCTTGCTTCTGCCTATATAATTCTCTTTTGAGTCAGCACACATATGACTCACTGTTGAAGATATCAAAACATTCAGGATGATCTATGCACACATCTTCCTCAATCATCCCATTGAGAAACGCAGTTTTCACATCCATCTGATGAATGCAACAACCCATTTGCGCTGAGAGTGCAAGGTTGGATCTTATGGAAGAGTACCTTGCAACAGGTGAAAAAGTCTCATCATAATCTATCCCCTCGATCTGTGAGAATCCCTGGGCGACAAATCTAGCCTTGTATTTCTCCACACTCCTATCAATAGTTTTCTTTACCTTGTAGATCCATCTCTATCCGACCACTGATTTGTCGACCGGTCTTGGGACTATCTCCCATGCACTGTTCTTGACAATGGAGTCATACTCCTCCACCATTGCATCAACCCAAGTTGGTTTCTACACTACTTCCTAAAAGGAAGATGGTTCAGTCACAATACATTTTCTCATAAGAGCCATGTATCTAGTAAATCGGTAAGGAGACTGTCTCTATCTGCGCTGTGAAGTAGGGATCCTACATTCTCCGCAACATCAAGTCTCAATATATCAACTTCCGTGGTGTTCCTTCTTCCATTTCTGATGGATGGCTCTGCATGAGTGTTTTCCTCCACTCCATGAACCTCCTCATGTGGTTGATCCACATCTTGAGGCTCATCCTTTGGAACCAATAGTTCCTCCTCTACATGCAAGTCCAACTCCCTCTCAAGAGACAATCGCATGGCTTTCTCCTCATCAAATTTTATATCCCATCACAAAACAATCATTCTGCTGTTTGGAAAATACACATGATAATTATGGGGTGTTTCAGTGTACCCCACAAAAATACCGATCTTAGCTGTCGGTTCCAACTTCTTCTTGGCGTCCTTAGTCACATGCACATAAACATATGAGCCAAAAATCTTAAAGTGTGAAACATCAAGTTTCTTACTAGTGAAAGCCTCTTCAGGTGTACTCATGTCAAGTATCTTATGAGGACAATGGTTTTGCACAAATAACACAGTGTTGCATGTTTCTGCCCACAGATGCATCGGTAGGCCTTGATCATGCTACATCGCTCTTGCTACACCCACGATCATTCTATTATTTCTTTTCGTGACCCCATTCTATTGTGGGTTATGAGGCGCTATCATTTCTCTTCAAATTCCTTCTTTGCTATAGAATTTCTTGAATTCGTTAGAGATGTATTCTCCATGATTATCACTCCTAAGAGCCTTCACTTTCTTCCCTGACTCTTTCTCCACTGGTGCCTTAAACTCTAAGAACTTAGAGAATGCTTGATCTTTCTTCTGCATGAAGAAGATCCAACACTTACGAGAATAGTCAACAACAAATATTACATAGTACTTATGTTTTTTCGTCGAAGCCACAGATAAAGGACCACACACATCTGTGTGAACTCTCTCAAGGATACCCAAAGCTCGATTATCCTTCTTATGAAAGGTGGCCTTTACATATTTTCCCATAGTACATCCTGTGCATGTGTCTGACTACGCAAGCGTACCCATGGAAATACCAGTAGAAATATGTTGCATGAATTTCAAGACTCCATGGTGAAGATGGCCCAATATCCTGTGCCATAATTCGACCTCATCCCAGCTCACCACTTGATCTACCTTTCCCATCATTTATACGTAACCATCTACCTCTAGCTTGTAGAGATTCTTAACTCGAATCCCTATCCTCTTGGCTTGTCCTATTATTTTATGTCGTAGGAAATATGAGACTAAATTTGTCTTCAAACCTGGTACATGCATTACATATTTTAATTGAAAGGGTTTACCTGACTGCCTCTGTAAGGTAATGGTACCAATCTTGGTAGCACTGTACTGCCCATCATTTCCCATTTCAATATGCATCTAGAGATCCTTCTCCTCCAAGTCACTGAAAAGTTCCTTGTCTCTCGTCATGTGAAAGGAAGTGCCACTACCCAAATACCACAAATATCCCAATGAACTTGACACCATGCATGTGATCAATGAGAAGTCAAGCTCAAATTGCGAGGTAAGAGCCTCGATAGCTACAGATCCTCTAGCCTTATTGTTCTTCTTATTTTTTGGACTGTTAGTAGCAAAATTACCATGATCGTGACAATGAAAACACTTCACCTTGGACATGTCCTACTTCTTTCCATTCTTGGACTTAGATTTGGAATGGAATTTATTCCCCTTCCCCTTCTTCACCTTGGAAGCCAAAGAAAAATCCTCTTCATCTTCATTCTTATATGAAGATCCATCCTACACCAAATCCGAGCACAGTCATTCCCAATCTGGAAATTTTCCCTTCCATTGACATAGTCTTGATAACTGTGCCAACTCTTGGGAAGTCCTAGGAGAGCTAAGCTCTCCAAATCATCATCAAATACTGTTATACCAATGCTCCCAAGTTCATCCTGACATTGGAAAAATTTTGTTAGATATTCTGGTATGGAGTCACCCTTCTCCATCTTGATCTTCCTCAGTTTATCTTTGAGTGCTAATTTCCTATGGTCGCTGCTGCTCTGGAATAGATTTGTCAAGGCCTTCCACATTTCATTTGGTGTGGCTTTCCTATGGAGGCTTGAGATAATGTGGTCTCGTACTCCCTCCAACAGGATCCTCCTCACCTTTTCCACTTTCTTTTTTCATGCATCAAGATTTGCAGCATCTATTACATCGAGTTTAGGAACATCATTGTCAATGAATTCCTTCAAGCCATTGTCTTCGAGTACCGCCTCCATCATGTCATCCAAAGAAATATAGTTTTAGCTTCCCTCTAGTGCACACTCCAACCTCAAGCCATTGAAAGCCATTTCATTCTCGAATCAGCTGTAGCACCAAGAAAGTCTTTCTGCAAATTTGAATTCTATCCATTCACAAACTCAAATCCTACTTCACTTATGCAATTTCCTGTGCTCCGATACCATGTAGAAATTATACAACATACATGTATATCTTGGATTCACACAATCTAACAATGTACTAAATTTAAATATTGAATCGCTTCTACAAATATTTTGCAGAATTAAAAAACACAATCGCCAATCACATGAAGTAAAGAAGAATAAAATCACACACAACAGAGATAATTTCCCGGGGAAATATTTCTGCTCAAAACCCCACTATAATTTACTATATATTCAACATGGATCATGAAACAATTACATAAAAAAATCTTCTCACAAGAGCCCTCTAGTAATCAGCTAATTGTTTCACACTGTCATACAAAAATTGACCAATACTTAGCCAATTTACTGCCTCTAAACAACCTGTCTTGCTTGCGTAATCCTTGATGAATTTAATCCCTAAAAGATAGGAATTATGGCCTTCCTTGACTACGCAAGTATCATGGGCACTCCAATGGTTGTTTGGTTTCATGTGTGCAACCCAATAATCCTACAACTGATAGTCAACTTCCCTTTCACCTAGATCTCAACTGGGTCTCCACTGGATATGACATGCATGCAAATAATAATAGTAAATCCTTAGCTACATGTGAGATCACTGATTGTGAATTAACTAATATTTAATTCACTTGATCTCTCACTAGTGTATCTTCAGTTACAACTATCACAACTGATTTTAACTCACTTAAAAGAGTTAAACTGATTACAACCTGCATTAACTAATGCACCATTGTACTTCAAACTCTGTTACAACTAGAATTACTCTACATGCCTCACCAACTACCTCTAACTCGAATTCCACTAACCAACTGAGTTTATCACTCTCAGTTAACTATTTCAAGTCATCATTGAGAATAGATTACAATTTATTGTCCATCTTAATTAAGGGATAACTAAAATAGGCATGCACCCAAAAATAACACTGTGGGCCCCACCCTAGTGTAGGTGCTTAATGCACTAGGTGTGGATGATGAAATTTTCTTGTTGAATCTCAACAACCCCCCCCCCATTTTTTAATTATTTACTTCAATAATGGGTACCCTTTCTATTAATTTTTGGCTAAGCATATTTTGTAGTTTTCATTTAAGTTAATTGTCTTACAATTTTGTCATTTTTCATTTTTATCGAATTTCCATTTCGATCATTTCATTGAATTTGGTTTTTAGCAAGATTTCCATCGATACTTGTTTCACCTCATTTGGTCAACCGGTTTGTAAATGAAACTCCTTTAAATTTTGATCATTTTTATTCGCTTGGACTAAAAATATAAAATAAGTATATAGTATTTTAATTTCCACAATTAAAATATTCATTCATTATAAATATTCAAATTTATTTCATTTTTACTAATTCTTTCATTTTTCACTAACATTCCTACAAAATCACCCAGCTAAATTGTACAATGAACTAAAACACATTTCAAGATCTTGGTAATTTAATCCAATTATTATTTTAGAATAAATTGCCAAGCCTAGAATCCTGAAATTGCAAAATGGCTATAGTCCAATTTGTAGGATTGTTAATCCCACATGGGCCCCACTTCACATCCCTTCTCCTCCTTCCAAAAATTGCGAAAATGCGAGATTGCAATGGGTCTTTGAAATTTAAAAATAAATCAATATTAAAAATAATAAAAATTACGTTAAAACTTTTTGTGATGCGATACATCGCACATCGCAATGTTTTAAAATCACAAAAAAACAATCTCGCAAAAATTTAATATTGAGAAATGCGATGGGTTTTGAATTTTTAAGAAAAAATTTGTTTCAATTTATAACTCCTGCTCGCATCACACTCACCTCACTCACCCTCACATCATCCTCCCTCCACTCACACTCCTTATCTTCACGTAACTTTCATTATTTATTGTTATATATGTTTTGAATTAAATGATTTTATAAAAAATATATATATTTTTTTTCCACAGAAAAAAATCAGTAACTTTTTATTAATAAAATGAAAAGTTACATGGAGCATAATGCACTTAAGCATTCTCAGACAACTGCTCATAGGGCTCATGTGCTAAGGCACACACTGCATCATAGCTGGGCTACGACTGCAAAAGAAAAAATAAAAGAAAAAAAAGAAAAGAAAAGAAAAGGGTCGAGAGAAGACTGGGAAAAAACCACTGCTTCCAAGGAGTGAGTAGAGGACTCACACCTCAAGTTTTCCTCCCCTTCTTCTTCTCAACCTTGCGCCATTCTCCCTGAGAAGGCTCAATGGTTGCAAGAAATAACTGCTTTTCGGCCATCTGGGAACCTGTGTCCTTATCTGAATCTGAGGTATCTGAGGAGTGGTGCCGTTTGATCCCGCCAATACTCAACTCCTCACTTGTCTTTTCTGCCTGATTTGGGTGGAGCTGTGAAGCCTGATTAGCTGTTTTGTTTTCCTTTTGGATTTCTTGTCCCTGAGTTGGCACAATATTCTCTGTGGGAGGAGCCTCCTCCTCTGCTTCTGATTCATCTTCCTCTGACTCAGGTGGGGGGTATTGCCACCCTTTTCGCTGTTTCCCTTTCTGTTTCTTCTTGCTGTTTGCTTTCTTAGCTTCTGGGCATGTATTTTGCAAGTGTCCAGTCATCCTACAAACTCTGCATCTGAATGCAGTGTTTTTGTAGTCTAGTCCTTGCAGCCAGTTCTGTTGTTTGTATATCAGCCTTATATTTTCCGGCGGTCCTTTACTTAGATCTACTTCCACACAAATACGTGCAAAAGTGTAGATCCTCTCCTCAAGTCTCTCCAAATCTGTTTTGATGTATTTCCCTATGCTGTTCCCAATTCCCTCCAAAACTTTTTCACTCCAAAAATGGAGGGGGAGGTTATATAACCGGACCCAAACTGGCATTCGGGTGACAGTCATTGTGTTTGGGTCGAAATCTGGAAACCATGGAGTCGTGAAAAGACCCGTTGTTCCCCAAAACCATGGCCCTGAGTTGATGACTAGATCTTTGGTTTCCGTAGAGGCAAACTTGACAATAAAAAACCCCTTTGAACAGAGATGAATATCACATTCCATAGTCCAATGCGTGAAGATCCAGTGAAATAGATCCATTGGCTTCTGCCAAAAACAGTTAAAACGACATATTAGAGCCTGAGTTTCATATAAATTAACATACTCTTCTGTTCCTACAGAGTCAATATTAAGGGCTGGGGTTTGCCCAAGCTGATCTACTATGTATGGCCTAGGAGTATATCCACTTTGATCTGGCGGGGATTCTGCATTTTTATTACCCTGTAAGATATTTTTGAAAGAGAGGCCTCCAGTAGGTTGTGGTTGAGAGGTGGCCTTTTTCCCTTTATCTCCTCCAGTAGTGCTTGATCTTGCCTGGGGCGCAGCACCCCCTTTCAGCCTGAGATTCAGGGCAATAGTTATTTCTGGGCAAAAGTCATATTCCTTCAGGGTTCTGTTGTCCTGAAGGGAATGTCTGCCACTGACCAAATGTTGAATCTGAACAGGGTAGCCCATCAATCTCCATATTTTCTGTTTCAGCTGTAGAATGGAGTTATCTGCATGCACCCAAACTAATCAAGATTTCCCCACAGGGGGTTTTATAAATATCTGAAAACAGCTTGGTATTACCTGTTGCCTCTGATTAGAGTGTGCTAGCGGCTCATTTCTTTGTTTTGCCTCCAGGTGCATTGGTAAGGGCGTGACTATCTTCAGCAAGAGACCCTTGAAAAACTTCTTTTCTGTGCAAAAATCTCCAGATCCAACCTGTATCTGAGATTCCAGTGCCCGCTGGTAACTGATCAGATCGAAGTCCCTGGCTTTTACCACCAGTTCCTCCACACGACTACGTAAGAGAGGGAGGCAGGGTCTTAAAAGGATCAGTAGAACCAGCGTTCCAAAAGGAGGGTTGTCTAGAGGATCCTCAGTGCATGCAAACGTGGCCTCCCTGACCAGAAATGTCGCCTGAAACTCCTCGACAGAGAGCGGCTCTTGGCTACCACAAAAGAGCAGAAAAACGTTAGATCCGCTTCCTGTTGGGCGGCCGTTGACGTCAGAATAGATCTCCAGCGCCATAGATCTGGGACAGGGGCCAGATCTGAGTCCCCTGTTAGCTTCTGTCTTTTTTCCGCCATTAAACCAGCCTGATTCCAAGACATTTTCATCATTGCCGTTGCCCTGGAAGGTCCGACCAGTTGGGTTTGACATGCACCAATCCTTCGATCTGGATTCATCCCTCTCCGCAGATCCTTGATGTGGGAACATAGCATTTAAACTATCTTTGCTAACTGCATTAGCTTTGGACCAGAGATCCAATCCTGATCCGCAGAGCAGGGCCGATTTTGTCTCATCACGAGGTTCTGGGTCTCCTTCCGTCCAGAAAACAGCAGCAAATACCATTGTATTCGCCCTAAGAGCAAGATTCCCCGGATCTACAGCTCCAAGAAGAGCCTTCTCTACCGCTGCGGAAGTCTGCAAAACCCTAGCGAAAACCTTGACTGACGCCATCACTCTCCCTACTGTTTTTCGGAGTCACTAAAGCCAAAAATATATTATATTATATTTTGATTATAATATTTTAATTTTAATTCTAATATAATTTAAATTATAATATTAATATAATATTTTAATTAATCAGTAAAGAAATTTTTAATTAGTTTAATTTTAGTTACAATTAATTTATTAATTAATATTAAAAATGTATTTAATTAAGTATTAATTAATAGATAATTATAACTTAATTTAGAATTAGATTGTAATTAAAAAAATGGCAATAGAATTTCCAGAATTCTCGCAATTTCAAGTCCTCAAATTTGGAAGCTCATAAATGGAGTTTTTCTTAGCCAAATGAGGCCCAAGATGGCTCATTGGATAGATAAAATCATGGAGATTATTCATGAAGTAGTTTAAGTTCTATAGTTTATCATTTTTTGGTGTAAAATTTAGTAGAAGATCAAGCTCCGAATTTTAATCAAAACTGATTTTCCGAGTTTTATTTTCTGCATTTTCATTTGCCCACAAATTATTCTGAGTGTGGATCGATTCATCTATGATCTCCTTGAAAAATTAGATCATCACATACATCAATAGAAATCTTGGATTTCTTTTTCAATTATTTATTTTAAGTTTTGATTGGATTTGTTTTAATTCCAGATTTAGCATATTTATTTCAATTTGCATTTTATTAAATTATTTTGATTGGTTTTTATAGATAAATAGTTTGAAGAGATGAGAAGAAAATGATCTCAATCAATGAAAATGCTCCGGAAATTGAAGAATATGATTTGGGCCAATGAAAATTGATTGAGCAGAACCACTCTTCAACAAACATTTTTGTTGAGAATTCTTTTGTAAATATTATAAATAACATATTGTAGAATGTATTAAGGGCTCCTCTTCTCTGCAATTGAGGAATTATTGAAGGCATTATTGTATAGAGGATTTAGAGTTGTAGGGTATAGGATAGAAAACTTAGATCTGGGGATTATTGAGGATTTTTCCTTTGCATGATGAATTATGCATGGAGAACATAGCTTGTACTATTGCAACTCTAGTTTTAAAAGAATGAGTTCAAGCATTGTAAAAGACAACATGAGAGCAGAGCGAGAGAAATGGATTCAATAAATTGGTATTTCTAATACTATTGTTTTAAAATATTGTTTTCATTTTATAATAGCAGGAATGTGTCATTTTATTCATATTTTTTTTCTATTTTTAATATGAATAATGTGTCTCAATTATATGTTATTATTTTCTCTGCTCTTATGGGTTGAATTCTGATTCATAAGTAACTATTTACTCAGAAATATGCCTTTTAGTAATAATTTAACAAATAGTAATATGTTGTGAACTATTTCCTCATATTATTTTTTGATTATTCGAATTATTGATTTAACAATCAATACCATTTTGTGAACTACTTCCTAAATGTTGTTGGTTGATTATCTTCATTAAAAGGTCTCTGAATGGAATGTGTTTTAAAATTCATAATGTCAGTTAATTGAACTATTTCATTAACTTGATATTCATTATAAGCCAAACATATTTAAATCCCAATCATTTAAAATACCTTGCTCTTGGTTGGGTTAGATCTATATCTGCCTAATTGAGATAGGATTAGGATAATTTTCCTTTTTCTTGAATTTTAGAATAATTTTGCATTTATATTTAATTCTACATTACTAGAAGTCTTCGTTCAAAAGAGGAAAAAATTTAGTTGTGTCTTGGTTGAGCCCCAAATTAGCTTAAGGATCACTTTCTTTCCTGATCAACTAGAAAGAAAATCTGATGTCTCTTCTCCATTGGTAGACAAAAGTTATATTTTAAGCCATTTGGAGATTAAGAGAAGGTAACCGGACCTAGTTAAACCAGTCAAAACCACCATTCCAAACGAAAAATGAACTGGTTTAAGTTCCAGACAGGGTGGTCATCCCCTGTGTTGTTGCAATGAATTTCGAGGCTTCAACAACTTCCCACCATACTAGTGTTTCACCCTCCAATCTCAAGGAAGCTAGATGAATATTTGTGTCCTCATCTTGAATGTTTTGAATATTGCAGTAGACATCCAACTGACGAATCCAATTGTCAAGCTTCTATGTATTCACTTCACCATTATACATAGGCAACTGAAATTTAATATCAAGTTTTAATAAGGGTGTTTTACCAATTATTTTTAAGGTATGTTGATGAGTATGAGTAAGGGTTGTAGTAGTGGAAGAGGATGAAGATGAAGGTGAAGATGCTATTGAGGATGATGGTGGAGTAGATGGTGGCTTATCACCATTTCCATTACCTCCTCCTCCTAGATAACCCTCTCCTCTTGGAGGCTTGGAGATTTCACCCTGCAACCTTGTATTCCTCTCTTCATAGAGGACCTTCACCATCTCTTTCATGCCAAAGATATCCTTCCTAAAATCCTTTTCATCTTCTGACATGTTGTCATTTCCTCCTTCATGCTTAGTGAAGACTCTACTGCAACTGAAAGTGAATCTTGTGGTGGATATTATGGAAACTATGCCCTCCTTCTCCTTGCCCCAACTAGAGAACCTACACCCACTAGTTTTCCTTCTCCTCTCTTGAGATTCAACCTTGTAAGCATTTAAACACTTGCAAAACAATCAATTCCACCTTGCATAAGTAAACCTAGTGCTCTGATACCAACTTTATCTGAATGGGAAAATTAGTGCTTGTTGTGCTAAATTCCAATTTAGAATATAAATAAAGTGCTTGAGGATTGTGAGGTAAATTGCCAGTTAACGATGAGTTTTTATGTGTTTTTATGTGAATTTCTTGAGAAAAATAACATAAAAAAAAAACTTAACAAAAACATCTAATAAACATGAACATCACCATAAACAATATCACAACAACACATGATGAAAGAGTTCATCCCTCCTAAGAAACCTCTCCTTGGTCCAACTTCTAATGGCTTGGACCTCTTCTATTATGCTCAAAAGTGTGATTACATATGTTTACATTTATCAAACAACTTTGAACCCTATTCCATGAGCTCCAGAATGCCCAAAAATCCCCGTGTGGCCTCTTTTTTCCTCCAAATCGGTCAAAAAGTCCTCAAGTTATGATCTCTCCTAGTTCCTCCACTATTAATTCTACAAAACCCTCAAAATCTGGCATTGAGCCCACAATTTCACCCCCAAAAGCACTAAAAAAGTGCTAATTCTGCCAAAAATAGGGCGAAATTGTTGGCACTTAAATTTTTCCAATAAGGCTTAAAGACTGGAATTCAAACCATATTGGATATGGTTTAATTACATTTTTTTTTTAATGTTAAAACACAACATGGTTTACTCCTAAGCGTCGGCATTAACATCTGGGTGTGAACACATGGCATCGTATTAAGTGTTATGGTTAGTGGGGGGTGGTTAACATCGCGACTTATCGAACGAGCAGTCTCGTGGTGTCACATGGCAGAGGTTGCACATTTGTTGTTGCAGTTTAATGTTATGGTTAGTGGGGGGGGGGGCATGGGGCTAGCCTCCCGCCCATGGTTGCACCCTCAACAGTGACCAGGGTTGTGGCTAGACCTCGGTCCCCTCCCCCACAGTGAAAACAACATTAAAATGAAAATATTCAAAAACCAATATATAATATGAATAATGATGATGGGTTGTTGGTGAAGGCTTGGTGCTTGGAGTTTGGAGGTCGCGGGTTCGAACCCGGCCCGCTCCGCTAAGACTTAACCCAAAATTTTGGTGGCCCTCAGGCTGCCATGTGGTGGCCCCTAGTTGGGCCACGTGACAACCTGTGATTGGCCTTTCCAACATCCAACTAAAACGCGCCATTTCGACCCAATACAAATGTGCCACTTGGAAAAATACCATACACTGGAGGAAATCCATTTACCAAGTCAATCTGCGTAGTCACCCTTCCACGTAGGCATGCCCCGTCAGCTGTACAGATTGCTGATTGGGTTGTCCTGCATTTTTTGTTTTAATTTTCATGTTTGACAAAGTGGATAGAAAAAATTTCTAGGAGCATACGGTGTTGTTTTTCCGCGAAACAGTTGCACTAGATTCTAAATGACGAGATCTATGCGGTCATTCAAGTTCCACACCATTCCGAAAACTTTAATTTTTTAGCATAATTTTGAGTAATTGATCAGTTTCATTGTCACCATTTCCTTTTTATAACGATTCCAACCCATAGGAATGTTGCTAGTCATATATTTCCTTTAGGGAATATTTTCCGTGTTTCACAAGTTAGCTTGATGTATATTTTCTCCTATTAACTCTTGATTTAGTTATCACAACATTAGTTACTCCAATATTACCCCAAGCTATGCATCGAATTCTAGGCCCAAAGAACCATCATGTTTTTCTTTCCCTTTTCCATGCATGAGATGACATGAGAAATATACTCTTTCTTTAGTGGTATCTTCTGCTTCATATTTTGATTGTGATTTAGGCCTAGGCCCAATTTCCCTTACTCAGAAATTTAGGTTTGAATATGCACATGTAATTTCTTAAATTTATTATCTCTTTCATGTTTTATAATTGCAGTAACATGTTCATTAGCAATATTGTTCATCACTTTCATGATAGCTCCCCTTGAGATAATGATTATATTATTATGTCATTGAAATCATATCCTGCTATTTTTTCTCCCTTTTCCACATTTTAGCAGGTTTCCTTTGGTTTTCTGCATTTCCTTCATTGTTTATTCTTATTTTAGTTTCTTCCATCTTATATTTAGAGTTATTTAGGGTATTCAATGGCTTGCACTCTTTGGCCATGTGGCCAAGATTTCTACATAAATAAAATTTTATATGATCAAGAAATGGTTACATTTATTTGTAGTTTCTTGAGTCATTTTTTCTCTTCTTTAAATACATTTTACATTCACCAGCCTTATGACCAAACCCATTACAAAGATACCAATAACCATAGAAATTATTTTTGTACTTGGTGAATAATAGTCTTCTATGTTCGCTTGCTTGAGAGAGACTTCTTATTTGCTACATCTTCTACTGATTATTTTTTATTTTGTTTCTCTTAGATTTTACTGCAACATGTCTAGGTTCATGACAATAAAAACATGTGATATTTTTCAAGGGAGTAAAGAATATCTTTTGAGATCTTCCAAATTTCCTCAATTCATCTCCAGGAGCAAATGGCCTTCTTGTAAATGATCATTTCTTCACCTTAATTTTTGGTTCTTTATGTTGTTACTTGTTTTTGTTTATTTCTTTACAAAACATGTTGTAGATGGCCTCTTCTTCGGTAGGTATTTTTTCCATTTATTCATTATCCTTTATGGCCGTCGTTGATCTAATTCACTTTTTTGAGTTTTTAATATAGACAAACTCCTCTTATAGCTGCTTACACAGCATGTTATTTTCATCTAAATCACTTTTAGCTAAATTATTCTCAACCTATAACCTTTCACACTGTACATATTTCTCCTTTAACTGACTATTCATCATCTCTTCTATTCTCCTTGCCTCTTTAATTTGTGTCTTCAGATTAAAAATCACTTCCTTTTATTGATGCTCTCTCTCATCACATATTTGTACAAGTTTCTTTAGGTCTTTGTTTTCAATGTTCAGCCTATCTATTTTTGCCAATGCTAAGTCAAGCCTAACTCGATGTTCAATTAAATTTCCATTTTTTTCCCCATGAAATTCAAGTACACCCACACATGCAAAGGTTTCATTTAACTGGATATTTTCCTTTTCACGAGTCTTGTTCTTCTTCATATTTCTCTTTTCTTTTTTTGCACTTCTACTACTAGTCTCTCCTTCACGCATGAGCTGCAATATATTCAAGATTTATTTTGTAGAATTTAATTCTATTACTGTATCAAGATCCTTATTATGAATATTTTTATACATATTAAATTTTTCCTTATCATTATATTGTTGTTATTTGGCAGAGGGGGATTCTTTAGAGTAGTCATCATATATTAGTTTCCATACACGAGGTCCATAAGTTAAAAGTTTATATTTTACCTTATCTCTCCATTCATGAAATATTGTTGCACTTGACAAAGGTACAATTTGATAATCCATGATGAACTAGACCTACCTTCAAGATGCTAGGCTTATATAGAAGGAACATGCTCTGATACCAATTGATGAAAACTTAATCAAACTAAGAGGGGAGGTGAATCATTTTAATACGTTCATGGACATTAATTTTATTTTCTTTAAGCTCATTAACTAAACCATTAAATGATCAGATTGATACATAATGACTAGCATATTTAATATCCACACAAAAAGTAATGAGTAAACTAAAAACATCACATCAACACATATGGACACCCGATATAAGTGGAAACCCATAAAGGGAGAAAACCATGATTTTGTTATTGTTGAGATGCAAAGGCAAGCTCCTACTCCCTTATTACATATGATTTTATGTAGGATCCAACCTATAGTAGGCCATTACCTCAATCTTTCTGCAAGTTACAACATGCAAGGAAGCTCCAACTTCAACTAGTTTTATGTAGGCTATAACCCACAGGAAGATCCTACCTCAATAGGCTCCAACCTATCATTTATTAAGCTACAAATTGAAAGGAGACTTGAATCCCATGGTAAATAAGGAAAATAATGTGTTGGTTACCTAGTCTATAAATATGCATACCTCCATATTTGTCTTTGTTTCTCCTCCTCCTTAAATCTACTTCACATCAACACTTCTATGTGACAAGTAATTAATGAATAACACCTTAATCATCTCTCACATATTCTCTCTCTATCTACCTTCCAAAAATAACATACTTGATAAAGATATTTTTGTTGGTTATTTGTTGATCCAGGTGGATATTGGTGGCCACCTACCTATTCAACTTGGGGCCCCACCATTGTCTCTTTCAGTTTTTTAGTTTCGGCACAAATTACTATTTTTAGCATTTTTTTGGGTCCTAAACTTCCAGAGCCATTTTGAGGCCCTAAACGATATTTTTTGGACATCGCGCCTCTGGCGGAATATGATTTCATTTTGGACTTGATATTCACGGTTAATAGTTTTAGTCCTCGGATAGATCTTTCTAACGATGTATCATGTGTGTCAAACGGAGATAGTATGCCAAAGTTATGACCCCGGGAAGTTGAAACACCAATTTACCCAAACATGGCCCATAGTTTTGGCGCTTCATCTCCTAGGGTTACGTTTTTGGATGTTTAAGGTTTTCCATTGTTTATCTATAATAAATAGGCCCTCGAGCCTCATTGTAACTCAATTCAGAGGCCTGTAGCGACCACATCTCTTCTGATAGATAAGCTACCAGTGCCCTAGCTAGTTTATTTCCATTCTGTATGTAAGAGAATTTTAGTTCTTTTATATTAATGAAATGAAGTGTTATTTCCGCTAAATATTTTTATTTACGGTTATATGTGTATTGTGTTTCGTTCCGTTATAAATCTGGATCAGTGGTTTTAGAGCGGTTTTCTTTTTCTCGATCCTTCTTTTCATGTCCCCAACGAGGTTAGGGTATAAGGATTTAGGGCTCGATATGGTTGAAACTTTGCAAGATCAACCTCGCAAACCTCGACGACTGCCCATAGGGGACGAAAAGAAATATGAGGGAGCAGGAGATCCTATCAAAATATTGCTCAAGGAGGCCCTCGAAAAATAAAGGAACACGATGATGGATAACTTTGCCCAGATCCTTCAACGACTGCCCACCGGTGGTGCATCTACATCCAACAACTACTCTGGAGGCGCGACTCCATTTAAGGTACAATTAAAATCTGAAATTCCCATATTTGAGGGTCAAATAAATGCAGATGTTGTAAATATATGGTTGAATCTATTAGAAGGATATTTCTCGATTCATGACTTTTCCGACTGGGAGAAGATTATTTTTGCACTCCTCAAAGCTACCCCCCATGTCAAGGATTGGTGGGAAACCTACTGTGAGAAAAAGTACGAGACAAAGCCCTCCCTGTTCTCAGCCATACGTACTTGGAATTATTTTTGAGACGTCATCAAGGAACAATACTATCCCATGGGGAGCTATGAGGACAAGTACATACAATGGACCATGCTACGGCAACAAAGGGATCAAGATGTGCATGAGCTGATGAATCTATTCCATAACCTGCACATAAAGTTGGGTATCAAATATTTGAGGAAACATTTGGTGCTAAAGTATCACAGTTCTCTACACAAATACATTCATGAGGAAATGGAGTTCCTCGACATCTCCTCGCTTGGTACGACATACCGGTATGCTTCCAAGATTGAGCAGAAATTCAAACAGAAGAAGCAAGACTTTGGATTTGCAAATAAAAAGCAAGGGAAAGGTGCCCCCAAACTACAGAACAAAGGACAAAGCCAAGGCATGGTAGCCTAAGACAACCCGGCAAACCCACAAGCAAATAATAACACCGCGAGGCCAAAGGAGGACATAGGAAAGTGGTGTGAGTTCCATAAGAGCTCCACTCACAACACAAGTGGGTGTCGGGCCAAGCATTCATTGGTGGCCGAGATGAGTGTTGGTCACTTAAATTTCTTATTAATTTAAACAATCAAGTGCTACATAAATTGTCAACCCAGGGAATTCTGTTTATTTCAAAGGAAATCACACACTGTATATGCTCAATCTCAAAAGCAGTGAAATGTTGTAGTAAAAATTACACTAATCACACCTTGCTTCAATAAACTGAAGTCTACTTGAGTTACAGCAAAGGCAATCTTTCTATTGCAGACAATCACCAAAATAATATTGGATTACATTAAAAAGACAACAATCTAGGAAAGGAAACCAATCTGCAGAAGGAAAGACCAATTATGCTATAACAGAGAACAGGACCCTATTCCCCAAGTAGGAATATTCAGCACCTGTTTCTGATTACCAAGATTTCACAAACTCATTATGTAAACAATATTTCCAATTAAAATAATCCACAATCACCTAGGAATGAATTGTATGAAAACAATGCAACAAGTAATGGAAACAGAGTTTCAGCAATAGATAACAGAGTTCCAATACTGCATAAAAGATTTCAGCAAACAAAGTTTAACAAGACATAAATGAAAAGAACAGTTAACAAACTACGAAAATAAATGGGTGAATCTTGTGAAGAAGGTGGGCACTTTCCTTCTCACAAGATTCCCCAGAAGAAGGAATTAAAATGAAATGCTCAGAACAAGATTTTATTCATCTGTCGAAAGTAACATATTACAAAGGATTCACGTTCCTTCTCTGTAAGTCTGTTTCAAAATAAACCTTTCGTAGTCTCCCCTCTAATGTTGATGTCTCCTCTTTTTAAAGAGGAGACATCTATTACACAGTTGATTACATTGTAGAAATCCTATTTTTAACCCAATCTGATCTTCTATACTAAAATAGGACCTTCTTTTCTTCCATAGCAAAATGATCTTACAATGGTTACGATGGTACTGGCTTCAAGGTGCAATTGCTACGACCAGTGTAACAGCTTCCTTACTTATCTTTTCCTATTGCAGTCGTGCCTGAAATCTTGCTTCAAAATCACAAATCACGGGTTGTTTTAGCAACGAGATTTGCGTACTATCTTGACTATTTCAGCAACGCGGTCTTCAGACAACCATGATGGATTAACTTTAGTCTTCAAACAGTTTCAACAACGCGGTTCAAACAACCATGATGAATTAACTGCTGTCTTCAAATTGTTTCAACAACTATATATTTTCGATTAATGATTAAATATGAAAGTAATGTAAAATTACATGTAAAACAAGTTAAACATATAGTAAAGAGAAGAATGTTATATACCTTTGGAAGAATGGATGAAAGTGATAGTATAGGATTTAAATATGGACTGGAAAAGAGTGGAATGATAGCAAAATGTATGGTAAAAAAGGTACATTATAGAGTCCTAACATCCCCCCAACTAAAAAGGTTGCATGTCCTCAGGCACCTTTAATCTAAATCAGAGTCGAAATACTATATTTTGGCATGCAAGTTACTTAGGCAGTAGCTATGTAAGGTACTGTCTGTTAATGCTCTGAATCCTTGCACATTTTGCAATCTTCTCCAGGCTGCTGCTTCATCCTTGTTGGCCAACCTATGATGAGCATGATATTCCTTTGTTGGCATCCACAAAATAGGAAAATTAAAGTGGTACCCTATCCACTTTTCAACACATTGCTGAACACATTTGATATAATTGGGTACTCTAGAGAATGCAGTTTCAAGATTAGTAGGACTGAAAGGATTGTACTCCTTCTTTTCCTTAGAATATTGTTGCCAAAACATATTATTTTCTCTCAAGGCAGCAGCTTCTTTGGCTTTAATAAAATGGTGACAATCGTGGAGTACTGAAGCCTGTAATCCCCGTATATGTTCAATCATCCATGGTTTCTTCAAAAATTGATAGTATTCTACCACAAAAATGGCAGGGTTCTCTGGTTCTGGCCTTATCCAAAGAAGACGGTTATCTTCATTATGCCCGGCTGCAAGAAAAGTAGTCTTCCATGTAATCTAATTAGCAAGTGTTGTGGAGGTAAATCCCCTCTGCGGACAGAGGCGATCCCTACTAGCCCAGACCGGGTCTAGCAACAATCGTCACACGTTATAGTGCAAGTTCCTAATTGCAAATAAAACAACTAGCGATGAAGGCTTACCTAGAATCCAACGCTGTCGCTTTTAGAGAAAGTGGCGCTCCCGTTCCTTAGCTCTAGCAGATCACAATCCTGGCGATCTCCATGATCGGACACCTGCACACGCAAGAAACAAAACAAACGCAAGCGTAAAATCCAATATATGCAACTGTATGTCAGTCAGATAAGACATAACTCATCATCATAATCAACAACAAGAGTGGAGCCATAACCAATAGTCGCTTATCATTAATCAATCAAAGAAGAATACAACCATAGCTCTGACGCTGAATTCTCCTTCGGAGGGTCGCCAGCGGAACACGTCTCGAAAAAGCCTGTCGGGGATGGGACAAACCTCTCTCTTTGGATGTCTCGACAATAATATCCTTGCTTGGATTTGGCCTTAAGGGAATGAATCAAGGCTCTTGTAGCATTAGGCCCTGATGCCTCTTGGGAACTAGCTATTCAGCCATTCAGCCCCTTCATCAATGGATGAAGGCTATATTTATAGAGGAGAGGAGGAGGTTGGGATCCCTACAATAGTGGAAGGGAGGCCTTATCCCTTGGGAGGTTCCCCATAAGGTGGAAACAAGAGGCCAAAGGAGGAAGGCCATGGTTATTCAGTCGAAACCACCCCTGATGACTCATCCACAAAGTTTTTGTAATCGAAACTTCTCCTCTTTTTTAAAAAAAAATTCCAAAAGCAGATTGACGCGGGTGCTTAACTGGGACAGAGTGCCAATTGGCGCAGGCTCAGTGTTAATTCCCCCCCATTGGTGCGAGGGCATAACGGGCTACCAGCGCTAAGGAAAAAACATGTGTTTTTAAGGGTCTGCTCAGGAAATGATCAACAGAAGAAATGTTGTCCTCATGGAAAGGGATGCAATGATGGTATTTGCAAGGCATGAAACTGCTTATTGGTCACAGAAACGACCCTCCAATGGGAAATATGGGGATTGCAGGGACGGTGACAAATTACTGTGTAACAGGTGACCCCTAAAGCATGAGGCCCGAAAGAGAGAGAGGGGTGAAATGTTTTACGAGAACGTGTCCAACTGAAAACACCGCCGTCAGAAAACCTGCGTAGATAAGTAAAACTGATATCTCAATATACATGATATATGTGGTATGGGCGCAACCATCCATAACAGAGTATACAATAATCCAGATCCGAGGTATAGACGCAGCCATCCAGTGAGGATAGACTCATGTATGGTCGCAGCCATCCAATCAGTGAGTCATGTAACTAATCATGATAATCCACAAAATCACAGCCTGGATTATAACAGATAGGATTTCAGGGTCTTGCACTCCATCTAGACCCGAAAAAAGTACAAGTTCAAGCATGCGAATATGTGAGCTGAAGTCGAACATGCAAGAACATCGCATGATTGTTGATTGTGAAAGGCACATTGCCAGACAAGGAGATAGACACTAATAATGACAATGGTCCTCAAGGTACTATAGGTACAATCCATGGCGTGTGAATCAATGAGCTGGCGTCGAACACCCGTAGAATCACTCGATCGGAGGCCAATGATGAAAACCTCACGTCGAATGCGAAGAACCTGCCATTGAGGCATGCAGGCTCCAAGGTACCATAAGGGAGTCTCTAGATCAGCTTCCTGGATAATGAGCTGAAGTCGACAGGAAGTGACCTTAATCGAAGGTGGGCCATAGTGTTTCCCACATCATCGACACGAGACAGAGGAACATGATGTTTTTGTGAGTAAGATGTAAAGCCAATGGGGAAGGTGATACCCAGTGAATCAAGTCTCTCCCAAACACTGTCAACAATACTGACATCCTGGGATGTGCAATGTTCATTAATAAATAGAAGAGGTCATGGTGGCTGAGGCAAGAGGAGATGAGAGGTCAAAAGAGATTACCCAAACCCACGGAGGCAACGTGAAGTAGCGAGATGAGATGTCCCCAACCCGACACGAATGCAGACAAGTGCCATGTTCAAGAGCGACATACTGCCGACGACAACGACGATGGTTCCATTTTTCCCCACCATCTTGGTGAGTACCTCTTTATTTTTACACAAGCTTGAAGAGGATGCCATATGCTTGTCATATAAGTCCGCCCTTCGGGCGAATCCATCATAGTACATTTAACGAGCCCTAGGAAGGAGCGACTCGAATAACGTCATTTCGACTGGATCCGATGTCATCAGGGTTTAATGAGTTTGACAAAGGAAGAACTTGGTGTCTTTTCATGTTTAAAGAGTTTGAAAAGACAACAGAAAAGTAAACTCCAGATGTCCCTTTTCGTAAATAGTTTCTCGGACCCGAAAAGGTAGAAAACAATACCCGAGAAAACCTCCTAGTCGTGATAGGCTAGGGTATTCCTTTTTCGTAAATGTCATCCTTGAAAAAGGGGTAAACGTATACTGGGTAGATATCGTTTCGTAGCCAATTTAACGAGTTCAAAACAACAAGCATCTCGACAATATTTTCAGTTTTGGAGAGTCAGAAAAGAGCTGAAAGATGACTCCACTTGGAGGAACGAGTGGTATAAAGGGTAGCAACTGGTTTCGGTAATGGTGGAACTGCTCAAAACAAATAAAGGTTAAGAGGCTGGCTAACAAGACCACTCATCGCAACGGTTCCTCAGGAACGAGTAAAACAACCAAGTGAAGGCATATGATCGGCCATGCAGATAGTGACGATGGAATGAGAAAACCAAGGCTCATCTGGCAAAAACAGGCTGATAAAATGACAATCACAAGAGGTAAAATGGGAAAGGTTTCACTTTTACACAAGCTTGAAATCAGGAAACTCTGCTTGAAGTTGGTTTCATTTTTACACAAGCTTGAAACAAAGATAAACTATGCTTGAAACCGGTTTCATTTTTACACAAGCTTGAAATGGAAACAAACTATGCTTGAAAAAGTAAGCATGCCCCTAGCATGGTGACTCAATTCGAGGTACATGCCCCCTAAGCTGATCCATATGAAAGGCAGATGGAGTGAAGGTTCAAGTTACGAGATCTAAGAAATACTCGACTGGGATTTTACGAGATCTGATCAAAGACTCGAATTGAACAAGAACGTGTTTCATTATTTTAACGAGGTTGACACATTAAAAGAACTATCCTCAGACACCTTGCTTCATTTTTTAAGGAGCTTGACACAAGACAAGGAACTCTGCTCCGACAACCTTGTTTCATTTTTTAAGGAGCTTGACACAAGACAACGAACTCTGCTCCCTAACCTTGTTTCATTTTTTAAGGAACTTGACACAAGACAAGGAACTTTTCTCCGACCACCTTATCATAATGAACAAGAATTCATCGCTTCCAAGAGTTACACTCCCGATGGAAGGGAAACATCCTGGAATTCAGGACCTAATGCCCCCAGCACCTGGTGCACAATGGCACTATCACTGGATATAGGCACGGGGTAGGTAGCCACATAGTTGACCTGCAGTGGGGCAGATACAACGGGTGGATAAAAGCCAGGAAGGGATGATGGCGAGCCAGCTACCACATCCGGACCAAAGAACGAAAGCCGATCAATGGTCATGATCCGTCCTTCATGCGGAAAAAAAACCACACGAAAAAGGGAGGAGACAAGCGCTCCCATGGCATAGGTGTAATCGCGCCCCAAAAGTAGATTGAAATCCAAGGGGCCCTGGAAAAACCATCACGTCTATATGGACGGTTTTACCTCCTAAAGTAACAGGTAACCTTGGGAGGATCCCTAACGGTTGACTAGTTCTTATGTTAAATGCCAACAGATTATGCGTAACAGGCACAAGCGGTGGCGAACTGAACACTTGCCAAGTATTTGAGGATAGAATACTAACAGATGCACATTCATCTATAATGGTATTGGGTACGACCAGACCAAAAGCCTATACTGTGATCTTGAAAGGAACATAAGATGGAAGGCGGTATCCTGAAAATCGATTCCAATCAAAGGAAGCGACTAAACTACTTGGAGGGGCTACCATCGAACTGAGATGGTCTTCCCCTGGTGTTATGGGAGAAGAAGGAGCATCCTCCACGACCTCCATCTTGAAGGTGGGAGGGGTATCCTCCGGGACCTCCATCATGGGAGGTGGAGGAGCAGCTTCTTGAGGTATAGGGACAGGAGAATCTTTCTCCAAGTCTGAAAAATCTGAAGAAACAAGAACCTGGGGGGTGTGAGATCCACTCTCAATGGAAAAGACCTGGTGCACCGCAGACGAGACCAGTTCAACCGATCCCATGACCAATGGTTGGTCGGGGATGGATTCCTGAATTTGAATTTTCGAAGGAGCGGGATCGACCAATGATGACTCTTAACCAATCATAGGATTAGCTGGTGGAGGACTCAAAGAAAGCTGTTTTTAACCAGCTGGAAGGCATGGCGCAGAAACAGGAGAGTTGTCCAAAACTCTTTTGGTTTCATCCATATATGGAAAAAGGTGAATGGCATGGTGCCCTTCACACAACTTATAGGGATTGGTGAGATTACCCTGCTTCTTAGGAGCCTTACCAACACTAGTTGAAGACGTGCCCCCAACCTGACACTCAGATGCCAAAGGCAATGGTGGACAACCATTGGACCATGCTTCGAACACTTTGGGGATGCCAGGGAAATCTCGAAGAAGATGGTCTCCCGTGCACAACATGCAGGGGAACTTGAATTTCGATGGAGGGTTGGAAGGTTCATTAATGGAAGGCTTCTTAGGTGCAATAGCCGCAGAGCTAGCCTCTCCTTTATCTAACTTCTTCTTCTTTGTCTTATTCTTCTTCTTCTTAGCCACCTGGTTACTCGAATCCAGACTTTCACTAGGCGAAGTAGAAGAGGAGGACGCAGAAATGGGAGAAGAAGGGGAGAGGTCCATCTTGGAATAAACATGATGTTTTTCAGGCGGAGGAACTGATTGAACAGTAGCCGGGACATCCGGGACCACAGAGGTTGAAAACAACCAAACAGGCAACCCAACAGTTAAACCAGGAAGGGACAACGTTTCCATATAAGGAGCACCAACATTTCCAAAAGGAGGAAAAGGACCAGGATTCCCATCGGAGGGGATTCCTTGGCTGGTGAACTCTGGAAAAGTTGCCATTAGAAAAGATCTTCAGAACAACACCCTAAGGAAACTAACTTTAACCAGGAATATTTCGTGGGCAGTTAATTTTTAAAACATTGAAACAAAACTCTATCGTTTCATCTTTTAAGAGTCAAGAAAAAGGCAAAAGGTGACTCTATCGCTTTCAGATTGGAAACAAGTGTGAAAGGACAAGCGCTTCATGATATTTTCAAATTTAAGGAGTCAGATAAGATCAAAATGATTGCTTAGGAATGCTAGGCAAAGGGTGTACCAAATAACCGTGAACTGAAATATACACCTTGGTTTCAAAATGAAAGATAAATCAACCAAGGACTTAACGTACGTGTAGGAAATCTCCCCGAATGCTGTGTCCGGTGTATCACGAGTATAAGGCGGTAGACTCGGCTTCCTACGGATAAAGGATAGCCACCTAGTGGGGTCTCCCTTTATATACATGACGGTATGGGGATCACAAGTCCGTACTAGTGCTGTCTAAAGCCAAGAGGGGAACGACAACTACTAGATTTAACGACGCCAGAACACGTCTCTAACCTAGACCTCTAAATGTTTCGTTAATGTTTCAATGCTTCCCTAGGTAAATTGAGCAAATTTTATGGTTGATTTTCAATTATGTTTCGGTTTCAAGGCCCTACCGTATGTCATATGACAATCTCCTATATGCAGCTGTATGAGAAAAGAAAACTTTTCAATTCGATGAATGCTATCTAGTTAAGGGAAGAGCTTCAAAAAATGATGCGACATAAAACAACACTGAAAAATAAATATTTTCCAAACTAGATGAATTTCACTATCCAAAAGTAATTTCAAACATTCAACGATGCGAATAATGCAATGTAATCTATGCAAAATCCTCTTTTCCGAAACTATGCAATTGTAATCTATGCACAATTTCCCTTTTTATTTTTAAATTATAAGAATTCACTCAATGAATTTTCGATGAAATGAGAATCTACTTAATGCATGCTTTTAATGAAAGGGAATGCACTTGAAGCGATTTTTAGATTTCAATCATTAAACAATGGGATCTAAGTTCAATGATAAATCTCAAAAATACTTTTCAATGCAATGTGATCTAATGCATTTTAACAAAAAGAAAATTTTGAGACGAAAACTAAATGAACACAAATCTTCTTAATGAAGGATGAAGACAAAAGAGATGTAAACAAACACTAAGAATGAAATCGTTGTTTCAAACACTTTGTAACAAAATCCCTCAAAAGGCGACAAGACATATGAGGTCAAACACAAAGAGGACTTCCAAAGAATGAGCTCAAAAAAAGGCATTCATTCCCTTTTACATCAAGCAATCATAGCAAGAAGACATTCCAAACAATGAGCAATGTAATCTATGCTCATATAGAGGAAAGACCGGAAGGGAAAGACACACTAGTGAAGGATTTAGGGAAAAAAAATCTCAATTTTCACACACCCTGAAATTGGCCCGACTTTGTCATTGACAACTAGCGCTAACTGGCGCGACTTTCTCACTGAAAACTAGCACCAATAATTAGCGCGGGTTGCTAAATGAAAACAAGTGCTAATGCCTAAAAATGAAAAAACAAAGAATTTCTCCCAACCAAGACCAGACTCACCACTTCAAGTAGGATCTAAAACAAACCCAGAAGCAAAGTATTGACCAAAAGAAACTTCCAAACAAGGGTAAACCCTAGCACCTACAGGAGATGGCGCGACTGTCTGGCTGTAATCCGCGCCAGACAGAGAATGGCGTGAGTGATGAACTGGAAACCTGCGCCAACTGGCGCGATTGTCAGGGCTAAACTCCCGCCAATCAAACCAACTATGAAAAGGTGAAAATTCGGAAAGGCATAGGTCAGATATGATCCTTTTGGGCTGAACCAAAAGCCAAACACAAAAAGAGCCAGCCAAAAGAGCCGATCAAGCAAGCAGAATCGAGAAACAATCGAAAAGACAAGACAATACTCCAAGCGTTCAGTTCATAAACTAAACCGGAGATTGACTAAAGCAGCTTTGATATACTTCGCTAATGCAGAGAAATAGCGTTTCGAAGGCTATCTGGCTAACTTCAGGCTCCGTTTGTAGCTTACAAAGCGGAACAACAACAAGCTAGACGATCCCCACTGGAGTCGCCAATTTTTTGTGGAGGTAAATCCCCTCTACGGACAGAGACGATCCCTACTAGCCCAAACCGAGTCTAGCAACAATCATCACACGCTATAGTGCAGGTTCCTAATTGCAAATAAACCAACTAGCGATGAAGGCTTACCTGGAATCCAACGCTATCTCTTGTAGAGAAAGTGGTGCTCCCGTTCCTTAGCTCTGGTAGATCACAATCCTCACGATCTCCATGATCAGACACCTGCACACGCAAGAAACAAAACAAACACAAGCATAAAATTTAGTATATGCAACTATATGTCAGTCAGAGAAGACATAACTCATCATCATAATCAACAACAAGAGTGGAACCATAACCAATAGTCGCTTATCATTAATCAATCAAAAAAGAATACAACCATAGCTCTGACGCTGAATTCTCCTTCGGAGGGTCGCCAGTGGAACACGTCTCGAAAAATCCTGTCGGGGATGGGACAAACCCCTCTCTTTGGATGTCTCAACAATAATCTCCTTGCTTGGATTTGGCCTTAAGGGAATGAATCAAGGCTCTTGCAGCATTAGGCTCTGATGGCTCTTGGGAACTAGCTATTCAGCCATTCAGCCCCTTCATCAATGGATGAAGGCTATATTTATAGAGGAGAGGAGGAGGTTGGGATCCCTACAATAGTGGAAGGGAGGCCTTATCCCTTGGGAGGTTCCCCATATGGTGGAAACAAGAGGCCAAAGGAGGAAGGCCATGGTTATTCAGTCAAAACCACCCCTGATGACTCATCCACAAAGTTGTTGTAATCGAAATTTTGCCTCTTTTTTTAAAAAAATTTCTAAAAGCAGATTGGCGCAGGTGCTTAACTGGGACAGAGCGCTAATTGGTGTAGGCTCAGTGTTAATTTTCCCCCATTAGCGCGAGGAAATAATGGGCTACCAGCGCCAAAAAAAAAACAAGTGTTTTTAGGGGTCTGCTTAGGAAATGATCAACAGAAGAAATGTTGTCCTCATGGAAAGGGATGCAATGGTGGTATTTGCAAGGCATGACACTGCTTATTGGTCACAGAAATGACCCTCCAATGGGTGAGATTAGGATTGCAGGGACGGTGACAAATTACTGTGTAACAGCAAGGAAAGAGGAAAATGCCCTGATCTGAATGTCGCCAACAAGAGGGTTAAGATTAAACCTTTTATTTTCAAGGATGGATTCATTTTGAAGATACAACTCACATAGTAAGTGCTGATCACTGGTGGGAGCTTCTGCAAACATTTTCACAAACTGTTCGGATGTAAGCACCTCATGGGGTCTTCCATCTTTGATTACTTTCAACTGAAAGTAAACAAGGCGTTCTGTGAGGAATAGAGAGTAATTTAGAGATGGTTTCCTAGTAGCCAATAATTTTTGTACCAGTTCAAACATTAGGAGCATTTTTCCTTTTAGCTCTTTATTCTCCTTCTTATAAACTCTAGATTGCTGTAGTGTTTGTTCCAAGATCTCCCAGTTTGAATATATATGATTCTACCATACTAATTTGTGTTGCTGCAAGATTTTATCTTGCGAAATGGCATATTATTTCTTCCATTTATTCATTATTTGCTACTCATTCCATGGTTCAGTTTGTGTTTCAGTATTACAAGTAGTAGGCTGAATAGAAATAACAACAGGAACTTCAGATTTAACAGATATAGTAGGCAAGGGTACTTGTAAATTAACTTCTTTTTCTGAAATTTTGGAAGGCCCTACTGGTTTTTGTGTAACAGTAGGGTGTTCCTCTTTGACTGCAGAAGATGTAGATGCACCCGGCATTGGGACTTGAACTATCTTATATCCTGCTTGCTGATAAATGTTTCCACATTGGCTGCACATACATTCCTTATATGGATCATTTTCTGTGTGTTTGTCTGTCATGGATGTTGCATGGGCCAGGGTATACAAATTGAGCTCCTTGTCATAGGCTTCCTTTGCTGTCGCCAATGATTGCTTATAGGTTTCCAATTTTGATCTTAGAAACTCATTCTCTTGTAAAAGGGAAGCCAAAGTGACTCGGCTTTGTGTATCAATGGCAGTCTCAGGAATTGGTTGCTGTGTTTCAGCTATAGCTGGTTCTTGTGTGACAGCTAGAGTTGGTTCCTTTGTGGCAGCTACTGAATAAGTAGCATCCTGGGTGTCTAGTTCTTGTACATCGGCAGTTGGTTCTTATGTTTCAGCTACTGACTGAGTAGCTGGTTCTTGTGGGACAACTACTAACTGAGTAGCTGGTTCTTGTGTGACAACTACTTTGTTCTGTAGAAAATGATGTCACAGTACCCTAGGCATCTAGTTCTTGTGTTTCAGTGCCACTGGGTGAGATAGGTAATAATTTTTAGGTTTGGGAGGGTGGTGGTGTATGGAATTTTAACAAAATGGTTGTAGGTTTAAGGGTAGTAGGAATGGTTGTTGCTTCAGTAGACGTCCTCATTTGTCTCCTAGGTAAGAAGGTAGAAAAAGCAGTAGTTTGCTTTTTCCTTTTATGAGAGGGTTTTTCCCGAGGAGAAGGGCTATCAAAGGAGGTGACTGCTTTAGTTGCGGCCCTTGTTTGTCTTTTTGGTAGAAAGGCAGTTGTGATTCGCCTTTTCCTTTTACGAATAGAGGAGTAGGGGTTATCAGCTTGGGAATCATCATTGGGGATATGGATAGTGGGATCAGATGATTCTGCTAGGTTTTGGGATGGACTGGAAGAAGGGTTAACTGAATCAGTTGGTTCTTCAGGTGGAATTGTAGGAGGGTCAGGAATGTTCTCTGGTTGCTTCTCGTGGGGATTTTCAGGGTTTTCTTGAGGATTTTCAGCAACTTCTTGAGGAATTTCAGCAGCTTCTTCAGGAATTTTAGCAGCTTGCTCAGGGTCTAGGGGTGGATTGTTTAGAGGAGGGTTTTATTGAGAAAAACCCCTCTGAATTAGTAGTTGAACAAGACGGTGATGGGTGAGGGAAAGGAGTGGGAATTTTACCTCTCTGCAATAATGTGACATATTTCTAATACACCCAAGTAAATAATAAGGAATATTTAGTAGTCGACCATGTCGTAAATGATTCAACAAGACAAAATCATGCTGGTAGACTACCTGGTAGCGACCTTCACAAGTGAGGTAATGTTTGACGAATTCAACTACTTTCAGCCAAGGAGGCAGTAATGAGTGAAGTTGGACACTCCGGCCTTTTGGCTCGACTTGTTCTCCTGGCAGGAGAAAATCTTGTTGTGCATTCAAAATGATATGCTTTTGACTAAAACATCGAGTGCCAGTGACCGGCAGACCTGAAACCTATGCTATGTCACCCTCTGAGACTGAAATTCGAACTCCCCAGACAGTAGAATGATATTCCTGAAGATTTCGTGCAAATTCAAGGACCTGTTGTGGATCAAATTCCTGAAGCCTCTGAAAATAACCTACCCAGCCTGCCTGCTGAAAAATCTGATACACCTCTGGGTATAATTCAAGCAGAGCTATTGAGCCCAGCTCATGTCAAATAACAGGTCCTCCCATAGTTAACCAGCTTTGGTAAAATGCACAGTCAAAAGCCAAGTTATTGCACTTCGAATAGAGTATATTTTGCAAATGAGAACATGGAATAACGGTGAAGGAACGAGGTAATGGGTAAGAAATATGACGGTAATTGGCATGTTGTGAAATGATGGCATATAATTTCTATATTCCCCCCAACTACGGCTGAAATGATGAATTTAAATGTATGGGGTTTTGTGAAATCTTCTCATTTAACCATGGTTTAATTGTATTTACATATCTCATGTTTACCTTTGATTTGTAGTTCGAAAAATATAGTGCTTGCTTATAATGACTCAATAGTCATGGAAGAACTTTAGAAGCTTTTTGAAACACGAGGGAGATTATATTAGAGGTCTATTTAATCATAGGAGAAGACAGTGAAAGGACAGGAGTAGCATGAGCATAAGAGAAGTGAGAATGAAGGAACTGAAGAAGCTTTTTTCATGACAGAAAATGCTGCATAGTCATATCTTTGGAGAAATAAATGGTGTTTCAGCAACGGGAAAAATGGATGAAATTCTACTGAAGAGTGGTGTTTCAGCAATGGGAAAATAGGGAAAGTGTTGCTGAGGAGTGGTGTTTTAACAGTGGGAAAATGGGGAAAATGTTTGCTGAAGAATGGTGTTTTGGCAATGTGAAAAATGGGGAAAGTATTTGCTGAAGAATGGTGTTTCAACAATGTGAAAAATAGGGAAAATGACATGAAAAGGGAAAAAGGAATGAAGGGAATGAATGATGAAATGTTACTGGAAGATGGGGAAGTGACCTATGAATGAGTTGAAGTGAGGGGAGAAATGCTTCTCTAAATGAAGCTTGGATCTTCTTGTGGTGAAATTGTCCTTTCTTGGTAAGCCTTTCCTGAATCAAGAATCTAAAAAATAATCAATTGTAACATGCCAGCCCTTGACAGGGATTATTAGTTTAAGAAATCTAATCTAATGCTAAAAATACAATTCAGAAAAATCAAATGCAATGAGGAGCATAAGGCTCCCCTAAAAAGAGATAATGTGCATCTTCCATGCAAGTGGCCTTAAAATATTTTTTGGAAATAGGGCTCTGGTACAGATGAAGCCGATGACCATTTACTAATAGTGGTGTTTTAGAGTCATCAATTGTTAAGAGAATTACTGTTCCATTGGGAAAAACAATATCTATTTCGTAAGGTCCCAGCCATCTTGTACGTAGTTTCCCTTGAAAATTTTCAAACCGAGAATCATATAATAAAGCCCATTTACCTTTTTGGAACTTCTTATGCTTGATGAGTTTATCATGCCACTTTATTCTTTGTTGTTGGATCATAGTTGTCTGATGAATGGCATCTAATATTTTTTCATCCAATTCATGAAGTTGCTGCAACCTACCTGCCTGTGCATCAGTCAAATCAAGGTTAGCATCTAAAGCAGTCCTTAGTGTTTTAATTTCAAATTCCATAGGAAAAACAACACTTTTACCATAAACCAATTCATAGGGAGAAAATACTGTAGTATTTCTCTAGGTAGTTCTATAAGCCCATAGCGCTTCAGGGAGCCTTTCAGACCAATCCTTCCGGTTGTCCTTCACTGTTTTTGTTAGAATGACTTCTATTACTTTGTTTGTACTCTCCACCTGCCCATTGGCTTGGGGGTAGTATGGTGTAGTCATTCTATGATGAATGTGATATTTCTAAAGGGTGGCTTTGAAACCATGAGAAGTGAAAGGAGGTCCTCCATCTGTAACTAGCTCTCTAGGGACTCCAAATCTAACAAATATTTCTTCAAATAGGAAAGCTAGGATAGCTTCTTCATTAGCTCTGAGGAGTGATTTAGCCTCCACCCATTTAGTCATATAATCTGTGCAGACTAATATATAAGCTCTTTGGTTGAATGGAGGATTAATGGGTCCTATAAAGTCTAAGGCCCATATTTCAAATGGTTCAAGTATTACCTAGGGGTTTAATGGCATTTCATCTCTATGATTAGGTTGACCCATTCTCTAACAGCTATCACAAGCCCGGACATATTTCTTTGCATCCTTAAAGAGTGAGGGCCAATAATAACCCATCCTAAGAATTTTATGTGCCATTCTCTTATCAGCAAAATGCCCTCCGCAAGGGCCATCATGACAAGCTTTTAGTATATCATACACCTCATCTTCTCTAATGCATCTTCGAATATCATGATCAAGTCCTGTATAGACAAGACACCCACTTATCCATCTATACCGAGCACTTTGTTGAATGATTTTTATTTTCTCGATGTGATAGGTATGATGGTAACTTCCCTGCAACTAGATAATTGGCAATGTCTGCATACCATGGTGAGTGAGCAGAAACTACAAATAAATATTCATCAGGAAACGAATCATCTACTGGAGTATTATCATCAACTTTTAACCAAGAAAGGAAATCAACAACAACATTTTCTTTACCTGGTCGATCTACAATTGTAATATCAAACTCTTGTAATAACAATAACCATCTGGTGATTCAAGCATTTGTGACAGATTTGTTCATTAAATACTTGATAGCCGAGTGGTCAGTATGGACAAAAGTAGAGTAACCAGTAATGTAATGTCAAAATTTATTAATAGCATAAATGACTGCTAAAACTTAATTTTCGGTAACTATATAATTAAGCTCAGTAGGAGTCATATTCTTACTAATAAAGTAGATATCATAAGGAAGATGGTTTTCCTCTTGTCCCAAGACATCTCTAATTGCAGTATCCGAAGCATCAGAAGATATATGGAAGGGAAGTGCCCAATCAAGTCCTCTCAAAATAGGAGCTGTGGATAACTGATGCTTAAGTTCTACAAAGGCCTCCTGGCAAAGATTAGTCCACTTGAATTCAACATTTTTCATGAGTAACACAAACAAAGGAGAAGATATTTTGGAAATTTTTTTAATAAATCTCCTGTAATATCCTGCATGTCCTAAGAAAATTCTCACATCTGTTTGTGTTTTAGGAATAGGAAGGTTTTGAATGACTTGTATTTTGGATGGATCCACTTGAATTCCTTGAGATGAAATAAAATCTCCAAGCACTACTCTTTCACTCATCATCATATGACATTTTTCGGTGCTTAAGGAGAGGTGAGCTTGTATACATCGTTTAAGTACTTTCTCAAGATTCTGTAATGCATCTTTAAAAGACACACCATAAGGGGTAAAGTCATCCATAAATATTTCCATAGAGTCATTTAGCATATCAGAAAATATTCCTATAACTACTCTTTGAAAGGTTGATGGTGCATTACATAGTCCAAATGGGAGAACTCTATAGGCAAAAGTTCCCCAAGGACTAGTAAAAGTGGTCTTATCTTGGTCTTGGGGTGCAATTCTGACTTGATTATACCCACTAAACCCATATAAAATGGAGAAGAATTTATTCCTTGACAAACTATCTAATACCTGTCCAATGAACCGTAAAGGAAAGTAATCCTTTTGAGTGGCTTTATTTAAGGTTCTATAATCTACACACACTCTCCATTTCCCGTTTTTCTTAGGAACTATTACCAATGGGGAAACCCATTCATTGTCAGATATAGGATATATAAACCCTACATTAAGCAATTTTTGAAGTTCCTCTTTGAAAATTTCTCTTAAATTAGGGTTCATTCATCGTTGGGGTTGACAGACTGGTCGACAACCTTCCTTGATATAGATCCGGTGAGTACATAATTCAGGAGATATTCCCTTCATATCTGTATAGTCCCATGCAAATGCTTCCTTATTTTCAAGCAGTAACTTCATTAATTGCTGTTTTTCAGCAACTGTCAAGTTGGGGTTTATGTTTAGTGTTTTTCCAGGTTTGATTTCTACTGTTATACTTTTAGAAGAGATGGTGGTTGATGTTTGAGGTAGATATTCATATTTAAGCTTTTCCTGGGTATCTGATTTCAAAAGTGCAGCCAGCTGATTATGTGTTTCTAGAATCACAGAGGAGGGTTCACAAATAAAATTATTAATTACCTCATCCTCAGTGGTATATTTAATATTTAAAGCTTGTTCAATAGTCAAAATAGGTTGAATAACATGATCATCATAGTCCATCCATACAGAATTATCATTATTAATCATGGGTGTAGCATGAGGGTAGAGAGTAAGCTCCTTAGTTTCATATCCATTGGAAATTTTCATTGAACCAGATCTACAGCTGATAAAGGCATCGACTATGGCTAACCAGGGTATTCCCAAAATTAGAGGATGTGCCCCCCCACTTTGTTTTAGTCTGTAACACCACAAAGTCAGCTAGGTAATTCCAAGATTCAACTGAGATGAATAGGTCTTCAATAACTCCTTCCGGTTTGACTGTAGAATGGTCAGCTAACTCTAGAATGGTTGGTGTATCTCTGATTACGATTTTCAGCTGTAACATTTTTGAAGTTTCAAGAGTCATAATATTTATAGCAGCACCTAAATCTACCAGAACTTGAGGGATTATTGTTTTTCCAATTTTCACTGTGACAGTAGGATGGCCGGGATCACCATATTTAACTGGAGGAGCTTTACCAGACATTAATGCAGATAGATCACCCATAACATGGACTGTAAGGGGATCTTTAGCTTTCCTACCGGGTTTCTTAACACAAATATCTCTCATCATTCTGGCATAAATTGGTACATCTCTTAGTGCTTGTAAAAGTGGAATTTTAACATACAGATTCTGTAATTCCCCTAAAATTTTAAAAGCAGGTGGCTCAGGTGTTTTAGTTAGAACTAAATTCTCAGGGAATGGTGGTTCTGTTGTTTCAACACTCTTATGAAAGGATGGTTGTACCTATTTATGTGAATCACGTTTTTCAGTCTCTTCTTTATCAAAATTAGAAGAGGTAACATCATCAATAATGGGTTCAACTATTTTCCCAGATCATAAATGAATGTCATTACATTATGTAGGGAAAACAGGAAGTATAGGCTGGTTTTTAATATCAATAACTTGCATAGCTTTATTATTGGGGTTAGGATTTGGTTGTACAGGTAGCTGGGGTCTTATCATTTTATTATTCGGTGTAGCATCTGATGGTAGAGGAAGTGGTTGCTAAAATTGAGGAAATTGATTTGCAAACGGGAGTTGTTGACCCCTCCAATTTGGATTCCATTGGTTAAAGTAAGATTGTTGTTGTGGAGGCCAAGGAGTCTACATTGCAGGGTCTACAAAGGGAGGGTTTTTTTGTTGCATGGGTGGGTAATTCATTTGATTGAAGGGCGGGTATTTCATTTGGTTAAAGGAAGGGTAATTTTTTTGACTAAAAGAAGGATACTTGTTCCAACGATTAGAAGATGTAAATGACATATTAGAGTTCATACCTTGTCCTCGTGGTTGCCATTGCCCTCTCTATGTCAGCAGATAGACTGCTTCAGCTTCTTCTTCAGTTGGTTGCAATGCTACTTTTATTCCTGGTAAAGAAGGGCATTGTTGCATTTCATGATCCTTCTCACAAAGGATGCAAATTGGCACCTTGTCCAATGGGCATTCCCTTAGTGGGTGTTTATCTCTGCATTTGGAACAAAAGATAGCCAAGGCTGCTTTTGCTTCGGCTTGTTTCTTCTTAACCTGCAAGGTGTCAATCTGTGAAGCAAAAGAACTTAACATTTCAGTTTTAAATTCCTCAAGTAAATTACCTATTTCGGCTCGTGTTGCTCCTCCACTGGCTGATTTTTGAACTCTTGAATATGTGGTATCCCTGCTGGTTGACATGTTCCTTGCAGCTCCTCTGGAACATCTTTTACAGAGGTTAATAATTTCATCATATGATTCTTTCCCCTTTACCAAGCATATTTAGCATATCTAGACAGTCATCCTTCACCCCTTTCAGTAATATTGTTTTAAGAATATCTTTACTTGCATCGGGATGATTGGATCTCTGCAAGTTGTATTGTAGTCTTTCCACAAAGTCCTCTAGATTCTCGTCCTACTTTTGTACCATCTTAAATAGTTCCTCTCTTTTTTCTCTTGTCCGATAGTAGTCTTGATATTTAAGCAAAAAATTTTGTTTCATCTGTTTCCATGTTGTGATTACATGGCCTCCAAGAATCATGAACCACCTTAATGCATTTCCTTTTAATGTTGCTAGAAATAGCTTCAGTTTTTGGGCATTAGTAATGTAATCATAACTTCTACATAATATATCAAACTTGAAAAGAAACTCATCAGGATCTTCAGAAGATAAACCATGAAAGTTAGGTAAAGCTGAAAGTGGGATATTCTTCATGGGGATTGCTCCTCTAGGGAGATCACCAATAGGAAACCCCAAGGTAGAGAGAGAATTCTCATCTTTTCCTCCTCCTTCAGGATCTACTGGTCCTCCTCCAAATAATTCGTCATTGTTCCCTTTCATTTCTTGATCTCCTACTACGCTTGCTCGATCCTCAATGTTTTCTACTGGTTCCTCAGCATTTTCTGCTGGCTCTTCAACGTTTTCAGGGCTCACAATTTCTTCTGTTTCATAGTTCGATTAGGGAGAATGTTGAGTCTTGGGCCTTCGAGAGCTTAGCCTATGAGAAGATTCAGATTTTGATACGATCTCGTCAATAAAGGTCTTTCTTCCTCCCCTTCATTTTCCCTTGCAACCTGTAGGGTTAGTTTTCTTGGGGGCCCCGCGTCCTCTCATGCAATCTGCACATCTGAAAGAAAAACATCAATGCTTTTGAAATCTATAATTGCCTTCCCCAGCAATGACGCCAAAATATTGGTCACTTAAATTTCTTATTAATTTAAATAATCAAGTGCTACATAAATTTTCAACCCAGGGAAGTTTGTTTATTTCAAAGGAAATCACACACTGTATATGCTTAATCTCAAAAGCAGTGAAATTTTGTAGTAAAAATTACACTAATCACACCTTGCTTCAAAAAACTGAAGTCTACTTGAGTTATAGCAAAGGAAATCTTTCTATTGCAGGCAATCACCAAAAGAATCCTGGATTACATTAGAAAGACAACAATCTAGGAAAGGAGACCAATCTGCAGAAGGAAAGACCAATTATGATATAACAGATAACATGACCCTATTCCCCAAGTAGGAATCTTCAGCACTTGTTTCTAATTATCAAGCTTTCACAAACTCATTCTGTAAACAAGATTTCCAATTAAAATAATCCACAATTACCTAGGAATGAATTGTATGAAAAAAATGCAACAAGTAATGGAAACAGAGTTTTAGCAATAGATAATAGAGTTCCAATACTACATAAATGATTTCAGAAAACAGAGTTTAACAAGGCATAAATGAAAAGAACAGTTAACAAACTACGGAAATAAATGGGTGAATCTTGTGAAGAAGGTGGGCCCTTTCCTTCTCACAAGATTCCCTAGAAGAAGGAATTAAAATGAAATGCTCAGAACAAGCTTTTATTCATCTGTCGAAAGTAACATATTACAAAGGATTCATCTTCCTTCTCTGTAAGTCTGTTTCAAAATAAACCTTCCGTAGTCTCCCCTCTAATGTTGATGTCTCCTCTTTTTAAAAGGAGACATCTATTACACAGTTCATTACATTGTAGAAATCCTATTTTTAACCCAATCTGATCTTCTATACTAAAATAGGACCTTCTATTCTTCCATAGAAAAATGTTGTTACAATGGTTATGATGGTATTGGCTTCAAGGTGCAGTTGTTACGGCCAGTGTAATAGCTTCCTTACTTATCTTTTCCTATTGCTGTCGTGCCTGAAATACTGCTTCGAAATCACAAATCACGGGCTGTTTCAGCAACGGGATTTGCGTACTATCCTGACTGTTTCAACAACGTGGTCTTTAGACAGCCATGATGGATTAACTTTAGTCTTCAAACGGTTTCAACAATGCGGTTCAAACAACCATGATGAATTAACTTCCGTCTTCAAACTGTTTCAACAACTATATATTTTTCGATTAATGATTAAATATGAAAGTAATGTAAAATTACATGTAAAACAAGTTAAACATATAGTAAAGAGAAGAATTTTATATACCTTTGGAATAATGGATGAAAGTGATAGTATAGGCTTTAAATATGAACTGGAAAAGAGTGGAATGATAGAAAAATGTATGGTCAAAAAGGTACATTATAGAGTCCTAACAAAGAGGGCTTCTGAATCAGATGCATGCTTTGACTCTGAATCAGAACCTGACGAGGGGAATGAAAAAGGGAAACAAATTATTGATGCAGAGCCCAACGCCAATGTTTACACTATGAAGGAGGAACCAGGAGATCCAGAGGAGGAGGAGTGTCTCTTCCACTGTGGGTAAAGGGTTCCCCGCTAAAGTTCATTGTCGATAATGGGAGCCAAAAGAACCTCATTTCAATAGACATAGTGAAGTGGTTTGGCTTGCCAACCATAACACACCCACATTCATACACCATCGGGTGGCTTCACCAAGGACAAGATCTTTGTGTCAGCCAGCAGTGTCGCTTTCCCTATAGCAGCAAGCCCTTCACGAATGAGGTATTATGTGACATTGCTCCTCTTGATGTTTCTGATGTATTATTAGGCCAAACATACTTGTGGAAGCGACATGCTATGTATGAGTCCTAGACTCACATTGTTATTGTTACTTTGGGAAATAAGTTGTACAGGATAACAGAGGTACCACCTCCTGTCACTATCTCTTTGGTTACTACAAAACAATGAAGTAAGCTCATTTCCAAAACTAGGAAATTTATTTTTTTGATGATCCGCCCCCATGGCAAGAAGAAGACGGTGGCCATGACCTCTAGACAAAGCTCCTCTGCACGACAGCAACAAATGGACAAGGTTGTGGAGGAGTACGAGGACATCTTCATCTCACCCACAAGGGTTTCGTTGCACTGTCAGGTCAAGCACCCCATTGATCTGATCCCAGGTGTGTAGCTACCCAATGGACCGATCTATCGACACTCTATTCTCGAGAATAATTAAATCAAGAGGTAGATTCAAGAGCTGTTGCAGAAAGGTCACATCCGGCCAAGTTCATCACCCTGTGGGAGCCTGATCGTGTTGGTATAAAAGAAGTATGGGACTTGGAGACTCTGTATTGACTATCAGGCATTGAACAATATCATTTTCTGGAATTGTTACCTGATCCCACGGATTGATGACCTTCTAGACCAAATCAAAGTGGAAAAATATTTCAACATGATCAACTTGAAGTATGGGTATCACCAGGCACTAATCGAACCCTCTAATGTGTGGAAGCCTGCCTTCAAAGCCAAGGAGGGCCTTTTTCGAATGGCTAGTCATGCCTTTTGGGTTGACAAATTCTCCCGCAACCTTCATGAGGTTGATGGATGAAATATTGCGACCATTCACCAACTCATTTGTAGTGGTGTACTTGGATGACATTCTGATCTTCAGCCAAAATTGGGAAGAGCACCTGCACCACATCCTACAAGTCCTCCAAACACTGTGAAAACACAAGTTGTGTGCCAATTTGGAGAAGTGCACTTTTGGCATGACCCAGGTTCAATATCTGGGATACATTATTGATGAAAGGGGGGTGCATGTGGATCCAACCAAGATCCAAGTCATTCGGGATTGGCCAGCCCCAACCACTTTAACAGAGCTTCACAGCTTTCTGGGTCTTGCTAATTTCTATTGCAGGTTCATGTTGGGATTCTCTCATATCACTTGGCCCTTGAGTCAAGTCACCAAGGGAGGAGAGAAAGAAAAATTAAATTTGGTTGGAATCTCAATAGAAGGCGTCCATAGAATTGAAACATCGCCTTTGTTCTGCCCCAGTGCTCACATTACCAAACTTGCAATAACCATTTGAGATCGAGAAAGATGCCTCTGACTATGCTATTGGGGAAGTTCTTAATCAACAAGGGCATCCAATGGCATATCATAGTGAGACATTGTCCGACATAGTTTGTAAGTATCCCACTTATGAAAAAGAAATGTATTCCATTATGTAGGCTTTTCGACCATGGAAGAATTACATTTTGGGGAAGGAAACAATCATCCACACAGACCACCGACCCCTGCAATTTATACAGACACAAGGGAGGTTGTAGAATGATTGCCATCAGAAGTGGTCCAAATATCTGCAGCAATTTCATTTTAACATCAAGTTCAAGAAGGGTAGCACCAATAATGTTGCAGACTTCCTCAACCGACCACCAATCATGGTGCTAACAACCGTTCTCAACTCTTGTGGGCATGAGACTTCTAATTGGCTGCTTCTATACAAGAGCAATCCAGAATTTTGCCACACATACCGGGCACCCTTGGGGGGTATGCAAGTTCAAAATTTTCACCTCCAAGATGCACTGTTATGTCACCTGGGACACATTTTTGTTCCATCAAGCGAGCGTGCCAAGATGATATGGGAAGCACACTACATTCAAGTCGCTGGGAATTTCGGGGTCGAGAAAACAGTGGTAGTATTGTAGAATTATTTCTATTGGTCGAACCTTTGACATGATGTCAGGAAGTACATTAGATCCTACACTACTTGAGCCATTGCCAAACTGACCATCAAGAAGCAAGGCCTCTATAATCCACTACCTACCCCTAGTCGACCTTGGGAATCCATATCCATGGATTACATGTCCGACCTTCCTTCTACTAAGCATGGAAATGACTATGTTTTCATGGTCATCGATAGATTCTCGAATATGGCCATTATGGCGGCTTGCAAGAAGAATATCACAGCTGAAGCCACTGTTAAACTCTTCTTTGAACGAGTGTGGGTGCACTTTTGGATCCCATAGTCTATCATATCAGATTGGGATAATAGGTTCCTCAACGCATTTTGGTCCAGCCTCTGGTCAATACTAGACACCAAGCTCACCAAGTCCACAACTTTCCATCCCCAAACTGATGGCTAGACAGAGGTCGTCAACAAGATGATTATACACATTCTATGCATGTACAATTAAAAGAATCCATGCACATGGGATCAGAGCCTCCCCTATGTATAAGACAATTATAACCGAGCTCTCCACAGCTCAACCGGCCACATCCCCTTTCAGGTGGGCTTGGGATTCCATCCGCTATGTCCCATTGACGTAGGCATGCCATTTGTGGCTACTCGGGCCAATTTGGCTCATGCCTAGTCTAAAGCTGACAAAGCGAACATATTCATCGAGCGCATTCATCACATCCACCAACAAGTTCATGCCATATTGGACAGAGCCAATGCTAAGTACACGCAATGACATGATCAACATCGGGTGCCACACAACTTCCAGGCGGGCGACAAAGTGTGGCTACATTTGCAGAAGGAGTGCCTCACTGGACCCCACCGCAAGCTTCGCCCGCTCCAATATGGGTCATACACCATCACCAAGGCTATAGGGAAAAATGCATGCGAGCTTAGTATTCCACCATTCCTTGGTCTGCACCCAGTATTCAATGTGGACCACCTTCGTCCCTGCTTCCCAGCTCTACTGGACACCTCTGACATTGCAGAACAACTCACACCAACAGAGTTAAACCCAGAATACATGGAACAGGACACCAAAAATTGTACCATGGAAATGAAAATCAAGAACACTCGCGAACAGAAGATCCAACTGTATCGGGTTGTCAAACCTGGCCAACTCCTGCACCAAGGCAAGTGGTTCACCAGGGACTAAGTTCAGCAGAAGTTTCCTCATCTCATGGAGGAACTCAACGCAATGGGGACCATTGCTTCGTAAGGGGGGAGGAATGATCCAGGTGGATATTGGTGGCCACCCACCTATTCCACTTGGGGCCCCACCATTGTCTCTTTCAATTTTTTAGTCTCAGTACAACTTACTATTTTTAGCATTTTTTCAGGTCCTGAACTTCCAGAGCCATTTTGAGGCCCTAAACGACGTTTTTTGGGCATCGCGCTTCTGACAAATATGATTTCATTTTAGAATCAACATTCATGGTTAGTAGTTGTATTCCTCAAATAGATCTTTCTAACGATGTATCATGTGCATCAAACAGAGATAGTATGCCAATTTTATGACCCCGGGAAGTTGAAACACCAATTTACCCAAACGGGGCCCATAGTTTTGGCGCTTCATCTCCTAGGGTTAGGTTTTTGGATGTTTAGGTTTTTCCATTGTTTCTATATAATAAATAGGCCCTCAAGCCTCATTGTAAATCAGTTCAGAGGCCTGTAGCTGCCACATCTCTTCTTTGAGATAAGCTACCAACGCCCTAGATAGTTTATTTCCATTCCGTTTGTAAAAAAAATTCAATTCTTTGATATTAATGAAATGAAGTGTTATTTACGTTGCATCTTTGTATTTATGGTTATATGTGTATTCTATTGTGTTCCTATATAAATCCGGATAATTTGTATTCCACTTAAGGATATGAAGTGAACAAGCTTGACTCTTTTCCTTCCACTTGTTTGTTTCCAAACCCTTCATATTTTGAATATACAAGCACAAACGAGTTCTCAAAATATTATTTTATCTATCTATAATGATTAAGTACACCAATATCAACATAATTCCAAAAGAAACACATTATAATAAACCATATTCATGCAACGTTCACTCTCCACAACCATATATATGATCAAAGCCATTTTTCTTCATGCCATTGCCTCAATAGCCTTGTGTCTTGTATTGTTTTTGTTGTCAGGGAGTTTTTACTTTGTTGCCATGGAGTCTTCCCACAATTCAACTAAAAGAAAATAGTCTTCCAATCATCCTTACACACAACAAGAAGACAAAGCATACCAATCTGCTTTTCAAACATAACAACCATATATAGTATATTGTGCTACTTCTTTTCCATAACAATATATGAAATCTCAACATGAAATAAACATATATTTTCCTACTCCTTTACCCATTGTTGTTCCTTTTCCACCATCTTCATCTCTTTTTGTCAAATATCCCTGCAACTACCTTGTTGCTGTTGTTCCTTCTCCATCAGCTTCATCTCTTGTTGTCAAATATCCTTGCAACATACCTTGCTCCTATTTTTCCTTTTCCATAACCTTCATATTTTGTTGTGAAATATCCTTGCAACATACCTTGTTGCTCCTATGCCTTTGCTTCTAATTTGCCATCAATGACAATACTTCCATCACTCTTAAAGATATATGGCCCTGACCTAGAAAGGGATTGACAATTTACCAAGAATTGATGGTTTTATAGTGTCCTCTTGAGCTTTGCAGGATGCCTTCAAATCTAGAAAAAAACATCTTTCACATGTGGATTATTATAAAGAAAATCAAAATAAGAGTGTAAAAGGAAAAGGCAAATGAAAGAGACGATGATCAAAATTAAGCAAGAAAGAAAACTATATTAAAAATACTCGTAAACTAATAAAAGGGGAGGTAAGGATTACGTAAAGTGAAATTTCCAATGTTACCATCAAAGTGGTTCTAACTTGCAAAGATGAGGGTAGGAGCGATAAGACCCATTGTTAAGCAAAGTGAAAAAAAAAATATATAAACCAATGAAACTCACACAAGGACTTGAAGGCGAGACGCATTTGCAAAGAAATATGACAAGAAAACTTAAGCTAAGCAAATTACCATTGTTTCTTGATGGTCATTGAAATATCGACAGCTTCTTGTGGAATTACATTCATTCATACCTTCAATATTGGAAAACATAAAAAATATCTAAGCTTATCACTAGCGAAAGAGATTTCTTGGTAAGATTATTCTAACCATTCAACAATCATATCATGATATAAAAAAAAACTAAGTTGACAATCTTGAAATTGCAAGAGAGATATATTTTCACCCTGTTCAACCAAATCATGAATATTATCCCACGAGGGGATTTTTATCTGACTCTTATTCAAAAAAATTACCTAGATCGTGAGATCCTGGCATAACCATCAACAAGGGTTGAAGTACCTCGAATCCTTAGCAAGCTTCAAAACTATCGAATGATGAATCTGTTGGGGTTCCCATGTTTTGGCCAGATTGGCAAGACCAAAAGATGAGACAACATCAGAACCACTTTGGGGCCCTAGGATCTAGCCCTCCTGGCCCCGGAGAGGGATCTCTCCAAATAGAGCAAAGAATGATGTATCTTTGAAGCTCAGAATGAGATGTTAGGCTAGTTATGAAGCACATAGGGGGGTTTTAAATGATTTGGTTGAAGGGTTGCTGGGTTGGTCAGGAGATCATAGACTGAGAAAGTAATGGGAGAAAGGAAACAAAACAGCAGGATATTTCAGCAGAGAGGATGGGCCAAGACCGTGCCATCCATTGGGCTATGGAGTCATGAGAGGGAATTACTTGCATCCACTAGCCAAGGCTTTCAAAGGGCAAGTCATCTGCACTACGGATCTTTTAGAGATGGTGGAATGGAACATTAAAGAGGAAAGTGAAGAGAAAACGTAGTTTAAATACATAGATCGAGGTCGAGGAGGTCATTTAACTTTGGACACCTTGGACATGCTCAAAGGCAGCTCTCAGGGAACCATGAAGTGCATATAGGTCGAGACCGAGAGGTCATTTTAACTCCACGAGGTATACTTTAGCAACTGGAGGGGAAAACGAGAGATAAAGATTATAGAGAAACATCTAAAGGCAAACCCCCCAAGTTCATACACATGTTGACGGTAACAACTTGCTCCATTGCTGCCGGTTCGCTTCGCAGATTTACTCTTAGATAACACATTTAAACGGAAAACATAAAGATGGGAGAAAGCGGACGAGCATGGGGCACCTAACGAGGGTGAATCTATACCATTGTTCGATGCCTACCAGAAGAACATGAAACAATGTGAAAATGTAATAAACAGAGTAAGAAAACACATCACCAATAGTAATAGACCAGGATCCTGTGAAATGTGCTTTGATTAATTGATGCAAAACCAGTCATGTACAATATGGCTCAATGGCTGTTAGAGCCCAGACTTTCTCCTCCCAGCCTATTACATACAAACTACTCTGCAACTTCCTCCCAAGACTGTTCTAACAGTCACCAATGAATCCCTCTAACAGCAGATGCCCAGCAAGGCAACAACAACCTTTTTCAATGTGTTCTCGGGGATTTATTATAGGAAAGGAGGAAGAGACAGAGGTAGATAGACAAATAAATGAGACTCATTAAGACAGTAAGGCGGAAGTGTTCACGCCCATACTGCTTAATGGCTGAATGCAGCGCTGTATGTACTCTGAGACTGGTTTGGAGATCTCTGTTGGGTCGAGATTGACCTCTGATACATTATTTTAATCCTTACGGAGCCTGGAGCTCTGTGCTTCCATTATGAAATAAATTACATGGATGGAAGTCCGCAACTTCTCCATACCTCCATTACTGTTGCTCAGACAGTCTTTAATGAAGCTCCTGTCTGTGCATTTAATTTCCCTGGGCTCGAGAGGCATGGAGAACGCTGTAGGAATGGTGTACGTCTGGAGAGAACGTACTCTGCTGATATTTAACACAGATAAAACTTTTACAGTGTGTTCTTGGTCTTCGAACTATGCCTTAATACTTTGAATGTGGGATTATAACCATTGATCTTCAATTACAGGCTCAAATCCCCTTCGAATCCTGCTTCTGCTGCTTCGCTGGCCGGCTGAAATGGCCTCTCTGTACTATCTGCACAATTTAAAATAAACCTGTTTATGACCCGGGCAGTGGTGGAGAAACACTGTGGAGGCGGAGGAACGCTGGCGGAAGAGTGGAAAAACGATGGAAAGTGGTGGCGAAACTAAAGAAAATAGTGAAAACAGAGCAGAGTGGCGGAGAAATGATCGCTAGTGTAGATGGCCAAAGGCTTTCACTTGAGCGAATTACAAAGAAAAGAGGCGCAAAAACAATGGAGGCAGGCATGGATGTGGGACCCGGCGAGCGAAGGGCAATTGAATCAGGGGTTATGATCTTAGCTTGACGGACGGATAGGATGAACTGAGGTATGCCAATCGGAGATCGGAGCGGAGAAACGTCGCAACGCACCGATGGGTGCAGTTGGGGTGGAGCCTAATGGAGCTAGGACCGTCGACAGGGGAAGAATGGACGGCCGAGATGAAATCGGAAGGCGAGAGAAGAAAATAGATGCGATTGCGGTGGAGAGGGACTTGCGATTAAGAGCTGGCCGTCGGATCGCGGGGCAGATCAACGGCCAGGATGAGCTCGGAGGATCGCAATCGGGGAATCGGAGAACAGGGTCGCGATTGATCGGAGGGCACAGTTAACATGTTGCGATTGTGATCGGGCGGGGGGCTGCGATTAGCGCTCCGCCGTCAGATCTTGTGATAGATCAACGGCCCAAAACTCATCGCAGGACTTATGTGTTAAAACAATCGCATCGGGGGTTTTCAATGATGCACGGGAATTGCACCCGCCCGACGCTCCGATTGCGATTGGACCCCAAGGCTTAAGCACTTGGCTTTGGGGAAGGGTCATGTGGGGAAGTGGTTAAGGGACTGGCGGAAAGAGGCTAGGACTATAACAAGGTCGGAATATTGGTTTTTAGCCCTTTTAAATGGATTTTAAGGGGTTTAAAGGGAAACGATAAGGGGGAAAATGGGAAATAAAGAGTAAGGGAAGGATTCAAGGGGATTGTGGAGGTAAATGGGGAAATAGAATGGGAGACAAGGAGGAATAAAAAGAGGCTAAATGAGGGTAAAATAAAGGGGAAAGGAGGCCTTGGGCATTTCTTCACATAACAGAGAGGCTTTAAAAGGGGAATCAGCAGAGGGGATTTGATCAAAGGATAAAAGGCACATGGAGGCTTCAAGGAGACTGTGTTTTCAGAGGAAATGCATTCCTTGAAGACTCAACAATGATTTAGCCCCCTATTTGCTTGTCAAAAATTTATAGGGGGGCTAACAGTGGCTCCACATGGGGATGGCTTCTTCTTGAAGGAGTCAAGAATTCAGAAATTGATCTCTTGGTGTAGGCCAGATGCCTACTGCTTGAACCATCCATCTCTTTCTTTGATCAGCTGCCACAAACTATGAAGACAACATATCAGCAGTACAATTCTTCCAAAAAACTACCTACCCACACTTTAGTCCTAACATTTTTCTTCTTGGGTGCATTTGGACTTGCAGACCCTTTTACATCATTAATCTTTTCAAACAGGAAAAATAAACCTATTCTACCTCTACCCTTATTACTCCATGAGACCAGATTAGACTATTGGTCTCACATGTTTCTCTACCTACACTACTACCTGCTAGGATTAGACTGTCTAGCAGGTTTCTTCTCTATATTCTAAGACGGAAATTTAAACAACTAATCTACTTGCTCATAGGCTGAGCTTTATTGAGATTTTCCTACCTACCCTACCCTAACTGGAAATCTCTGATGCTTTAAGTGATACAATAATGCCAATGCAGCCAGTCTAATAACAGTGAAAAAGGATATGAGCACTGACTGCCTGTCAGAGATAACCACAGGGTGCTCTGCTTGTGGTTCTTCAAAACGGTGGTCACCATCAGTAGTGACCATTCCTGATGAATCTGGCCCGTGTTGAGGATCGATGCTGGAATATTTGAGCACATCAGGGCCTCCATGTACTCTGCCACAGGATCCACGAACATATGATGTACATTTTTTTCTTTTAGGCCTCCCCATATTGGAAGGTTGTCTACGTCCTGGGCAGCTTCAATTATTTCTTCGTTTTCCACTGTGTTCTCAAAGCGGCTCCTGAGAACCGAATCTTCTTCTTCTTGCACGTCGAACAGCAGCGGAATCTCTGTATTTTTAGGGGGTGGGAGACTTTCCAAGAAGGCCATCGGGTCTCTGAACTCGTAGGATATCTCTTGTGAGTTTAAAAGTTTGAGCTCAGCTTCATATCTGTCAACCACCAAATCAAGAAACATCTTCTTAAGCGCAGGTAGATGATTGAGTGCTGAGCCAATAGGGACAACCTTTGGAAGGTCCTCCCATTCAATTTCTGCCAGTACACTTGCTACTCCACTCTGAAACTCTGCTATGAGGCTTGGATCTATTTCTGCACATTGTTCAGAGTCCTCTATTAGCGAAGTGACTGGATCTTTGGCGTGGATGATGTTGTACTGCGACATGGTCTCCCAGTGGAGTCTTATGTGAAACCAAGATAATCAGTGGCCAGCTGATCACCTGTGGAGTCTTTTTATCATTCAAGAATTGTGGAGTCACCAGGTGGATGATTCACAACTTACTGTCCACCACAGTGGTTTGCCAAATCAAAGATGGCTGATCTGTTCCCCAGTGGAGTCGCCATTATGTTGGGGTTCCCATGTTTTGGCAGATTTGGCAATACCAAAAGATGAGACAACATCAAACCACTTTGGGGTCCTAGGATCTAGCCCTCCTGGACCCGGAGAGGGATCTCTCCAAATAGAGCAAAGAGTGATGTATCTTTGAGGCTCAAGATGAGATATTAGGCTAGTTATGAAGCACAAAAGGGGGGTTTTAAAATTATTTAGTTGAAGGGTTGCTGGGTTGGTCACGAGATCATAGGCCGAGAAAGCAATGGGAGAAAAGGAACAAAGCATCAGGATGTTTCAGCAAAGAGGATGGATTAAGACAGTGCCATCCATTGGGCTATGGAGTCATGAAAGGGAAATTACTTGCATCCACTAGCCAAGGATTCCAAAGGGAAAGTCATCTATACTAAAGGATTTTTTTAGATAGATGATGGGATGGAACATTAAGGAGGAAAGTGGAAGAAGGAAAGACAACCAATTTTCTGTCTATAGATCAGGTCAGAGGTCATTTAACTCCAGACCTGCTTGGACATACTCAAAGGCAGCTCTCAAAGAGACAACGGGGCTGCTTATAGATCAGACCAGAGGTCATTTAACTCCAGGTCTGCTTTAGCAACTCCAAGGGGAAAACAGAGATAAGATTATAGAGAAACATCTAAGAGGCAAACCCCCAAGTTCATACATCAGCCAGCAGGCAACAACATCCGCTGCACTGGTTAAACCCATGAATTTACTCTTAGATAACACATTTAAGCAGAAAACATAAAGATAGGGAGAGCAGACAGCATAGGGCACCTAACAAGGGTGAATCCTATACCATTATTCTGATGCCTACCAGAAGAACATGAAACAATGTGAAAATGTAATAAACGGAGTAAGAAAACACATCACCAATAGTAATAGACCAGGATCCTGTGAAATGTGCTTTGATTAATTGATGAAAAACCAGTCATGTACAATATGGCTCAATGGCTGTTACAGCCCAGACTTTCTCCTCCCATCCTATTACATACAAACTACTCTGCAACTTCCTCCCAAGACTGTTCTAACAGTCACCAATGAATCCCTCTAACAGCAGATGCCCAGCAAGGCAACAACAACCTTTTTCAATGTGTTCTCGGGGATTTCTTATAGGAAAGGAGGAAGAGACAGAGGTAGATAGACAAATAAATGAGACTCATTAAGACAGTAAGGCGGAAGTGTTCACGCCCATACTGCTTAATGGCTGAATGCAACACTGTATGTACTCTGAGACTGGTTTGGAGATCTCTGTTGGGTCGAGATAGACCTCTGATACATTCTTTTAATCCTTACGGAGCCTGGAGCTTTGTGCTGCCATTATGAAATAAATGACATGGATAGAAGTCCGCAACTTCTCCATACCTCCATTACTATTGCTCAGACAGTCTTTAATGAAGCTCCTGTCTGTGCATTTAATTTCCCTGGGCTCGAGAGGCATGGAGAACGTTGTAGGAATGGTGTACGTCTGGAGAGAACGTACTTTGCTGATATTTAACACAGATAAGACTTTTACAGTGTGTTCTTGGTCTTCGAACTGTGCCTTAATCCTTTGAATGCGGGATTATAACCATTGATCTTCAATTACAGGTTCAAATCCCCTTCGAATCCTACTTCTGCTGCTTCGCTGGCCGGCTGAAATGGCCTCTCTGTACTATTTGCACAATTTAAAATAAACCTGTTTATGACCCGAGCAGTGGTGGAGAAACACTGTGGAGGCGGAGGAACGCTGGCGGAAGAGTGGAAAAACGATGGAAAGTGGTGGCGAAACTAAGGAAAACAGTGAAAACAGAGCAGAGTGGCGGAGAAATGATCGCTAGTGTAGATGGCCAAAGGCTTTCACTTGAGCGAATTACAAAGAAAAGGGCGCAAAACAATGGAGTGGAGCATGGATGTGGGACCCGGTAGAGGTGAAGGGCGATTGAATCAAAACTGTTAGATCTTAACCCAACGGACGGACAGGATGAACTAGGGCCAATCACAATCGGAGATCGGAGCGGGGAGCGATCGCAACGCACACCACCAAAGGTCCGATTGCGGTTGAGATTGGAGATGCGATTGAGCTAGGACCGTCGATCTAGGGAAGGAATGGACGGCGGAGATGAAATCGGAAGGGCAGAGAGAAAGGAATGCGATTGCGATCGGAGAGTGACTTGCGATTGAGCGCTGACCGTTGATCGCGGGGCAGGTCAACGGCCAGGATGAGCTCGGAGGATCGCAATCGGGGAATCGGAGGACAGGGTTGCGATTGATCAGAGGGCGCACTTAACATGTTGCGATTGCGATTGGGTGGGGGGCTGCGATTAGCGCTCCACCGTCAGATCTTGTGATAGATCGACGGCCCAAAACTCATCGCAGGACTTATGTGTTAAAACAATCGCATCGGGGGTTTTCAATGATGCACTGGAATTTCACCCGCCCGACGCTCCGATTACGATTGGCCCCCAAGGCTTAAGCACTTGGCTTTGGGGAAGGGTCATGTGGGGAAGTGGTTAAGGGACTGGCGGAAAGGGGCTAGGCCTATAACAAGGTCGGAATATGGGTTTTTAGCCCTTTTAAATGGATTTTAAGGGGTTTAAAGGGAAACTATAAGGGGGAAAATGGGAAATAAAGATTAAGGGAAGGATTCAAGGGGATTGTGGAGGTAAATGGAAAAATAGAATGGGAGACAAGGAGGAATAACAAGAGGCTAAATGAGGGTAAAATAAAGGGGAAAGGAGGCCTTTGGGCATTTCTTCACATAACAGAGAGGCTTTAAAAGGGGAATCAGCAGGGGGGATTTGATCAAAGGATAAAAGGCACATGGAGGCTTCAAGGAGACTGTGATTTCGGAGGAAATGCATTCCTTGAAGACTCGACAATGATTTAGCCCCCTATTTTCTTGTCAAAAATTTCATAGGGGGGCTAACACACCCATCCATACCACCACTGTGCAAACCACCTCACTCCATCCTCCTCCACCTCTCACAAATCCTCCCCTTGTAAATCAGCCTTTGTTTCCTTTTCCTCCCATCATGGCAGCCTGGTATGCTCCAATGGCTCTACAACAACCACTATTACCTTTTCCAAATGACTATCGGTCCAAAATCCCTCACTTCTTAGGGACTGAATCCATCACTGCTCAAAAACATG